>CM076573.1:267434593-268034593 GCA_034641835.2 Pinus albicaulis
TTGATAAATCTCAAACAAAAGGGTTTAGTGGGGCAGCACATTGAGGACTTCCAAAAATTGAATATAAGGGTAACTGATCTTACAGAGGAACACAGGATTGATCTCTTCCTAGGCACTTTAAGGGATAACATCCAACATGAAGTTCGCGTTTTGGAACCTGATTCATTGGAGAAGGCATTCAGGTTGGCAAGAAAAGTTGAATGTAAAATTATGGCCACAAGGAAGCCTACCACTCAATTCTATAAAGAAGGAAGTGTTGCTACGCCTAGATTTCCACAACCTACAAGGTTGACACCACAACAATTGGAAGAAAAAGAGCAAAAGGGCTTTGCTACAGTTGTGATAGAAAATACACTAAAGGTCATAAGTGTGCTGAGAAGAAATTATTTTACATAGATTGTGAAGAGGAAGAAGAAAATGAACAAGAAGAGGATATACACCAGGAACCAGCCCTAGAAGAGGAAGAAATGAATCCGACCATATCGTGTAATGCACTGGCAGGAATTACCACTCCTCAAACTCTGAAGATAGAAGGACATATCAAGAAGAAAAGGGTAATAGTGTTGATTGATTCAGGTAGCACCCATAATTTTATTCATTGTAAGGTAGCCAAGGAATTAAATTGTTTCCTATACCCAGCACCAGAATGTCAAGTGATGGTTGCAAATGGAGGAGCTATAAATTGCTCTGGAAAATGCCATAATATTAAGCTAACCATGGGGGAATATGTATTGACTAGTCCAATGCTTTCCATTCCTATGGGAGGTGCTGATGTTGTACTAGGAGTACAATGGTTACAATCTTTGGGGACGGTAGCTTTTAATTTTCAAGGACTTTTCTTGAAATTTTTTTCAGAAGGAAAGGAAGTCGAATTACGGGGTATTGCGGGGAAGCCAGGAAGGATAATAAGCTCTAATGTCATGACAAAGCTTCTAAATAAATAACAGCGAGGCGTAATTGCACAATTATGCTCACTAGAAGTTCCAACATCAAAATCATCTATTTCTGCAGATGTCCAACAAGTCTTGGACAATCATTCCAAGGTGTTTGAAACTCCCAAAGGACTCCCACCTATTCGTGATCATGATCATGCTATTCATTTGATTCCGGGAAGTGTTCCTCCAAACATCAGGCCTTATAGATATCCTTACTTCCAAAAGAGCGAAATTGAACGTATGATTGCAGAAATGTTAGAGGCGGGTATAATTCAACCTAGTCAAAGTTCTTTCTCTTCTCCTGTAGTATTGGTACACAAGAAGGATGGATCATGGCGAATGTGTCAGGATTATAGGGAGCTCAATAAGCTCACCATTAAAGACAAATTTCCCATTCCTGTGATTGATGAATTATTGGATGAATTACATGGAGCAATTTATTTTACAAGTTGGATCTTCGTTCAGGATATCATCAAATTAGAATGAAGACTGAAGATATTCCAAAAACAACATTTCGAACTCATGAGGGTCATTATGAATTTTTGGTCATGCCTTTTGGCCTTACCAATGCACCTTCACATTTCAAGGGTTGATGAATTCCATTTTCAAACCCTTCCTTAGAAAATTTGTGCTAGTATTTTTTGATGATATACTAATCTATAGCAGGTCTTGGAAGGATCATGTTGAACATGTTGACAGGGTGCTCAAACTATTGCAGGAGAAACAATTATATGCAAAAACATCCAAATGTTTCTTTGGAGTACAAAAGGTGGAATATCTGGGTCATATTATATCTCACGAGGGTGTTAAAGTAGACCCTAACAAAATTAAAGCCATTAAGGAATGGAAAGTCCCCACGACCATAAAGCGGTTGCGAGGATTTCTCGGGTTAACAGGGTATTATCGCAAGTTTGTTAAGAATTATGGGAGAATAGCAGCACCTCTAACAACATTATTGAAGAAAGATGCATTTTCATGGACTCCTGAAGCAACTAAGGCCTTTGAACCTCTTAAAGAGGCAATGTGCCTAGCACCGGTCTTAGCTACGCCAGACTTCACAAAAACCTTTATTGTGGAATGTGATGCCTCAGGAAATGGAATTGGTGTAGTTTTAATGGAGGAAGGAAGACCCATTTCTTTTGAAAGTCGTCCAATTAAAGGAAAGTATTTACAGAAACCTATTTATGAGAAGGAAATGTTAGCAATACTGCATGCACTAAAGAAATGGCGAACTTACCTAATGGGAAGACACTTCAAGGTAAAAACTGATCATGATAGTCTTAAACACTTTTTGGAGCAAAGACTATCTTCAGAAGAGCAGCAAAAATGGGTCACAAAGATGTTCGGTTATGACTTTGAAATAATCTACAAAAAAGGAAAGCTTAATGTTGTTGCAGATGCACTCTCAAGAAAGAATGAAGAGGTGGAAGCATTTCTTTGTGCCATTTCTATTATCCAACCAGATTGGATAACCGAAGCAAGAGATGAATGGAAGAAGAAAAAAGATGTATGGACACTCATTCAAAAGTTGCAGCAAGATCCTAGTACATCTGATACATTTAGTTGGAAAAATGATTCCTTATGGTACAAAGATCGCTTATATCTTTGTGAGAATTCCCAACTAAAACAAAAGATTCTTCTGGAATTGCACACTTCTCCTTTAGGAGGACACTCGGGATTTTTAAAAACTTACCACAAGGTGAAGAAATAATTTTTTTGGGATGGCCTTAAATCTGATATTCGAAATTTTGTGGCGGAATGTTTGGTTTGCCAGCAGAATAAAGTGGAAACAATATGCACACTTTTGTGCATTATCTCATCCATTTAAAGCAAGTACAGTTGCTACTACATTTATGGACAGAATTCAAAAGCTACATGGAAGCCCAAGGTTCATTGTGAGCGACAGAGATCCCATTTTTACTGGAAATTTTTGGACGGAGTTATTTTCTTGTTTGGGTACTCAATTAGCTCATAGCTCATCTTATCATCCTCAATCTGATGGTCAAACTGAGATAGTAAATAAATGTTTGGAAGGATATCTTCGTTGTTTTGTATCCGATAAACAAATACAATGGGTCAAGTGGTTACCTCTCGCTGAATGGTGGTATAACACTTCCTTCCATACCGCAGCAAAAATGACCCCATTTATGGCACTTTATGGATATCATCCACCATCCATCACATCATATTTAAGAGAAAATTTGAAGGTTCAAGCAGTGGAAGATCACATCGAGCATCAGCAAGAAGTTCTCCAACTCTTAAAGGATAAACTGAATTTGGCACAAAATCGAATGAAACAACAGGCAGATCAACATCGCAGCGAGAGAAGTTTTGATGTAGGAGATTGGGTATTTTTACGACTACAACCATATAAACAAATGTCCCTCAAGCAAGCTAAGAAGGATAATAAATTATCGCCAAAGTACTATGGTCCTTACAAGGTGTTGCAAAAGATTGGTACTATGGCATACAAATTGGAGCTTCCTACTTCTTCGCGAGTACATCCAGTTTTCCATGTTTCATGCTTAAAGAAGGTTATAGGAGAAAATCTTTCAGTTCAAACAATATTGCCAGAACTTGATGAGGAAGGAAAAATCATATTGGAACCAGAAGCGGTCATGGAAACAAGAACTCGACAACTACGGAATCGATCAATTTCAGAGTATCTCATCAAGTGGAAGAACTTACCCACCGAAGATTCTACATGGGAGGATGAGAATTTTATACAGAAGCACCCAGAGCTACTCAAGCGTTGAGGACAACACTTTTTTGAAGGAGAGGGGCATGTTAGGTCCCTATATTACTAGTATAGTCCCTTATTGTTGTTAGTGTAACCCCCTTATTGTTATTATTGTACCCTCGTAACCCCCATTTTGTTATTACTGTGCCCTTAAATTATTATTGTTAGGTCGGCTAGGATTACATTGTGGCCCACTAGGATTACATTATGGCCCCATGGACTCCTATATATAGAAAGGAGGTTTTGTAAATTGTATCATCCAAGAATTGTTCATTCATGTAATGTATTGGAGGTTGCCCCCTCGAAGTGGCTCATTTCTAAGGCGTGAATATCTCTTTTCTTCTCTCTTTGGAGCTGGTTACACAACAAAGACTCCCTAATTATGTATACCTTTCAACAAAGGGACTTACAACACTATCTAAACATAAAGAAATATTTAATAGTCAGGGTTAACCATGAATCCTACCAACATACTTTATGCAGATAACATAAGCTAGACAGACTTTCAAGTAAGACAAATAAGGAGAGGAACACTCTATTTATTCTAATTGTTTCACTTAAAGGAGTTAGAAAACATATAAGAAACACAACTAATTGCATTCATAAAAGGGGGAACACCTAGGCATCTAAGACTGCAATCATAAGGACCTTCAAATATAACTATCTCAGTAAGAAACAAAGGGTAAGATCAGAAAAAATCCTCTCTTTCAAGCTGCAGACAATATCGTTTGAAGGATGTTTTCAGAAATAGCTTTCAATAGGCAGCAAGCAGACAGGGCAAACCATAATTCAACCTTGATAGCAACTATTTGAACTATTCTGAAATGAACAAACTTCAAGGTTTCAAGAGCAATTAAAATACTCAATAAAACCTTTCAACAGATGAAAACAGAAAGGCACTAAAGAGTAAATAGGCCTAAGGTGCTTCTAGGAGACATTTCTTATCCTAATATTTTTACTCTGCTGCAAGAAAAGCACAATGGAACAAAGTGAAAAATAGGAAATAACATTAACGAATAGAGAGTACTTCACCAAAACCAGGCTCAGGGATCCAATGATCGAGCCTCCTTCATCAATCAAAAAAGCAAAGACATCCACACTTCTTCAAAACATAAATTCTTCTTCAAAACAGTAGTCTATTTATTACTTCAGAATTCATCAAATGCCAACCTTTTACAATGAGTTTTCTATGAATACATATAGGTGAAATGAGGAAGAGTGTTGTAGAAATGGTAATAAATATCAATTAAGACAGAGTGGGAGAGGAGTTCGAATGCCCATTCCTTTGTGTATAGGTGTTTCTTCTCTGCACTGAAGAGTTTGATTTGTAATAAATGTCCGTAAACATTTGATTAAACTTTGAAATTCAACCCCTTGGCCCCCTGCCACTGTTTCCTTTGCTGTGGGAGACCTTTTATGCCATTAGCTACCATAAAACCTGCAAAATAAACAAGCTAGTTATAAAATATTGCGGATGTGGATTTACTGCTTCAGAAGGCTCTTGTGAAGGTGGAGGAGGGACTGCATAAAATGTGTATGCAATGGAGAAAGGTTTCATGGCACAACACCACGAAAACCAGGGTTCAACTTAGTTTGGTGCGAGGATTTGGAAAAGTGGTATTGGAAAACTGGCAGTGGTTTTCGCATGGGGTGAAGGTAGAAAATGGTATTAGGCCAAATGAACATGATACACGCTAATGGCTGACACATATGCTCCTGGAAACCGCCCATTTCGCATTCAAAGTGCATGGAGGGGAGGAGGGGAAAAATGGACGCAAAATGGAATATGGGCCTTTAGATCTGGGAGTTTCAGATCTACGACTGAGGATGAGTGTGGAGGGATAAGAGTAGCATGGCGGAAGGAGGTGGTGGGGTCAGGCTAATGCGTGCTCTAGGAGGAAAAACTTCCCTCTTGCATTGAAAACAGGTTTTAGAGCATTATGGAGGAACAGGTGCGAAAACGCCTGTGGGCCATTGGATCTAGAGGGAGAAAGCAGATCAACGGTGGAGATTTGAAGGAAACATGGTGGAAAGGCCCAGCGTGGTCAGGTGGGACCTGCAGGAATATATGGAAATTGAAAGAAAATACACAAGTGGGGGCGCTTATATAGTTATTCTTTGTATTGATAGTGTCTGCGGGAAAAAGAAGGAGAATCAATGTGGGCCGGTGGATTAGGCCCTTTGATCTTCGAATTTATGCCTTAACGTCTGAATTTCACTGACTTTATTTTCCTTTGTGTATAGGTGTTTCTTCTATGCGATGGAGGGTTTTATTTGTAATCAATGTCCGTAAACATTTGATTAAACTTTGAAATTCAACCCCTTGGCCCCCTGCCACTTTTTCCTTTTTTGTGGGAGACCTTTAATGCCATTAGCCACCATAAAACCTGAAAAATAAACAAGTTGGTTATAAAATCTTGTGGATGTGGATTTACTGCTTCAGAAGGCTCTAGCGGAGGCAGAGGAGGGATTGCAGAAAATGTGTATGCAACAGAGAAAGTTTTCATAGCACAACACCATGAAAACCAGGGTTCAAATTAGTTTGGCACGAAGATTTGGAAAGGTGGTATTGGAAAACCGGCAGTGGTTTTCACGTGGGGTGAAGGAAGTAAACAATATTGGTCCAAAAAAATGGGATAGACGTCAATGGCTGACACATATGATCTTGGAAATTTCCCATTTCGCGTTCAAAGTGCACGGAGGGGAGGAGGGGAAAAATGGACACGAAATGGAATATGGGCCTTTAGATATGGGGGTTGCAGATCTACGACTGAGGATGAGTGTGGAGGGATAAGAGTAGCATGACAGAAGGAGGTGGTGGGTGCTATAGGGTAAACTTCTTGGGTGGTTGGTTTTCGAATATCCCTCTCAGGGCTTTCCGGTGCCCGAGGTAGATAGTAATACTAGCTATGCTGTTCACAAAGATGGTATGAGCATGTTCATATTAGCTTGAAATAACTTGAAGGAATACAATAGAGAATTACCTCTTTGACAGCCTTGGAATCCTTTGGAGAGCGCTACGCAGCGAAGCAAGAGTCCTTCTTCACCGGCTCCAAATCTGAGTCCTGCAATCAGTCAAAGCACCCGCGTAATTTCTAATATAACAAGTATCCTATCAATTAAATCAATATACAATAAAAATCTAGATTATACACATCTGAGCCATTCATATCATAGTAAGTAAATTTTCAAACAATAATGACAATGTTAAGCATTGAATGGATAAAACAAACATAGTTCTATTGATTTTGAAAGAAGGAGGATTACAACCATCGGTTGTACCAAGCCCTCCTCAGTCTCCCAATCTCTCTTCTCTTTCAAGTGAAGAAGTCCAAGTCAACAAGCTCTCTAGGAGCCTCTTTGACTTTTGGCCTTCACAATGTCACACTATTCTCTATTCCACAAGTATACAAGAACCTTGAGCAATCCTTCGACCTTCAATTAAGAGCCTTCAACTCCTTCTTATAGGAGAGGGAGAAGGCCATTGTTGCCCTTCTCTTTCCACTAGTTTGGAATGGAAAAGGCTTAGATGTTTCCTTGATCTCCATGCTTTTGCCTCTTTTGGAGTTTAATATTCCATGGCAATGACCAATAATGAACTGGTGCTTCTGCAGTTTCCTTTGTGAACTGACTCCTTTGTGAGGGAAATTCGGAGATTCAAATCATTCTCCGCACTCTTTTCACAATTCAAACTTAAAACACGGGTAACATGTCCCTCCAGTGTAAAGAGAGCATTGCCCTAGCCACTAACGCGGCCAATGTACTGATTGCCTGCGTTATAACGCTCTTGTTCTGTTCTATATATGCGTTACCCTGGCAGAAATAGGTTTAATTTAGGTCTTTGTACTTCTTCCATATTTGTCTTCCCCTCTGAGCTGATGAGGAGGTATTTTGACCTGTAACAGATGCCCCCTAAAGTGTGAGGTCATAGACGAAGACGATGGCCGAAATACTTTATAATTTGTAGAGATAGAGAGATTGAAAGACTGAGGAAAACCTGAAACAACAACATATGTCAGAAAATATAGTATTTGCCTAGAGTCGGGCATATCCCATGCTCAGTAGCTTAAACAACATGATTTATCTAGAATAGAGATATGAATAATCTGTCCACCAATAGGAAAAATGTGGAAGTGTCTGTCATAACAGGATCAGGTTGAAGAAGCTATCTCCATAAACAATATCGCAGCTTGGGGAAGGGAACACAACTTTAATGGTGTAGCCTTTTGCCCCAAGGTCTTGACCGCCGATTCACTTAAACTGCATATTTCTCAACATGTGAATGAAGGAGTTGTCGTCGAACATGTGAGAAATCGTCTGATTACTCGTCGATAATGAAAACTGTTAACAGACGAGATGGTGGCCACCGATAATGATGATGGTCCCTAAGATTCCCAGTACAATCTAGCGAGTGTGAATAAAAGGAGTTGAAGTCAAACACTCGTAGAATCATTCGACCAAGAGCCAATGATGAAGACCCTTGATCAAACACAAGACTACCTGCCACTGATGTCTGCAAGTATCCGGGTACTAATGGGTTTCTGGATCAACTTCCTAGATAAGATGTTGAAGTTGATAGGAAGTGATCTGTCGAAAGGTAGGCACTGAGGCATCCTACATCGGTCAACACGAAACGGAAACCAACTGATTTTGTTTATGATTTGAGATAAAGAAGAGTAAATGGGAACGTCAAATGACAAATAATTTTTGGCATAATGAACGATTTGGTTGATAACAGGAGCAGTAGATAGCGAGATCTGCTTGAACAATAGAAGGCACTCTAGCAGGGTAATAGGCAGCTGAAGCGTGTTTGAACACCAAAGAGTGTGTTAGGATTTTACCGGTGTAGGGACACTGGGATTTGAAGGCTAATACTTATAGATGGTAGGGTTCGGCTAACTGCGAAAGAGTTTTCTGGGAAGTTCCATGTTCAAGAATTTTGCTTCCAAATCGACCTTTTTTGGAAATGTAACAGAGGTAGTATCCATTTTGTCCAAATTTTTCCCCGTCTGATTAAGTTTAACGAGTCCAGACGAGTAAACTCGGTGAATTTTTCATGTTTAAAGAGTCTGAAAAATGTCAGGAAAGACAACTCTGTGCCCCATATGATTAGATTTAACGAGTCCAGATGAGCAAAATCGGTGAATTTTTCATGTTTAGAGAGTCTGAAAAATGTCATAAAAGACAACTCCATGTCATGTCTGATTAGGTTTAACGAGTCCAGACGATTAAACTCGGTGAATTTTTCATGTTTAGAGAGTCTGAAAAATGTCGTAAAAGACGACTCCATTGGGGTACCTTTGTCATGTCTTGATAACCGGGCACGACAAAGGGATAATAGTAAGCCCGAAACAGTTCATTTTCTGTAATTTAGTCCATCAAATCCGGAAAAGTGAGAAATCTATGTTCAATGGACGTCTACCTCATTTTGTTATGAGTACGAGGAGACGAAGTAAACTCAATATTCTTTGTGAAATTTTAACGAGTCCAACAAATAAAAACTTGGTACCTCCGTGAAATTTTAACGAGTCACACGGAGAAAACTCGATACCTCCGTGAAATTTTAACGAGTCATGCGGAGAAAACTCAATTATTTTTTCAGTTTAAAGAGCTTTGAAAAAAGAGGAAAAGAATGGCTCCTTGTTCTTTGTCTTGATAGTTTAACGAGCCTGACAAATGTGACTCAGAATTTTTTCGGTTTTATGAGCAAGAAAAAGATTCCTAAAAAGAATGCTCAATACTTCTCCATAGTTTTAACGAGTCTGAAGAAGAAAACTCTAGGTTTTTCGGATTAACGAGCAAGAAAAGACCAAAAAAAAGAACGCTCGATGCCAAATTCGTATAAGTTTAACGAGTCCGAAGAAGAGAACTCGAGGTTTTTCAGATTAACGAGCAAGAAAAATACCGTAAAAAGAATGCTCGATAAAACATGAGTATGTCTGCTCATAAATCTTGATCCCTAATTAGAACATCAGTACCAAATCTCGAGAGTTGCGACATGTGTACAGCGAGAAATCACGACTTTGCTGATTGACTTAAGAGAGTCATGCCCCAGAATTTGCTATAAGAAGGTCAGAAGACTTTCATTTTCACTGTTTTGAGTGCTGTGAAGAAGCTCTGGAGTGGAAAAGGGGTGAAAATTTCAGCTGACGATTACGGTCAATCCGGGCAACAGTTTTCTATTCCGCGAGATCCAGGTAAGAGCTAGAACCTCCTGTTATCATTTAATTGTTGATTTGTTAGTTTTTGCTGGTTCAAATTTAGGAAATTTTGAGGCCCTAGAAAAATATTTGCGCCTAACGCGGGTCAGGAGTATGATAGCCGCATTAAACGCACAACCCGTGAAGGGCTTGCGCGTTAGAATGCTTTGTTTTGTACTAGTGCCCGCGTTAGGCGCACCGTGCTTTCTAACAACTCAATTTTTCCATTTTTGAAGTGGTCCAGGCAAGTTTTAATCGGTTGAAAATGTTGCATTTGCAGGTGTTCAGCTGTTAATCATGAGTATCTGGCGAGAGAGAGAGCATGAGCGGGAAGAATGAGAGATGGTGATAGATGCAGCGAGCTTAATGGCTCTCCGGAGGTGCGGATTTCTCAATTATGCCCGTTTAGAACTGATGAGGGGTCAAGAGGACCTCCTGAGGTGGCTGATCCAGCAGTGGGACGAACGGCATCATGTCTTTCGGATTGGTGGCAATGAGCTCGCCATCGAAAAGGATGATGTTTACTTTTTGACCGGCTTGTCATGTCGTGGGGCGAGGCCCAATTTGACGGGGTCCAGAGCTGACCCTCGTTCCACTACTGATTTGATCCATGCGCACTGCATACGTGGCACCCAGGCTGTGAGTAACCGGATACCTATTGCACAGGTGACTTTGAGACCCCTGCGGGTTATATTATGGATGATTGTTCGCTTAGCAGGTGCCAAGAGTCAGCATGTGGCGACCAAGGCTCAGATGCTCCTAGCCTTGGATTGCATGCAGCCTCAGGTTTTCAACTGGTGTGACGGTGTGGTCCGTCGGGTCCGAGCAGAGCTTATTGCATGCAAGACCCATACTCAAAGGGAGTTTGGGTACGGTACACTGATTGTTTCTTTCATACTGGAGCGGATACCACTGATGAGGCCCAGGATCCCTACAGCGCCATTGGGTCCACGCGAGCCGAGGTAGGCTTGGTGGGCTACTTTGCTTCCACGGACTAGAGAGGGTCCCGTCCGTCACTGTTTTGATGAGGGATTTTTTGATTGGCTGGACTCTTAGATCATCATGATTGAGGATTATCCCTATGCAGGGATGAACTTCACAGGTGATCCCGAGTTAGTCTTGCCCCCTTGCACCCAGTGGGGGCCCGATGGTAAGTGATCAGCGTTTTTTCAAAGAAGTTTTTTGTGTTTTTAGCTTTTGAATGTTTATGTAAAAAAAAAATTGTTTAAAAAGGGGTGAAAATTTAGTTTTGACATGAAGCTTTTGCTTGCTTGACACAGATGTGGCACCTGTCCGCCCAGTTGGGGCCCCTCGCTATGCACGGCGAGGATTGCAGCTACCCGGGGCTGGCGCACCAGTAGAGGATGCGGAAGCCGGCGACGATGATGATACCCAAATTTTACATGAACTCTCCAGGAACCTGGAGGGTCTGAGTATGGGTATACCACCGCTTCCTATGCGAGAGGTTCTAGTTCGTCTGCAGCGGCATACTGTGGGTGTGCCGAAGAGATACTTAGTCCCTCTGAGGAGGATAGCTAGAGCAGTTGTATGCTATCATGAGCATCAGGCCTAGCTGGTGGAGTAGATGTATTAGTGTCAGAGCATGGCTTAGTGTAGCCAAATTTTGTAAAACACCCCAAGTTTTGGGAGATTTTATTTTCGATGTTTTCTATGTACTGGACATGACATATATAAATATATATATATATATATATATATATATATATATATATTTGGTGATTTGTGTTTTTAAATTTTTATGTATTTTTGATGTGATAAAAATATATGTACTCATGAGTAAATCTTTTACAATAAATGCGATAAATGCCAATCTAACACATAATTTGCCAAAGAATCAGCTAATGCATTAAATTCTCTAGGAACGTGTTCAAATGTGATTGTTTGAAATTGACGTTCTAAAAGTCGCACTCGTAAAAAATAATGCAGCAATACCGGGTGGCGGACACGGTAATAATTGTTTAACTGCATAATGATGAGTTGGGAATCTAACCTGACCACTAAATCGGAGATGTCACGAGATGCCGCTTCCGTGAGGAGTTGGATCACTGACATGTACTCGGCAACATTATTGGTGGCGTTACCCAGGAAAATTCCCCCGGAACCAAGAAGGTCTGACTCAGGAGTATAGAGAACCCAAGCAGCTGAAGCAATGTGTCTAGTGTGACGACTAGCACCGTCCGCATATCCGATGTATGATAACGAATGTGATGACATCTGTGTGAAAGAAAAAAAAATTACATGAGAAAAACACCTTAAACCAAAAACAATAATCCAGAAGCATCAAAATAAAATAGGAAAAACTTATGTGCATAAAATTACAAAGCATATGCCTAGTGTGAAACTAGGCAACATACTTCTTCAGATAGAGCCCGTTGCAGGGCTCCTCGATTGGAATTCCATTACAGTCCTGTAGTTTGTAAGCTCCTTTTGAGAGGGCTTTAGTAACGATGTAAGGATCGAGCCATAATGGTTGGAGTGTTCCTGCCCCCAAGAGGTCGTGCTTTTGATCATATAGTAGAACAAGATCGCCCTCTTGGAAAGAACGAGGCTTGACAGATTTGTCGTATTGAGCTTTAACTCGGTGTTGGTGAGCTTCGAGTGCTAGTGTAGCATCTCAACGAGTTTTGTCCAAATGATCGAGTGAGAGCAAGCGCTCTTCTGTGGCGGTGGTGCCAGGCAGGATTTCAACGGCAAGTTTGAGTGATGGGATTTCGCACTCGATCGGAAGTACTGCCTCCAGGCCGAAAGCAAGCTGGAAAGGTGTGAAGCCTATGGCAGTTTTAACTGATGTTCGTTATGCCCATAACGCGGAATACAACTTCCGATGCCATGTGGTTTTATGGTTTTCGACCAGTCGACGAATCATGGTTTTGAGGACGCCATTTACGGCTTCTACTTGACCATTAGCTTGAGGATAATAAGACGAAGATTGATCTTGTTAGAAACCTAGCATGGATGTTAATTCGGTCATCATATGATTCTGAAAATGAGATCCATGATCGGTGAAAATCGATAGGGGTACGCCAAACCGATAGATTACCTGATTAAACAGGAAGAGAGTGGCGGTTTCGCCATCGGTCTTAAAAGTGGGAAGGGCTTCCGCCCATTTCGTAAAATAATCTAAAACAACCACTATGTAGTTGTGTCTGTTTTCCGAATCGGGATTGCAGGTGACGAAATCAATTCCCCATTTAGTGAAAGTACCGACGGAGATAACCGGGTGAAGGGGGGTAGGATGTGCGTGCATTTTCTTTGTGAAAATTTGACATGGATGGCATTTCTGGATTGCTGCAATGCAGTCTTTAAACAGAGTGGGCCACCAGTAACCGGCGTGCAAGATTTTTTGGGTAGTAGATATGCCCGAAAGATGGCCACCACATGCCCCCACGTGGAAGTCATTCAAAACGCGTTCTGCTTCATTGATAGTGAGACAACGTCGGAGAATAGTATCAACACCACGACGATATAGTGTATCGTTTAGCATGAGGTAGTGCTTTTCTTGGTGGCGGATACAACGACGGTCGTCAGACGTGAGAGCTGGGTGGAAGCGTTGAGTTTGTAAGTAGACTAAGATGTCTCCATACCATGGGTCCGAAGAATCGACCAAGTAGACATATTCATCAGGGAATGGATCATGAGCTACTTCTGCCGGGTCGATTCTGGGAAGGTCCGATAATAATTTGGTGAAGACGAGGGATTTCTTTGCTTTGGCAGCCGTGAAAACCAAATCAAATTGTTGGAGGATGACGATCCATTTGGAATATTTCCCGCCAATAATTTGTCTAGACAAGATATGTCGCATGGGATTCTCCAAAGCAATCACCGTAGTCTGTCGCAGCAATATATAATGTCGGAGTCAGGTGACGGTGAAAACTACCGCCAGAGATAGTTTTTCCACATGTGAATAACGTAACTCTGGTCCGATTAGACCTTTTGATGAATAGTAAATCACATGTTCGTTGTCGTCATCGTGTACTTGAACCAAAACCATTCCAAGTGAGGATGGTGATGCTGCCAGATAGAGGAGAAAGTCGTGTGAGTAATCGGGGGCACTAAGGAGTGGGGCTGAAACAAGTGCATGTTTTAAAGCATCAAATGACCGTTGAGCTTGGTCATCCCACAAGTATAGTGTTCCTTTCTTCAACAATCGCATGAATCCTTTCGTCATCTCAGCATAGTTAATGATGAAACGACGCAAAAAGTTTTCCTTCCCTTGCAAGCTTTGGAGTTGAAGGATGGATTGTGGTGCTGGAAATTCGACAATTTCTTTGACCTTATCGGGATCAACCCTAATCCCGTGCTTGGAAACAATGAAAACTAACAATCATCCGGACTCGACCATAAATACGCATTTATGAGGATTCAAGCGTATATTGTAGAACCTGCACCTAGCAAAAATTTCTCTTAAATGAGTTAGGTGGTTCTGTCGCTTCTTGGAATGAGCTGAAAGGTCATCCAAGTAAGCCTGTACAATATGTCGAATGTCATGAAAAGCATAGTCCATAGCCCACTGAAAATTTGCTCCAGCATTCTTCAGGCCGAATGGGAGTTTTTTATACGCAAAAATGCCCCAAGGACAGATGAAAGCAGTTTTATGCTGGTCGTCTTTTTTTATGGAAATCTGGTTGTATCCCAAGAATCCATCCATGAAGGAAAAAGATTCACATCCGGCACAATCGTCGAGAATTTGATCAATGAACGATGTAGGGTAATTGTCTTTTGGACAAGCGGCATTCAGATCGCGATAATCGACACAAACTCGAATAGTGCCTTGTTTTTTATCAACGGGAACCGGATTGGAAACCCATTCAGTTAAAGGAATGGGGTAGATGAAGCCAGCGTTTAAAATTTTTTCTACTTCGACCTTAATGGCGGCTGCTTTGCGCGGGTGGGCAGGTCTGAGTCGTTGCCGGATTGGTTTAGCATTGTCATAAGTCTTGATTTGGTGCTCGACAATAGAAGGATCTATGCCGGGCATTTCGTCATAAGACCAAGCAAAGACATCGCTGAATTCTTTAAAAAGAGATGTGAAGGACGCAATTTCCTCAGGATTGCAGTTGGCTCCAATCTGAATATTTTCCACGATACCCGTTTTGACCGAGATATCAATGAGCAGTGTCTTGGAAAGATTACCCATGTTCCCTTCTGAATCGATAGTGTGAATAGTCGTATAAGAGGAGGGAACTATCTCAGGTTGGTCAAAATACGGGATTTCAGTTTTTATCGCCTCCGAATCAATCGTCGAAGTGCGATGGTGAAACTCTCCCCAAGGTCGTTCTTCTAATGACATGATCTCTCGAATAGCTTCGTCTGTAGGCTAGAATTCATTGAGGAGATCCTTAGAGAGAAATGTTATGGGAGAGAGGTTTGTACCTATGGTCGAAACCATATCAGTGGAGGGTTCATATGTGCTTTGGATGGCTTGATAAGCCAACTCAACCGGCGAAAGCGGCATCTGATCTCCATAAGAATCAATATCTGAAGATTTCGGGATGATCCATGGGTCGATAGAGCCATCCGAAAAGGTGGATATCATTGCAACCGTGTTTGGGATCTGTGGCGGTGGTAGAGGAAAACAACCTAGTAGGGAAGATGCCTTCAGAAGACCGGTACCGATACTGATGTAAGAGTCAGGGACACCTCCTATTAGGGGTACAGAGCTACTTGGTAAAGTGGCATAATCAGGGGTGCAGAAGGATAGCTGATCGACCGTGACTATTTTCCCATCCAATGGAAATAGGATGAGTCGGAAGACCGAAGACACGATGGCGGACATAGCATAAGACCAACTGCGACCGAGCAATAGATTATAGTCGAGATGATGCTCTACGACTTCAACGTCCATTTTTACCGTTTTCCCACTCAGAGTGATGGGAAAGCTAGCAAGGTATCCTTTTGGTAGGAAAGTGTGGCCATCGAAAGCTTTGAGGGAATTCGATGGCGGGGTTAGAGTAGGAGAACCTAAATGGATCTAGTGACATAACGTAGGTCGAAGCACCTTCGTCTATGACAGTACGATGGATTGGTCTCCCTTTCGACACAACCTGCACCTGGAATGTGTGTTGATGTGAGAGGCGAGGTTTAGCCTTTTCCATATCAAAGATTGCTAGCATGGAATCTTGGGGATCTATTCCACCAATGGCCGAAAGAAAGGCTTTCCTTTGTGTTGGACAGGTTTGCAATACTTCAAGAGCAGACATAGCTGACGGTGCCTGCACCAAATCTTCTACAATATTGTAGTTTTGGGCTGCACGTGCAGAGGTATTATGAGTCGTGCGTCGAAGTGTCCCTTTGGGGGGACGAATTACAGGTTCAGCAGTAGGCCTTTCGATATGTAAATCGTTGGGCGGCGGCGGATTGGAACTAGTTCCAGGTTCTTGAGCATCTATGGTAGGATTTCCATCAAGCTTGGCGCGAGTTTGAAGGTCAATACTCTCGATGCCATAAATGGTAGATGGTCCTTCGCCGGAAGAATACGAACCACCATTACCCCGTTGATGGGGTTGTGGCGGATTTTCAACCATGTGTTGATGTTGCTGCGGTTGATTGGGAAAAGGATTGTGAAGAACGGAAGGTGTTCGCCCAGAATCCTTGTTAGCAATAAAATCGGTGCATTCCTGCAGCCGAGGACATTTGTATGTCAAGTGATCCTCCGCACATATTTTGCAAGGAAATTTCATGGGTTTATCCTTTCCTCTGTCATTTCTGGCAGCATTTTTCTGATTAGGGTTGTTCTGATTATCCGACTGCTCTTCCGAAGAAGATGTTTTCTTCTTGTTCTTCTTATTTTTCCCGCTAGGTTTTTGTGATATTTGCACCGAATTTATCTCAGCGGGAGGAAGAGGAGTCGTTTGATGGGGGGCGGTGGAAGCTGAGGATGCCTGGGAGGTTTTCCCCCGAGACTGATTGGTGGTTACACCAGAGATCGTGCCAACGAGACCATCAGCATGAGCTCCGGTTTTCTGAGTAGCCGGAGGGTTTGGGTTACCCGGGGCATGGGGGAGCAGATCGTAAAGCGTGCCGGATTGTGAATAGATTAAATCCAGGTGCTGGGCACGACGAATACATTGATCTTCTGTCACCGCACCTGAAAGGCCAATGTCTTTAGAGATGTGGGGTAAAAGAGACTTGCAAAACCAATTGGCCAAGAGATGGTCCGGTATTGGCGCTTTGACGAGCCTCCTCCTACATCTCCATTGATGAATATGGTCGGAGATGTGGGTGGCAGTGTCTTTTCGCAATGATGTTAACAATTCTGTTCCGATTTCCACTCTAATTGGCAGTTGGAAGTTCTTTAAGAACTCCGTCGCTAAAGCGCCAAATGTATTGATGGCGGTGCGTGGAAATTCAATGTACCACTTAGCGGCATTGCCTGTAAGGGTGCGGGGAAACAGTCGAAGTCGGACACTATCATCTACCATGGAATATATGGACCATAAATGGAAGGTAGTGATGTGTGCGGTCGGGTCGTCCCCATGTTTCCCGTCGAACTTCGGGATATCAGAAGGAATCTTATGCGGTATTGGAGGCCAAAGCGGGTTGTGGTTGATGGGGTCGTTTGTCAGCTTATGGATGTCGGGTATGTCCAAAGTTGCCAAGAAAGGCAATTGTGGATTTTCCCCCGAGTCTAACCAAGGCAGTATGGGCTGATTACTTGGACCATAGGGTCGTCCCATCCACGTGTTACCAGAAGGGTAAGTGGGACTTTGATAAAAACCTCCCATAGGTGGAGGAGTAGGAACATACGATTGCTGTCCATAGGGCATAGTGTATTGAGTGGCAAACGGTTGGTTGCCCCCAGCATAAAAGTGCCCTCCCACTCCAGATGGAGGTTGGGGTTGGTTAGTCCAAATGGATGCAATAGAGTTTCCTGGAGGCATACTAGTACTTGCATAATTTGGCAATGATATAGATCCTACACCTATGTTTGAACCACTTAAGGGGATAGTATTTACAATGGGTTGTCCCATTTGTCCTAAGGATTGCATAGGAAGAGAAATATTCCCTGCTACCTGTGTACTGATAACACTGCCCCCTGGTATAGTGGCCAGGGGGTTTGAACTCAATAGAGGGTTCCAACCGAAAGGGTTGCTTAAGGGTACCGAAGTAGTCATGCTCGTGGGAGGAGCTACCGTGGTCCCCAACGTGGTTACGGTAGGAGTAGATGTCGAAGGGTTCGGTAAAGTACTGACAGTTGTGTTAACCATAGGATTGGGGGTAGGTGTATGTTGACTAATGGGGTTACCCAGTAATGGCATAGAACTGACCATCGGCGGGGAGGATGGTGGCGAACCAGGAATGGTTGCCATTGGTATCGACCCTGTGGATGCCGGTGGAGAAATAGATGTTGGTGTTGCCGCAGAAATATCTTGGCGTGGTGTAATTTGGATTATCACAGGCCCTAACGGATCAGTGAGCAGAGGATTGTAATTAGGTACAACGCCTTCAGTGAAAGGGTCCTCCGGGAGTTCCGGATGATAAGGGTCTATGTGATAATCAAGATTAGTCATAGGAGACTACCCTTCCGTAGAAGGCCCGGGTTCACCAAGGTTCAGTTCTTCCTCAAGGTTGAGAGGAGGTAGACCTTGCTGTCGTCGAGACAGACGGCGTGGGTCAGGGGAAGCCACGGTGACCGGTCTAATTTTAACAAATTTTATTAAATTGTGATCTATTATGAAGTCTCAAATGATAGTAACCACACTCTTAACAAAAAGAAAAAGGACTTTCTAAAATCAATCAGCAAGCAGCCAGAATAGGGTGCCCTATCTGAGTACTACCGTTCACTGGTGATGAAATCCAGTATCGCAATAGTATACAGAGAGGGTTGGTCGAAAGTACAGTTACGGTCACTCTAGAGCTTCACCGGAACCTCAAACGATAGGTGTAAGCACTCTCGTGAAGACGAGTACCCTCCTAAAGACCGAAGACAGAGTGGGTCCATCTATTTCAGGTACCAGGATAGCCCGTCCCAGTCACCTTGTGTAAGTCCCTAAAAGTATGGCCAGTAAGGATACCTCAAATCACAGACATCATCAGGGGGGTCCACGGTCAAGGACAGTGTGCTATATGGGCAGAATACCTAGATCCCCGATCTAGTTTCGACATCCCAGAAGGGAACCCAAATATATAACACACCCACAGGATGCAGTCGAAGGCAGGCTACCTTCTAGTTTACCCAAGTGTTGTCTCGCGCTGAGCTCCGGTAAAGGAACGGTCCCGATAATGTGAGTGCAGCAGGATTTCACTCGTTAATGACTCTAGTTTTCAAGTTTTGAGATCTTGGGTAGTTTTCTCACTTTCATAACCCAAGATCCTAGCTTGAACTACTGTTTGTGTGAGCACAAAAAAAGAGTAATTAGATTGATTTTAGTGTCGCTTTATTTTTAGTGTACTTTGTTATTAGTCTTGCGGAGGGGGAATGGACGTATGAAGTATAGTGAGACTCTGACTCAAGAAACCATGCAAAACATGCTCTAAATATTAAATTCAATGAAGAATGTTTCTACAGGGAGAGGTTTCTTTTTCAATCATCCATGCACCAACATGTAAATAACACAGCTCAATTTTTGAAGATTCAGACTTCTATCTACCTCTTTTAACAGTCTGTGAATTAAAACTTTTAGAATAAACTCAGCGAGATGCAGGAAAATAATAAAAAAAAAAATTTCTCTTTTAAAAAGTAAATGTTTTGCACACTAACTAAATAAGAGAAACAAATAACAATGCCAGTTTAGCAGACAAGCACAGGGATTCAGTCGGTGAAAGGTACTGGTGGCCAAAAAACTCTACAGCTAAAACACAGTCACAACAGTGAACAGCAAGGTTTTTGGCTGAGTAACGCTCTGTCTGTGAGAAAATACAGCGTTATAACGCACTGTATTTAAGCATAGACCGTGTTATAACGCACTGGATAGCCTGCATAGGTCGCGTTAACCAGGGAAAAGATCTTCAGTTGGCCAGACAGGAACAGGACTGAACTCTGCAAGCGTTTGGTATGTTTACTGGGCATCAAAAAATGGTCGGAAGGATCTTTGAATAGAGGAGAAAAGAAGAAAGGAAGGAATGAATAGTCCAGAAACTATGGGGGAAATTCCCCGGCAGAGTCGCCAATTCTGCTATAGGGTAAACTGCTTGGGTGGTTGGTTTTCGAATATCCCTCTCAGGGCTTTCCGGTGCCCGAGGCAGACAGTAAGATTAGCTATGCTGTTCACAAAGATGGCATGAGCATGTTCATATTAGCTTGAAATAACTTGAAGGAATACAATATAGAATTACCTCTTTGACAGCCTTGGAATCCTTTGGAGAGTGCTGCGCAGCGAAGCAAGAGTCCTTCTTCACTGGCTCCAAATCTAAGTCCTGCAATCAGTCAAAGCACCCGCGTAATTTCTAATATAACAAGTATCCTATCAATTAAATCAATATAAAATAAACATCTAGATTATACACATCTGAGCCATTCATATCATACTAAGTAAATGTTCAAACAATAATGACAATGTTAAGCATTGAATGGACAAAATGAACATAGTTCTATTGATTTTGAAAGAAGGAGGATTACAACCATCGGTTGTACCAAGCCCTCCTCAGTCTCCCAATCTCTCTTCTCTTTCAAGTGAAGAAGTACAAGTCAACAAGCTCTCTAGGAGCCTCTTTGACTTTTGGCCTTCACAATGTCACACTATTCTCTATTCCACAAGTATACAAGAACCTTGAGCAATCCTTCGACCTTCAATTAAGAGCCTTCAGCTCCTTCTTATAGGAGAGGGAGAAGGCCATTGTTTCCCTTCTCTTTCCACTAGTTTGGAATGGAAAAGGCTTAGATGTTTCCTTGATCTCCATGCTTTTGCCTCTTTTGTAGTTCAGTCTTCCATGGTAATGACCAATAATGAACTGGTGCTTCTGCAGTTTCCTTTGTGAATTGACTCCTTTGTGAGGGAAAGTCGGAGATTCAAATCATTCTCTGCGCTCTTTTCCCAATTCAAACTTAAAATACGGGTAACGCGTCCCTCCAGTGTAAACAGAGCGTTGCCCTAGCCACTAACGCGGCCAATGTACTGATTGCCTGCATTATAACGCTCTTGTTCTGTTCTATATATGCGTTACCCTTGCAGAAATAGGTTTAATTTAGGTCTTTTAATTCTTCCATATTTGTCTTCCCCTCTGAGCTGATGAGGAGGTATTTTGACCTGTAACAGTGGGTTTGGGCTAATGCATGCTCCAGAAGGAAAAACTTCCCTTTTGCGTTGAAAACGGGATTCAGAGCATTATGGAGGAACAGGTGCGAAAACGCTTATGGGCCGTTGGATCTGGAGGGGGAAAGTAGATCAACGGTGGAGATTTGAAGGAAACATGGTGGAAAGGCCCAGCGTGGTCGGGTGAGACCAGCGGGAATATATGGAAATTGAAAGAAAATACATAAGTGGAGGCATTTATATAGTTATTCTTTGTATTGATAGTGTTTGCGGGCAAAAGAAGGAGAATCAATTTGGGCCATCGGATCTGAAGGATGGATGGCGGAGATCAATTTCAGCGGATCGACGATCGGAGGAGGAGAGGGTCCAGGGATAAGGCTTTTGGAACTTACAATGGCCGATGCCGACGGGAGATGAAATTGTGAGGGACGAAGGACCGTAAGATCAGGATTGAGATCAACGGCTAGGATTTGGTCAGGGCATCACGTATCAGCAGCGCAGAGAGTTCGGGGACAGGGGAATTTGGTTCGCCAAAGAGCGATGAGCGATGTGATGGAGGGATGAGCGACGGAGTGAGGGCCGTCAGATCTAGATCAGATCGATGGTGGAGATACCCTCAGGGCTTCACATATCGGTGGAGAAATGGAAGGTGGAAGGGAACAAGGATGAAGCCTGATGCAATAGAGGATAGCCATCGAATCTTGGGGGAATTGGACAGCTGAGATGGAGTCGGGGAATTGCATTGGCAGAGAAGAAAAGGAAAGGGGCACAGGGCCGGTGGAAATTTGATTTGTAATGGGGCTATCTGCTGATAGCCATTGGATATATGAGATCAACGGTGGAGATTTATTTTGAGGTGAAACCATCGCACAGAAGAAAAATGAATATACAAAGGAAACAAGGGGGTGCAATGATCTCCGATAGCGAGAAAGGGGCTAAAGGCCTATAGCCGATGGTCGCGGGTCCATGGTTGTATGGAGGAAGGGGCTGAGAACTAAGCTCGTGGGGGATTAAACCCGTTTATATGAAAATTTTTGTTTTTTAGGCCGAAAAAAGGATTTTTTGAGCTTTTTTAGGTTCCGATAGAGTAAATGGAGGGGGTTTTAAACCAATAAAAAGGGATTTTCATGGTTTTAATGGGAATTTTGAAGGAAGTGAAGGATAAATGAGGGGAAAAGAGAGTGATATGAAGGGAATTATAAGGACAAAATGGAGGAATGAAACGATGGAGATGACTCTTTGAAAAACAGTTCTCTCTTTGGAAACAACAAGATTTTGAAGGATTTCTTGTGGAAACAGCAGTGAAGATGATCTGTAAGGTGAAAGACACCAAGAAGGCTTCAAGAACTAGCAGTTTTCCATGAAGATTTCTTCTTGAAGGCTTAAGAACATATTTAGCCATCGTTTGGTATAACATAAATTATAGATGGCTAACAGGCAGAAAAAGAAAAATCAGCCCTCACAGACACCATTTCTCGGGAAAGAGATGAGAACTCCAAAACGGTTGCAGAACTGGCTGTCTCAGATAGAGATTGGCCGAATTGCAAGTCCAGTGGGATACCCATGTGTTTATTGACCCCAAATTTCGATACAACAGGTGCTACTTCAACATAATTAACCAAGGCCCTGTCAGACCTACAAGTCTCAGAAAAGCAAGCTTAGACAGTGCAACAGATAATTTAGGAGTTGATCGCTAGGTTGGAATAGAACAATAATGTAACAGCGGCCCTGAAAGTATAGGCGAATGAAGCGAAGAGGGAGAAGCTGCAAGAAGAGAAATTTATCAAATACCTTAATGATTAGATGAAAGGAAATGCAACCCTCATGGAAGCCAGGTGCCTCATTTGGACTGACATTAGGTCGAAGATAAAGAAGCATTGGGATTTTATTATGTTAATGAATGATAATAAAACTGCTGTCCGATTTTTCAAAGGGAGGTTGCAGGAAGGATGGGCGGAAGCTGAGGCAAAAATGGCCATGGAAAAGAAGTATATCACCTACCTAAATGGATTGCGCATTGAAGATTTGGATGTACAAGGGATTGAGGACCGTTTCAGGGGAGTGATGGAAATTAGAAGAGTCACCGAGAAAGAGACCGCATGTGTAAATGTGTTGAGTGGTTTGGATCAAGTCGCCATGGGAGTGGGGAAGTTTGAGCAAGAGTGGGATGAGTTGGTGAAAGAAGACCTCCGATCATGTTGGGATTCTACGATAGCTACGTTTTCAATTCTAAATGAGTACGAAGAGAAGATGGGAGCGATTATGAATCAGAAAAATCTTCCTTATGAGAAAACCACTCGCCTAAAAGTTGAGACTATAATTACTGCACTGGGAAAGGAGATTTCTATTCTCTGCCAAATCAGACAGTGCTTGGCTGTATAGGTGGACTACTCAAAATTGACTGATATACAGGCCTTAGTGGAGATTTTCACCACTATGCCCCCACCAGGGGCAAACATATGGCATAAATGTAGTGAATTTTTAAACGTACCAGTCGTCACACCGTCCCTCCAGTACCCACCTCCTCAGAAGCATAAAACTGGTTCATCCGTGTCATCGGTGCTTCAAACTCAACTGGCAGCTGCTACACCCCCTTCTTCTAAAAAACAATGATCATGATCTCGCCCTCGTGGCCTTTTTATTTGTTTTTACTTTTTTAATATCGGGTGAAATCACCATTTCACCCTATGCATTTTTATTTTTTGTCTAAGTTGTTTTATTTTCATTTGGCGCTTATGATAAGGCCACTATAGAGATGATGAGAGGTGTTTTTCCTCATCATCATTTTTGATTCAGATAGAGTGTAATGTTCCCAATTTTTATGGAACATTATTTTTTTCCATTTTCACATTAGAGATAAATAAAATGGGTAGGAGACCCATTCATTTCATGAATAGGTAATAAATATCCTCTTGGTATGAAGAAGGACCACTTATAGAGCTGGATTTCACACCTCCATGTGTGAAAGGGGGCTTTTGCAAGAAGGCTAGGTCAAGTTTGACCAAGTCAAACTGCGCAATAGCATGAGGTGGAGAGCACATTGTGGGCCAGTGCAGTGGGATAAGGAGGGAAGATTCTAGAGGAAGGAAACCCTACTGAGTGGGGTCCATTGAGAGGGACCTGATATTGTTTAAAATGAGGGCAAGGTAGCCATTGGAAATCATCTTGAGTATTATACATCTTTGGTCCGGTGGACTTGCTGCAACTTCTTGCTGGTTAGCAAGAATTGCTGAGGGAATTCTTGTTTAGGATTTCCTCTCCTTCTTGAGTAGCTCTTGGAGTATTGCACTCTATTCCCCCTATTCAGACATTATGTTCAAGAATCATCTTTCTTCATCAGCGGAGTTTCAGTTGGATATTGTGCAGTGTTGCTGGGTGTTGCTGGGGATGTTTTCTACAACACTATCCTTGACTAGTTTTTTAGAAGAGGGAGTTTCCATATCTTTGGGAGATTAGCAAGGGAGGTTTCTAAGCTTATTCCACTATCTTTGGCACCAGGCCAACCAATTTCCATCATATGCAGCGCAATCCCTCTCTTAGACAATGTTATTCTTGCAGAGCATTTGCTGTGAGGGATTAGCAGATATTTGGAGGAGGAGATCTTAGGTAAAAGGATTAACCTTTCACTTCAGATTTCCATTGGAGGAGGGTTCTTCATTTGATGCAGCCATTTCAGCCTTCTCCATCTATTTCTAGTTCGTGAGTTGCTGCTACCCAACAACTATGACATTTCTGCAGGAGTGCCATTTTGCTTGTATTTCAGCCAATCCTTCCTGAGGATTGATGTATTATATTTTTAGGGGTTGAGATCATGCTCCCCCACTTTATTTTAGCTTCATATTTCCACATCTATGTATTTCTGACATTTATGCAACAGTGCCTTTTATAGACAGTGCATTCATAGCCTATGGCTTATTCCATATAGTAGTGTTCTTCATGTTTGTCATGCAAGTGATGAGAGGCTTGTATTGTATTGATTGAATGACTGATTCCTCAAGTAATTTCATTATTTTACTGCTGTAATCATATATTTTGGCTATGTACTTCTTCTCATAAAGTAAGCTCATTAAAATAATGCAGAGAATCCATTGTGTGTTCATCAATTGTTGCAACCCCATTCTTTGGGAAATTCTTGAAAGGAACTAGGTGTGGGAAGCTTGTCTCACCACCCTAGGAGGATTTCTTTGATCCCAATCCTTGGATTTTGGTCTTAGACACGTTGGTCTAAGTGGATCCAGGTCTTGATATCAAATCCTACTGCCTCCATTTCTGGAAAATGCGTTTTCCAGCCATGGATTGCTAGCTCTTCCAAAAAAGGATCATTACATAGAGACAAGCAACATAAAATATATTTTTGTGAACAAATGTTGATCCAAAAAATATCTTTTGCTAATGGTAGACTGGTGATTATAAAATAAAGAACCTGAGTCTGTAGAAAGGTTCTAGATTTTTCAGAACAGAGACTATTAATTGTTAATCTCCATTTTTGTAAAGTTTTGAGGACTTCCTGTGTTTTATGTTGAAGAATCCCATTGGGAGACTATAATGAAATGATTTTGCTGTGATGGATTCCTAGTGAGATCAGTCACAGTTTTTATTCCTCTGTTATATTCTAATGCAAACGTTTTGGCACTTCATCACTCTTTTTTATATTATATGCTACTAGAATGTGAGCACTTTATTAACTGGAATGAATTTATCTGTTACAGATACTCATTTCAATTAGTCTATTGTGCTTTAAATATGTCTCAGAGCTATGATATTAAGTTCATATGTTTCACCTCATTTACTCACTTTTCTTCCAATATTAATTGTTGATAGATTCTTATGTGATAATAAGCCTATCTGTAGTTAATACTTTATCCATTTGTTTCCGTTGTTACTACGCTTTCATATGTTGATAACTTTGCATCGTGTCTCATGATCTGGCCCTCCTCACGACATATAAAATTCAGATTCATCTTCAATAATATCCTCATAAGACCCTTATTGTTTACGATCGGGTATTGTTGCTAGTATATATCTGTTATTGAGGTCTTGATCCCAATTTATGAAGTTTTAAAAATCGTTTATGAACAAGAGGATTTATACCACTGACCATGGAATTTTTTTCTAAATCTTCTTGATTTTAAGATGACCTAGGCACTGGTCCTTCACAACTCAGGGTTGTCTCTAGGAGCTACAACATATTTTTTGTGTCGCTGCCGGGGAGACCGAATTTGAAAATATTATCCCTGGGTATGACAAAATAATATTCACCCTTCAAAATCGGGTGAGCATGAAGGGTTGAGAGTTGCATATCCATCACCTTGGTGACTCCACAGTTTTCACAAGTTTTAAATCTATTTCCAGTCCTGGCTTATCAAAATCCTTACCTAAGGTCAGAAACTTCTTAGTTGAGAACACCCTCTGTATGTGATCCAGAAATTTTTTTATTTAAGAGAATATGGAAGGAAAAGCAGCCTGCACATACTGACATACCCAGATTCTCCCTAGAAGACTCTCCATCTTCCTCCCAACAAGCTCAGGTTCAAGGTCCTAGATCTACTGCTAGAGTGCTTAAATACTCACCAGATAACCCCATCATTGAACAATTGGAAGTAAAAGATGAGACAGAGTCTATAGATACATCCATATTTGTCTTACATCCTACACTAAAAGCTGAAAAAATAAAGCAAGTAACTACCCCTCAAGTCCTACTTGGCCTAACCAATTTATAGACCACAGTTCAGCATATTCCCAGTGTCACTCAGCAAAACCTGCCTCTAGCTCCACCACCTCTCATGGCAGTCCTTGGCTTCTTGTTAAATAAATATGCCCCTCTGGCATTACGCAAATTTTGAATGATATGCCCCAAGACTACATGAAGCACTTGCCCTGGTTTACCGGGGAAGACATCAGTACTGCATAGAAGCATTTGGAAGATTTTTGTGCCTTTGCAGATAAGTTCAATGTAGAACAGTTGGATGTAGTTCTGAATTTATTCATCCAATCTTTGGATGGATAAGCAAGGAAGTGTTTCAAGACTCTTGGGGACAACTCCATCACTAACTGGGAAGACATGGAAAATTCTTTCACCCAGAAGTGGGGAGATAAAAGAGACCATGTTTATTGTCTCATTGAATTCAATACCTCCAAGAAAAGACACAACGAGGACATAGCAGAGTTTATAAAGAGATTTAATAATCTATACACCAACCTACCAGCTGATAGAAATCCACCTCAAGTCGCTGCTAAGTTAGTGTTCGTGGGATATTTTGAATCCAAATTCGGCTTCACTCTAAGGGAGAGAAAATCTTCTTCGCTTGACCAAGCTCAAACCAATGCTTTAGAAGTAGAGGCTAACTTCGATTCTACAGGAAAGTCGAAAGGTAGATTGGACCATGATTTCAGGTGAAAGGGTAAAGAATAAGCCTCCTCTTTGAGTCAAGAAAATGAATTCTCAGATTATAAAATCAAGGAGATGAATAAAATGATTAAAAATATTTCTGGCAAGCTGGTGAAACTAGAACTTGAAGCTAAGAATGCCTCCTCTCGTCCAGCTCAGACTGATTTTAACAGAGGGTATAATCAACAGAACAGGAAACCTCCTCTGCAAATCCTACAAAGGGACAGAAAAGAGAAACAAGATCACATACAACCTCCCTTATATCTGGAAGGGAAAATGGAGGGCCCTGCTGAAGATGCTCCAGATGGGCAAGATGATCAGTGCTTTTCTTGTTCAGAAGGAGAAGAGGTAGAACTTTCTCTACGAGATCAAGAGGAAGAAGAAGGGGGAAAGATAAACCCCATCGAAGAACCTGACATAGATGATTACTGTAGACAGTTTGTTGATTTTATGCAAGCCAAATTCCACAAGAAATATGATCTTCGGTCTTCCAGGAAGCGGACTCGTACTCAATATCAAGAGGAAGAATCACCTTCTAAGGAATTTTTCCTCTCGAATACTGATAACAAAGGCAAGAAACCCATTGAAGAACCTTCTGCACAAAAAGGTGCTCCTGCGTCATCATCCAAGTTCATACCTAACCCTCTTACTCATGCTAAAGGTATGTCCACTGTCAAAAAGCCTCCTATCTTCATCAGGGAAACAAAAGAGACCTCTGTAGAAAAAGGGTCCATTGTGTTCAATCTCCAAAAAGAGCTAGAGAAAGTCAAAATCCATGTTCCTTTAGTTGAACTCCTAAAACAACCTTCCTACAAAGCTCAGGTCTCTCAGTTTATGCTCCCTCATGGAGTAACCTCATCCCCAGACTCCCTTAACCTTCAAGAAGAAAGGCCCATGGTAGTTTTCGGCACTCATGTAGAAGAGTTAGACTCTGCAACCCCACCCTTTTATGTCTCCTTAGTCATTCATGATTTTTTGTTGCATAATTGTATGTTGGACTCGGGAGCTTCACATAATCTGTTACCACTTTCGGTCATGGAGCAGCTGGATCTACAAATCACTTGTCCCTACAAAGATCTCTATTCTTTTGAATCTAAATGGGTAAGATGTATCAGGATGATTAAGGACCTAGTGGTAAGTTTGGCTCATATCCCAGCCATGAGTGTCGTCATGGATATAGTAGTTGCCGATATCCCAGCCTGTTTTGGAATGCTTATATCCAAATTGTGGGGTACTAATATTGGAGGGTTAATCAAGCTGGATCTGCCTTATGCAACTATTCCAGTGTTTGGAGGACAAGAAAAAAGGTTGTATAGGGAATCAATATTTGTAAAGATGTTAACCAAAGCCGATGGCTCGGTAAACTCATCGGTGTATAGCAAGGAAGGGGAGTTATCTTGTTTGATGCTTGAGGAAGACCAAGAGTTTTTTCAAGAACCATCATTAAACCTATTAAAATCCTAACATTCCTCAAGTGATGATGAGAAGGGAATGTGGACCCTACACTTTGATGGAGAAAATTCCAGAGAAGGAAATGGAGTAGGGGTCCTCCTAATTTCTCCCAATGGACAATTGGTGCCTTTCTCATTCAAATTGGAGTATGAAGCCAATAACAAAGTGGAAAAGTATGAAGCTCTACTTCTGGGCTTGCAGACCGCCAAGAGTATGAACATTCAGAGCTTTAAATTTTTAGGAGATTCAGAGTTGGTGGTAAGGAAGATAAAGAACCAGTGTCAAGCCAAACATCCTCAGATCATGAGGGCATACAGAAATGAAGTATGGAACCTGGTGGAAATGTTTTTCTTAGCATTAAACATACAGTTTATGCTAAGAGATTAGAACAAGATAGCAGATTCACTGGCTGTGGCAGCAAGCAATTTCCATCCACCTTAGAATCCACTTCTAAGATATAAAGTAGAAGTATATTATCGTCCCTCCATTCTAGATAATGTCAAACACTGCCAAGTGTTTGAAGATGAGGAAAAAATGAAACGTTTCATGTAGACTATTGGGGAATTGTCTAACTTGGTTATTGATATTGGGGAGGAAGTGGAAACTAAAGTAAAATCCAAAAATAAATGGCAAGAGGCGGTAGCTGGACACAAAGTGCTGCAGTTGAAAGGGAACATGATCCCCAGAGGGCTAGTACCCTTGGAGAGGTTGTTTGATAATAGCGACGTTCCCGTCAGCCCCATCAAACTAACACCAGAAGCCCAGGTGGAAGATATTAATGTTGGGATGGAAGAAGAACCTAAGACAATCAAATTATCTAAAGGAGTCCCAGCAGAACACATAGAAAGGTATGTGCAATTGTTTCACTCCTATAAAGATGTTTTTGCTTGGTATTACCAAGATCTCAAAACATTTTAAATAAGAATTATCCAGCATAAGATCCCACTGAGGGCTGAGGCTAAGCCCCATAAGCAGAAAATAAGATAGATTAATCCTTTGTTGTTCCCCAATATAAAGAAAGAAATTAAAAAGTTGCTAAAGGCTATGATTATTGTACCTTTGAGGTATTCAGAATGGGTGGCTAATCTGGTGCTAGTCCGAAAGAAAAATGGAGAAATCGGGTTGTGTGTAGACTTTCGAAACTTGAACATGGCTTCCCTTAAAGATAACTACCCCCTCCCTAAAATGGACCACATACTACAAAAAGTGCTGGGGTCTTCTCGAATGTCCATGATGGATGGATTCTCGGGGTGCAATCAGGTGGCAGTCCTCCCAGAATATCAGAAGAAGACATCATTCACCACACCATGGGGTACCTTCATGTATGCCAGCATGCCTTTCGGTTTGATAAAGCTGAGGCCACCATTCAGAGAGCCATGGACATTGCTTTCATGGGAGAGCAAGAAAATTTTGTAGTGGTATATTTGGATGATATCACAGTCTTCTCAAAGGATGACGCTGAACGTGTGGAACATTTATAAAGGACTTCTGAAAAATACCACAGGTATGGTCTGTCCCTAAACCCACAGAAATCCACATTTTCCTTAAAAGAAGGGAAATTACGGGGGCATATCGTTACCAAAGCAGGAGTAAAGATAGACCCAAAAAGGGTGGAAGTAATAAATGGCATATCCTTACCTCGTAATAAGAAATAAGTTCAGTTTTTCCTCGGGCACATAAAATTTTTAAGAAGGTTCATCTCAAACTATGCAGAAATAGTTCGGCATATCACATAAATGCTTAAGAAAACCAATGAGGTGAAATGGATGAATGAGTCAAGAGAAGCATTTAATAGGATTAAGAGTGCTTTTGCAGAAGCTCTAGTATTAGCAGAACCCGATTACAGTAAAACATTCATGATCTTCTCATTTGCCTCCCCACATACTGTACCAGCAGTAATTTTACAGAAAAATGAGGAAGGGTATGAACATCCCATTGCCTTTTTTAGTCAGGTGCTCCAAGATGTTGAGCTAAAATACAATATTCTAGGGAAGAAGGCATATGCTTTGGTGAAGTCCCTCAAATCATTTTGGATGTACATCTTACAATCAGCCACCACTGATTTTGTACCTATGGCCACAGTGAAAGATATTTTGATTCAGGGAGATAGTGAGGGAAAAAGGGGCAAATTTATTGCTAAAATCCAGGAGTATGAATTAGACATTCGTCCCACAAAGCTCATTAAGGGAAAGGACCTAGCCAAGATTTTGTCTGAGACTAACTGCCAGGCCCTAGGTATAAACCTATCCATGGAAATTGGCAAATTGTCTGGAGGCACAAAGGAGCAGCCACAGATAGAAAAAACTGTGCAGAAGACCCACATGAAGTATTTGGTTAGTGTTTGGTATAAAGATATTGTGGAATATATTTTAACTCTCAGATGTCCTCCAAACTTTGATAAGATTAAATATCGAATGTTGGGGTTGAAGTCGTAGAAGTATGTCATTGCAAATGGCCAAGTATATTGTAAAGACCCTTCCAGGATCCTGCTCTTGTGCCTCATAGAAATAGAAGTGGATGAAGTTATGGCTGAGTTTCATGAAGGAATTTGTGGAGGACATTATAGCTGGAGGTCCACAGCCCATAAGATATTGAAGGCATGTTTATACTAGCCCAAATTGTTTGCATATGTGAATTCTCGAGTCAGGGCCCACAAAAAATGTCAGAGGTTCGCCGAAAAGCAGAAATTTTCTCCTTTACCAATGATCCCTGTACACATAGAAGAGCCTTTTCAGCAGTGGGGAACAGATTTCATCGGGGAAAATAATCCACATTCCAGCGGCCAACATAAATGGATACTAACCGCCACCAACTACTTTACCAAGTGGGTAGAGGCAATACCAGCAAGAAATGCAATTGATGTAGTGGTGATGAAGTCCCTGGAAGAAAATATTATATCCTGACTTGGCTGCCCGATTAAGATTGTTATAGACAATTTGCAGGCTTTCAAGTCTATGAAATTCACCCATTTCTGTCAGCAGTACCATATCACCCTAGGACATTGCACAACCTACTATCCTTAGGGAAATGGATTGGCTGAGTCTTCAAATAAGACATTGGTGAGGGCATTAAAGAAGACTATAAATGAAATTCAGAAAAACTGGGATTCTCAGCTAAAATTTTCACTTTGGGTGAATAGAATCACAAGTAAAAGATCGATAGGAAAGTCACCGTATGAACTAGTCTACGGTAGAGCTGCAGTATTCCTAATACAACTTGCCTTGCCTATGGCCAGGTTTCTTTAGGACAGTCAAGAAGAGCCCAACGATCTTACCAGAAGAATAAATCAATTGGTTGAGTTGGAAGAGACTCGCAGTCAGGTGAATGACCGTTTAGCATAGTACCAAGAGAAAATGAAGAATTTGTTTGACCAACATGCTAAGGATAAATAAATGTTGAAAGGGGATTTAGTACTGAGGTGGGATATCAGGAGAGCCAACATAGGTTAACATGGAAAGTTTGACCCCCTATGGTTTGGACCTTTCAAAATTGCCAAGGTTAAAAGTAATAACACCTTCATACTGGAGAACTTGGAAGGTGATGTGATCGAGACGCCCGTAAATGGGAAGTTCCTGAAGCCCTATTTCTGAAACTGATCTAGGTCGTGGAGACCTTTGTATTGTAGTGTATATATATAGTTGTCATTTCCACTTTCATAGTTGATTTTTATTTCCCCATAATAATGCTTGAAAATTTTGAAGAGACTTGAGTTTTCACAGAATGAATTACAAGTGGTCTGCGAAGTTCTTGACACATCCAAGGATGAACGTGCTATCCCCAAGTGGAGCCAATGTTGTTATGATAACCCTCATCTCACAAGGTTAGGCAAAAAGACAACTTGGAATAAGCTAAAGCATAGTATTGGGAAGTGTGAGCGGACAAAGAGATATGAAGGAAATATGGAATGCCCTCCCCCCATAAAGAAAGCATGGAAAAGGAAGTAAAACATGTGTTATGGCTAAGCAGAGAAGCTGTGGGTCATACAATGGGACAGCTTCAGCAACACTGCCATGTGGATAGATTCCGAGGGCACCAAGGAAGGCATAAGGAGAATGTAGCTTCGACCCCTATAATCCCATGATGTCATAGGATGGTGGGGTAGGTTTTGGCTGTTTCGTGGGGTAGTGGTGCAGCACGAAGAGACTTCACAAGCCCCCACCGAAACTCTATGGTGGACCCCTCGAGACGAACAGGTGGTGCACGCAAAGGCAAAGGTAAGGTAAGTCAGGAAAGTTGGTACATGACCAGTACAAGTATTAACCCGGCTCGTGGCTCACACCTACCCACCTCCCAGTAGCCAGCAACCAAGTGCCACGTGCCTCAATGTCGATGTCCTTATGATGTCAGACCTCCAAGTTGTTACCTGAGCCTTGTTTTTCTTAAATCCATGGCCTGTTTAACCCTACCTGATGCCCATTTGCGGTAAATTTATTATTTTTACAAACTTGCCTAGCAGTTAAGCTCGGATTACCGCACCAGGTCAATTTCAGCCCCTGCGTCGCTTTCCCTCTTGGGTTTTCTTCACTGGTCACCAGTGTTTAGTCATTCTTGCTCCTTACATTTTTCCTTCCGCTTTACTCATTCAAAATGGTCGTCGCGAGAGTTAAGTCTAGAAAGTCTCAACCAGAAACCCCCGAAGCCCATGAAGTTAGGGCCATCCCTGGACTTGACCCCCTTACTGATACACAGGCCCACATTCGCGACCCATAGTACCCTTTTAGTGTCTCCCGTGTCAGGCCTAACCTGTTAGAAATTCATGTGAAAGGCCAAGACCGGTTCAGAGTCATTCGGTCTGGCCTATATTACCAAATTGTTTCGCCCACCTTCCTAGTCACAAAGTTCATATGTTGGCTCAGAGACGCCTATGACGAATGCAGGGATGTACTCCTTTTGGCTCAGGGAAATAATGTTTTCTAAATATCCCCTGAGCTCATTAGAAACACCCTCCATTTCCCACACAGCCCAGAGTATGTTGAGTTCACAGAGTTGTCCTTGTTGTGCCAGTTTTCCAAATTACCCTAGAAATAGAAAAGCGAATTCCTCTCCTCCATCTCAGACTCCCACCTCACTTCCATCCTGTCTTCGGACATGGTGCCCTTGACCGCATTTACAGAAGGCCTCCAGCCTATTCTCACTTTCATTTCAAGGTTGCTAGGTCTTAGAGAGGTCGAGAGGGTGTCGAAAGAGTGCATAGCCCTCTTGTCGCTCATGTCTCAACCGAGTGTCGTTATGGATATCCCCACTTTTCTAGGTTTGGCCATTCAAACCTAGTTTCAAGAACTACCCTCTACGGGGGCTTTCCGTTTCTGCACACTGGTCTTTTACCTTTTTCCGTTTGAGCACGCTGACAGGTTTGAAACTTTGGGCCTTGAAAATCTCTCAAGAACGAATGGCCAACTGAGAATAGTCTTTGAGTGGAACGTCTCAGTATGTCAACAACCCAATTGGACGGGTTATTCAAGGTTTTTGAATGAGTTCATGACCATTGCCTACACCATGCTTCACGATAGTCCCCTGCCCAGGATTTTTCCCAAGAAGAAAGATCAGTTGCAGTTTGACGATGAGGAAAGCACAGGGGATTGGTATTTGTTTGATGATTACACGGAGATCAGAGTCTATGGTGAAGATGTACCCCCATGATGCCTACCATTGTTCCTTGCTATGTGGGGTTTCACCCTTGAATATATTCTCCAAACCATGAAAGCAGACGAGTTCCACTTCTTTCTCGCTAAGAAGGGTTATATCCTCAAGCTCCCTACCACCATCGGCCCTTTTTCCGTAAATTCAAGACACGCCCTCTCCACAGTGGAGATGCTGCTTCAGGGGATGGATTTAGTGTTGGGGAAAGTCTGGCCCTATGACCCAAAAGGAATTCTCTCAAATAGGAAAAGGAAGATTAGGTCCATTGCATATGTGCAGAAGACTAGGCCCTTCATTAAATGGAGAGCTAACCTTGACACATGGCCCTTGGCTTCACATATGGAGGCTGAATCTTTTCCTGTGGAAGGAAGGGGTGACACCACATCAGCGGGCACAGGCAGGAAAGGGAAAAATGATGAGGCGAATTTTTCAGAGGAGCCGGAAGGTTTTTATACATGGGAGGGGTCACATCCCTCCAAAAATCATAGAAGTGACGATGTGGAGATCATCTGGGATGAGCTACCTCAATAATATCTAATTAGATATGGGGAGCGAGATAAGAGAAAGGTTGGTTTCAGAGTAAATTATGATGGTGCTTCCTCTTCGGAACCCTCTGGGATATCACAGGCTCTTTCGGTAAAGAGAGTTGAAGTAAGGGAAGAAATCAGAAACATGAATATAACAGTGAGGGAGAAACTTCAAGAAGAACTAGCTAGGTTCATAGATAAGTATCATACCTAGCTCACCACAGAGCTGGATATGGATAAATAACAACTAATAATAGTTATCACAGAGGTAGTGCTAGACCCTACTCCTAATGAAGTTAGCTACAAGGCTCTGGAGGTTGCTATGAATTTATCAAAGGTTCCCTTAACCAAAAAACTGGGACTTCATCAATGCATTGGGGACATGCTAAGGGATGAGGTTGTGAAGCTCGTGCTCGCCTTGTGGAAGCTTGAAGATAAATACAAAGAGGTGCTAGAGAATCAAAAAAAATAAAGGTCAAATGCCAGGGGGGTTAGCAATAACCTGCACCATCTCAGAAGAATAATGAGCGAAAAAGGAAGTGATAAGGAAGGAATTTAGAAGAAAATCATCAGGGATTTAGAGTTCGAAAACTCAGAATTAAGGAGGAGACTCAACACTCCTCGTGGGGAATACATACAAACTAAGGAATTAGCCTAGGCGGAAAAAGAAAAATCAGCCCTCACAGACACCATTTCTTAGGAAGAGATGAGAATGCCAAAATGATTCCAGAACTGGCTACCCTCAGACAGAGATTGGCTGAATCACAAGTCCAGTGGGACACCCATGTCTGCATGACCCCAACTTCTGATACAGTAGGTGCTACTTTGACACAATTAACGAAGGCCCTGTCAGACCTAAAATTCTTAGAAAAGCACGCTCATACAATGCAGCAGAGAATTCAGGAGTTGATGGCTAGGTTGGAAAAAAATGATAAAGTAATAGCAGCCCTGCAAGTAGAGGTGGATGAAGCGAAGACGGAGAAGCTGTAGCAAGAGAAAGTTATCAAACACCTAAAAAATCAGATGAAAGGAAATGCAACCCTCCTGGAATCCAGGCGCCTCATTTGGACTGACAGCAGGTTGGAGATAAGGAAGCATTGGGATTTTATTATGTTAATGAATGATAAGAAAATTGTTGTCTGATTGTTCAAAGAGAAGTTGCAGGAAGGACGGGCAGAAGATGAGGCAAAAGTGACCATGGAAAAGAAGTATATCACGTACCTTAATGGATTGCACACTGAAGAGTTGGTTGTACAAGGGATTGAAGACCGTTTCAGGGGAGTGATGGAAATTAGAAGGGTCATTCAGAAAGAGACCGCGCGTGTAAATGCGTTGAGTGGTTTGGATCAGGTCACCATGGGAATGGGGAAGTTTGAGAAAGAGTGGGATGACCTGGTAAAAGCAGGCCTCCCATCATGTTGGGATTCTACAACAGCCACATTTTCAAGTATAATGGAGTACGAAGAGAAGCTAGCAACTATTATGAATCAAACAACTCTTCCTTATGAAAAAAACATTTTCCTGAAAGCTGAGACTATAATTGTTGCATTGGGAAAGGAGCTTTCCCTTCTCTGCTAGATCATACAACTCTTGGTTGTACAGATGGACTACTCAAAATTGACTGATATATAGCCTTAGTGGAGATTTTTTCCACTATTCCTCCACTAGGGGAGAACATATGGTAGAAATGCAGTGAGTTTGTAAATGTACCAGTTGTCACACCATCCCTCTAGTCCCCGCCTCCTTAGAAGCATAAAACTGGTTTGTTCGCGTCATCAGTTCTTCCACCTCAGCCGGAAGCTTCTACACCCCTTTATTCTAAAAAATTATGATCATGATTTCGCCCTCGTGGCATTTTTATTTGTTTTTACTTTTGTAATATCGAGTGAAATCACCATTTCACCATATGCATTTTTCTTTTTTGTCTAAGTTGTTTTATTTTCGGTTGGCGCTTATGATAAGGCCACTACAAAGATGGCGAAAGGAATTTTTTCTCATCGGCAGTTTTGATTCTGATAGAGAGAAGCAATAGAAAATATATTTCTATGAACAGATGTTGATCCAAAAAATATCTTTTGCTAACGGTAGACTGGGGATTATAAAAGAAAGAACCCGAGTCTGTATAAAGGTTCCAGATTTTTCAGAACAGAGACTGTTAATTTTTATTCCTCCTTTTTGTAAAGTTTTGAGGACTTCCTGTGTTTTATGTTGAAGAATCATGTTGGGAGAATATAATGAAATGATTTTGCTGTGAGATGGATTCTTGGTGAGATCGGTCACAATTTGCATTCCCCTGTTATATTCTAATGCAAACGTTTTGGCACTTCATCACTCTTTTTATATTATATGCTACTAGAATGCGAGCACTTGATTAACTGGAATGAATTTATCTGTTTTATATACTCATTTCAATTATTCTATTGTGCTTTAAATATGGCTCAGAGCTATGACATTATGTTTATATGTTTCACCTCATTTACTCACTTTTCTTCCGATATTAATTTTTGATAGATTCTTATGTGATAATAAGCCTATTTGTAGTTAATACTTTCTCCATTTTCTTCCGTTGTTACTACGCTTTCATATATTGATAATTGTGCACTGTGTCTCATGATCTGGCCCTCCTCATGGCTTATAAAATTCATATTCATCTTCAATAATATCCTCATAAGACCCTTATCATTTACTATCTGGTATTGCTGCTAGTATATCTCTGTTCTTGAGGTCTTGATCCCAATTTATGAAGTTTTAAAAATTTTTTATGAACAAGAGGATTTATGCCACTGACCATGGAAATTTTTTCTGAATCTTCTTGATTTTAAGTTGACCTAGGCACTGGTCCTTTACAACTCAGGGTTGTCTCTAGGAGATACAACAAAACCTATGGATATATCCAATGGAAAATATGAGCATAGTTATTATGGATTCTTTGTAGAGGAAAAATGGCCTAAAGCAGAGACTACTGAAATAGGGGCACCTAGAACAATCGCAGTTGAAGTAGGGGTTCCCGAAATAGAAATGTTTAGGGAATCTAAAGAAGTATCTGAAAAAATATACTCCTATATAAAATGCGGTGAAAGAGGAGAAATTGAAGAATACATTGGGTGGAAATAACCCCAATAAGAGAGTGTGGGTAATTGCTACACCATAAAATACCCCAATATCTGAGGAATGCACTAATACAACATAGAAAAATGTGTCTAATGGAAGACATAATGAAGAGAAAGAAGAAGAATTTGTGAAAGAAAATACCTCGACACCTAAATTTCATGTTGTTCCAGCTAAATCAAAGGAACTTAAGGAATAAAAGAAAGAGGAGGAGCTCAAAAAGGAATGAGAATATGTATCTTTATCATGTAAGTCTGAAACTCACCTACTTATTCAGTCAATTAATAAATTGAATGAGGAAAATGAGAATTTATCGAAACAAATTATCATGATTGAAGGGTAGCTTTACTCTAGGAAAAAAAAAGGATTAGAAACCCTGGAAGAAGTGGAAAAAATAATTTTAGTTAGGTTATGTGATGGATGTAAGTAGATGTTGGATGAAGCATATTGTGAAAGGCTAACCACTATTTTTTTTGGAATTCATCTTGGTGAGGAAAATGAATAATTACAAACCGTTGTTCCACAAGAACCTACTAAAGATGTTGTTACATAAGAACCAAAAACTGAAGTAGAGTGGGATGGATAAAATAGTGTGCTATTCCAAAAGAACCTTTTTATGATGTTTTTGTTGCACAAGAACCAGTAGCTGAAACAAAGGAACCTGAAATTAAACTAGCTTCTACTATACAAGAACCCATTGAAGATGTCATTGTCACATAAGAACCAACAACTGAGATAGTGCAGCCAATCGAGAAATGGAATGAAGAGATGCTTTAGGAATTATCACTGTAACAATAATAATAAAAAATTAGTTAAAACACGAGGAGGCATTAAATTCAACATTTTTTATTAAGGAATTAGAGAAGTGGAGGAAATTGGCAATCTCGCTGAAAGGTGAAGCCATTTTTTTGAAACAAAATAAGGAATTTGTTGATAATATGAAGAGGACACCCGCTAAAAAATTGAACTTTTAGGACTTGGTGAGGATTTAGAAAGAAAGGAAGTAGGCCTTGTTGCAAGTGGAAGAATTGAAAAAATAAGTATATCTGTTACAAGAGGAAAATGAGTCTATGTATGAACTTGTTCATAATGTTGGGAAAAATACTGAGAGGGGGGGGTGAATCAATATTTACTGCATAATCAAATCTTTTTACTTTTTCATTCCTTAAAACCCATACACTACTTTCCTTCAGTAAACTAGCGTATATACGCGGATCCCCTTTATGAAACTAGCGTATACACAAAGATCTAGATATGTCATTAAATCTTCTCTCCTATTATTCCATCATTCATTCATCAGATGTTTAATAAACAGTAAACATGTGCAGTAAGAACAGAATAAGCCATCACACAAAGCATCACACATGAACACCAGGATTTTTAGGTGGAAACCCAAATCGGGAGAAAACCACCGCTGCAGTTGCTCAGCCTTCAATCTTTTATTATAGAGAAAACATCTTACAACATATGTGCTGGCGCAGACTTGACCAGCACGCAGGCACCCACCTGCGCTCGTTTACCAGCCTCTCCTGGAAGGGAGCTCCAACCCCCTGACTCGTTTACCAGCCTCTCCTGGAAGGGAGCTACGACCCCCGATCTCGTTTACCAGCCTCACCTGGAAGGGAGCTACAACCCCCTGACTGAAGGCTACAACCCTCAGCACCACCTTGGACCACGTTTCATCCATTTTCACACTGGATCCAACAACTTCAATAGAACACCACTTGCAGGCCACATTTCATCATATTTTCATACTGGACCCTTTCCATACTTTTAAGCACAACCATACATCATCAACAGATACATATCAACACAGATCAGATAGCATAAACACAGCAGAACAGCTCAGATATTTCATACCCCTTGCTTCAGCAAACCCTAGGTTGCATACGCTCTTTTACTTCACTGATTTCGCGTATATACGCGCTTCCGTCCACACAAACCGGCGTATACCTCAGTGTATATTTTATTGCGCATACGCGCTTTCTCTTCGCTGAAGCTGCGTATATACGCGCTTCCTCCGCGGCGAAGTAGCGTATAGATCTTCAATCATTACAGAGCAGCATACTTCATCAGATCAGACATTCGGTTCAGATTCAACCCTTTACTTTAGACAGATGTTCGCCTCGATGTAGATGTTCGCCTCATCATAGATCTAAGCCTTCCATAATCAGATCTAGCAAATACAAGTGCAATTCAGATCTAGATCCCCTTCTTCATCATTGGTGCATCATACATTCAGATTTATCATTCAAGTGTAACCCTTTCCATTCAGATATACTTCAGAGAGAAGTATTCATTCAAGCTTAGACATCTTGCACCCACACTCATGTTATGCACAATGAATTTGTTCTCCTTATATAGGTTTATCCTTTTTCAATACCATGAGCCCCTTTTTCAATACCATGGGCCAAAACAATACCATGAGCCCAAAACTACTTGGACGGGGTCAATTAGGCGGATCATTACCCAATACAATGGGTCAATACCATGGTGGTTACCCTTGGTTTTGCACTTTTTGAGCGCTTTTGCCCATACGCAACTTGGAACGTTATTTTCCGCGTGCATACGCGACTTCCCCTAGGCCAATCTGCGTATACAAAGAGACATACTCTTTTCATCATATTTTGAGCACATTCTGAATTCCTTTCTTCATTGCCTTCTGTACACACTGTAGAAACATCATATTTTCTTCGTCAGGAACATATTCTCTCAAGTACAACTTCATCAAGTAAGTTGTCATCATCTTCATCAAGTGGGTTGCCTTTCTAGGACAACACTCAGCATCATATTGTCAACAAACATCAGATTTACATCATTTACCAAGTCCATCAAGTCAAGAATAACTTCATCAGGTGGATTGCCATCAAGGACAACACATGTCAACAGTCGCATGTCTTCATCTCCATTCCATGGGTTGCCATCAAGGACAACATTCTGCATCATATTTCCAACAATCTCCCCCTTTGGACTTGATGGCAACCACGATGGTGTTTGGTTACCACAACAGATAGGTACCATGTCACTCTCCCAAATATGTCACTCTCCCAAATATTTGACATCATTATCTTTTCTTCATTCAAACACCATGTCATTCTCCCCCTTTGACATCAAGGGCAAAGGGCGGATCAAAAACCAACACTCTCCTCCTCATGTGGAAGAAACATTCTGCAGATCTGATATGTGCTGAAGTGTCCAAGCTCCCCCTGAGTTCATGCTGAATCTTCAAACATAGTTGTCAATGAAGTACATGACTCTATGAACTTCCTATCACCAAAGACTCATACTTACATCAAATATCCAACCAAGTGGATTTACATATAAGACTCAAGTACCCAACCAAGTGGGTTTTTAGCTACCCAACCAAGTGGGTTTACAAATTTAACAAGTCCTTACATGACTGAATATTACAATTTTACATCATGGGTCTCTATCAGACCTTTTCATCAAAATACAAATATGACTTTTCATAATCAATACCAAAAAGACCTCAAGAGAGATCAAATATCAGAATCACCATAATGCCAGCAATGCATTATACTCAGCAAAACTAATGCTCCCCCTGAATCTGTGCATCCATGCATCCTTTTCATATGACTAAGGCTCCCCCTTAGTTTGTGCATCCTGAACACTTTCACCAACAAATCATCAAGGCATATTCATCAAAGCATTAGAAATAGATTTATGAGAACTGGAACCCCACCAGAGATACCAAACAGTATCAGAGATACCAAACAGCACAGCAGTTGTGCTGAAGAGAGCTGAACCAACCAAAAATTGTCAGCAACCAACCATACGCGGTTTTCTGTGCAGGAACTCGCGTATATACACAACTGTGTTTCATGAAACCCGCGTATCCACTACCATCTTCTAAAAATTATGCAGATTTGTTCTTTTGACTGGCAGAGAACACTCCCAGCTTCTGTCTTAGATACTTGAACGCTTCCCTGGGCAGAGGTTTGGTAAAGATATCAGCAACTTGTTCTTTGGAGGGAACATACTCCAACTTCACCTTTTGCTCAAGCACTTGTTCACGTAAGAAGTGATACTTGATGGGAATGTGCTTGGTCTTCGAATGCATAACCGGATTCTTTGAAATACTGATGGCACTTGTATTGTCACACTTAATGGGGACAGGAGGTGTACATTTGATTTGAAAATCTTGTAAGGTTTGCATCATCCAAAGGAGTTGAGTGCAACAAGATGCGGCAGCCACATATTCTGCTTCTGATGTAGATAAGGCAATAGAATTTTTCTTCTTGCTGAACCAAGATACTAACCGGGGTCCCATATAGAATGCACCACCACTAGTGCTTTTCCGATCATCAACACTTCCAGCCCAATCTGCATCAGTGTAAGCATGAAGAGTAATATTAGCATTCTTCGGATACCATAGACCAAAATCTTGAGTTCCCTGTAGATATTTGAAAATTCTTTTGACAGCCTGAAGATGAGAATCTTTTGGATTAGCTTGGAATCTTCCTACAATCCCAACTGCATGCATAATGTCTGGTCTAGTCCCAGTGAGATAAAGCAGACTTCCTATCATCGATCTGTATTCTGGTTGATTCACTGTGGGAGAATCATCATTAGAGCTGAGACTGCATCCGGTTATCATTGGTGTACTTACAGGTTTGCATTCTTCCATGCCATACTTCTTCAGAATTTGCTTAAGATATTTTGTTTGTGATAGAAATATACCATCTGCAGCTTGATGCACTTGCAAGCCAAGAAAGAATGTTAGTTCCCCAAGTAGAGACATTTCAAATTCTTGTTGCATGACAGAGGCAAATTTTTGACTCATAGATTCTTCGTTACTCCCAAAAATGATGTCATCAACATATACAACCAAAATCAATAGTTTTTCATTTTCAACTTTTGTGTATAAGTTGCTATCAGCAGACCCTTTTGAAAATCCTTGTTGATGAAGATATTTGTCAAGACGATAATACCAAGCCCTTGGAGCTTGTTTGAGACCATATAGAGCCTTTTTAAGTCTACAAACAAGATTTGCATCATTTCCAAAAATGAATCCTTCTGGTTGTTCTATATATACTTCTTCTTCTAGATCACCATTAAGAAAAGCAGATTTAACATCCATTTGATAAACTTTGATGTGTTGATAACTTGAAAAAGCAAGAAACATTCTTATGGCTTCAAGTCTAGATACAGGAGCAAAAGTTTCTTCAAAGTCTATACCTTCTTGTTGAGTATACCCTTTGCAAACCAGTCTAGCTTTGTTTCTTACAACATCCCCATTCTCATTTAACTTATTCATGAAAATCCATTTAGTTCCAATGAAATTTTTATCATGAGGTCTTGGAACCAAATCCCAAGTGTCATTCTTTTCAATTTGAACAAGTTCGTCATCCATGGCTTGCCTCCAACATTCATATTTGCTAGCTTCATTAACATTGTGTGGTTCAATTGTGGATATGAGTGCCAAATGATTAGAAGATCCTACAAGAGTTCTCCTTGTTCGTACACTAGATTCTTTGTCACCCAAAATTTGAGATTCAGGATGATTCTTTTGAACATATCTGGATGGAGCTTTTTCAGATAGATCATCTTCAGGTTCTTCATTGGATCCATTGTCTATATCATTTCCATCTGATGTAGAAGGCCATATGTCGCTATCATCTTCTTTTTTTGTTTATTTTTCTTCTTTAGGAGCTGCAGGAGACTCATCAATAACAACATCAATACATTCAACAACCTTTTGAAGCCTTTTATTGTAACATGTGTATGCTTTGCTTGAAGATGTGTAACCAAGAAATATCCATTCATCTGATCTAGGTTCAAACTTGCCAAGCTTTTCATCATTATTTTTGATAAAGCATTTACTTCCAAAAACTTTAAAATGCTTCACAGTGGGAGAATTACCATACCAGAGTTCATATGGAGTTTTGTCACTATTTACCCAAACATGAGCCTTGTTGAGAATGTTAACAACTGTAAATGCTGCTTCACTCCAGAACATGTTAGAAATGCTAGAATCAGCTAGCATAGCTCTAGCCATTTGAACAATTGTTCTATTCATTCTTTCTGCTACACCATTTTGTTGTGGAGTGCCTGCTACAGAGAATTGTCTTTTTATGCCATGTTGTTCACAAAATTCAAAGAATTCATTTGATGAATATTCTCCTCCTCGATCCGATCTAAGACACTTGATTTTTAGATCTAATTCATTTTCTGCCAATGCTTTGAAGCTCTGAAATTTTTCAAATGCTTGATCTTTGTGTTTAATGAACCCGATCCAACACATTATAGAGTAGTCATCAATAAATAAGATATAGTATTCATCCCCATGTAATGAATTTTTCCTCATAGGTCCACAGATGTCAGTATGAATGAGTTCAAGAGGCTTACTTGATGATCCTTCTTTGGCATTGAATCGTACTCTGGTCTGCTTACCAAATTGACAAGATTTCCATATGATACTTTCTGGAAGATTGACCTTGGGAAGATCACGAACAACTTGAAGTCTGCTTGCTTTGTTGATTTGAGAGAAACTCAGATGCCCCAGCCTTCTATGCCATAGCCAATTTTTTGAAGATTTGCTCAAGTAACATTGATCTATGCCGTTTAGTACATACAGGTTGCTTGGATTTCTTTTTCCTTTTATAATGATTCTACATGTATCAAGATCACGAACCACACATTTTTTGGAACTGAAGACCACTTCTGCACCTTGATCACACATTTGACTAACACTTAACAGGTTATGCCTTAATCCATCAACATACATGACATCTTTAGCCTTCACTTTTTCTTTTAGAAATACTGACCCTTTTCCTTTAATTACAGCAGGAGTATCATTTCCAAATGTAACTTTCTTTTCATTTTCTAGAGCATTATAAGTATGAAGTTTGCTTTTGTCACTTGTCATGTGTCTTGAGCACCCACTATCGATGTACCATTGATTTTCTTCACCTTCTGCAAATAATGCTATCCCACAATTTTCAACTGGCGGTTCTTTCTTTTTCCACACTTTAGAGCTTGAGGGAACATGTTCTTTTGGCTGGATCTTGTTCCTGCATTCAGATTCTTCATGGCCAAAGTTTATACAATAAGTACATTCAACTTCACTTTGAAGAGGAGAAAAGTTGTTATATGTATTCTTCTTTGGTTCAGTATCCAACCTTTTCTTTCTTTCTTCTCTTGTCATGATGGTTTTATATGCAACACATTGAATAGCTTTATGACCAAAATTGTGACAAGAGAAACATTGCCCATTGAAGTAGAAATTTCTGCGATCATGGAATCTTCTATTTGAATTTACCTGTTGGTTGTAGTGTCTTTCAAAGCTATCCCTGTTAGTGTACCTTGAATTGAGATGGTCCTGCTTTCCCTGTAGAGATTCTTTATTTCCTTGCTGAGTGACTGAATGATGTAGACCACCTGTAACTACTTTTAGATAATTTGGTGCTGAAGTTTGAGAAGATTCTCCGGTATATCCAAGACCTGTATTTATAAGAGGAGAACGTTGTACCTTGATGATCTCATCTAAGGTTTCAGATCCTTTAGCAAATCTAAGATTCAAGGTTTTTGCTTTCTCAACTTCTTTTCTTTGACTCACCACTTCACATTCTAGTTTTTCAATATGTTTCTTTGCTTCTTCAAGCTGTTTTTCAATGGTCTCTCTGATTATCTTTTGTTCTTCTAAGCGAAGTTTGAGTTGATTATTTTCTTCAAGAAAATCGTTTTCCTCTAGAGCATCCATAAAAGTATCCTTTTCTTATTTTTGTTCAAATGCCATGAGAAGTCTAAGATCTTCTTCACATTCTTCCTCACTATTAGATGACTCATCACTATCTTCATTAGCATAGTAACTTTTCTTAGAGCTAGATCAGTTCTTATTCCTTCTTACTACTTCTTTTCTTTTATAAGGACATTTTGCAGCATAATGACCAACTTTCCCACACTCAAAACATTTGAAGGGAAGCTTACCTTTGAATATTCCAGTACCTAGTTGGAGCTTTCTCACGAAATTTGCTTCTTCTTCATCGGATACATAGCTGGATTCTTTGACAACCTCCTTTTCCTTTCCTTTTGTAGATGCCTTAAAAGCAGCTTCTCTTATTTGAGAAGGACCTCCTTGTCTCATTTCAAGAGCAGTCAGAGTACCATGTAATTGAACAATAGTAAGCGATTGCAGATCTTGCCTTTCTTCAATAGCTGAAACTTTAGAGTCAAATTTTGAAGTCAAGGATCTTAAGACCTTTTCCACCAGAGTAGTATCAGTTATGGTTTCACCCAAATTTCTCATTAGATTTACAATATCATCCAGACGAAGAAATAAATTGGCAACACTCTAATCACTATGCATCTTCAAATTTTCATATTCAATTCTAAGAGTTAGGAGTTTTGCACTTTTTACCTTTGTGTCTCCTTCATAGCTTAGAATGATTTTGTCCCATATTTCTTTTGCTGAATGTAGCTGCATCACTTTAGCAAATTCGGATTCAGACATGCTTCCCAATAAGACATTCACTGCTTTGGCATTGATTTCATACTTCTTTCTTTCAGCTGCATCAGTAGGAATACTTGCCGGGTATTGATAACCTTCTTGCACGATTGCCCATACATCTGCACCAAGACTTTGCAGATATGCTTTTGTACGTACCTTCCAGAATATCAGATTGCTTCCATTGAATAGAGGTGGCTTTATAGACATTACTCCTTCTTGACTTCCCATTGCGACGGATATCCTTTAAGCGATCAAGCTTCTGCACAAGGACCTGCTCTGATACCAATTGTTGGGAAAAATACTGAGAGGGGGGGGTGAATCAGTATTTACTGCATAATCAAATCTTTTTACTTTTTCATTCCTTAAAACCCATACGCTACTTTCCTTCGGTAAACTAGCGTATATACGCGGATCCCCTTTATGAAACTAGCGTATACACAGAGATCTAGATCTGTCCTTAAATCTTCACTTATATTATTCCATCATTCATTCATCAGATGTTCAATAAACAGTAAACATGTGCAGTAAGAACAGAATAAACCATCACACAAAGCATCACACATGAACACCAGGATTTTTAGGTGGAAACCCAAATCGGGAGAAAACCACCGCTGCAGTTGCTCAGCCTTCAATATTTTATTATAGAGAAAACATCTTACAGCATATGTGCTGGCGCAAACTTGACCAGCACGCAGGCACCCACCTGCGCTCGTTTACCAGCCTCTCCTGGAAGGGAGCTCCAACCCCCTGACTCGTTTACCAGCCTCTCCTGGAAGGGAGCTACGACCCCCCGATCTCGTTTACCAGCCTCACCTGGAAGGGAGCTACAACCCCCTGACTGAAGGCTACAACCCTCAGCACCACCTTGGACCACGTTTCATCAATTTTCACATTGGATCCAACAACTTCAATAGAACACCACTTGCAGGCCACATTTCATCATATTTTCATACTGGACCCTTTCCATACTTTTAAGCACAAACATACATCACCAACAGATACATATCAACACAGATCAGATAGTAGAAACACAGCAGAACAGATCAGATATTTCATACCCCTTGCTTCAGCAAACCCTAGTTTGCATACGCGCTTTCCCTTCACTGATGTCGCGTATATACGCGCTTCCGTCCACACAAACTAGCGTATACTTCAGTGTATATTTTATTGCGCATACGCGCTTTTAATTCAGCGAAGCTGCGTATATACGCGCTTCCTCCGCGGCGAAGTAGCGTACAGATCTTCAATCATTACAGAGTAGCAGACTTCATCAGATCAGATCTTCAGTTCAGATTTACCCTTTTTACTTCAGACAGATGTTCGCCTAGATGTTCGCCTCATCATAGATCTAGGCCTTCCATAAGCAGATCTAGCAGATACAAGTGCATTTCAGATCTAGATCCCCTTCTTCATCATTGGTGCATCATACCTTCAGATTTATCTTCAAGTGTAACCCTTTCCATTCAGATCTATTTCAGAGAGAAGTATTCATTCAAGCTCAGACCTCTTGCACCACCACTCATGATTTGCACAATGAATTTCTTCTCCTTATATAGGTTTTCCTTTTTCAATACCATGAGCCCCTTTTTCAATACCATGGGCCAAAACAATACCATGAGCCCAAAACTACCTGGACGGGTTCAATTAGGCAGATCATTACCCAATACGATGGGTCAATACCATGGTGGTTACCCTTGGTTTTGCACTTTTTGAGCGCTTTTTCCCATACGCGACTTGGAACGTTATTTTCCGCGTGCATACGCGACTTCCCCTAGGCCAATCCGCGTATACAAAGAGACATACTCTTTTCATCATATTTTGAGCACATTCTTTCTTCATTGCCTTCTGTACACACTGTAGAAACATCATATTTTCTTCGTCGGGAACATATTCTCTCAAGTACAACTTCATCAAGTAATATGTCATCATCTTCATCAAGTGGGTTGCCTTTCAAGGACAACACTCAGCATCATATTGTCAACAAACATCAGATTTACATCATTTACCAAGTCCATCAAGTCAAGAATAACTTCATCAGGTGGATTGCCATCAAGGACAACACATGTCAACAGTCGCATGTCTTCATCTCCATTCCGTGGGTTGCCATCAAGGACAACATTCTGCATCATATTTCCAACACATAATATATTAATCTGCAAACCTCCTTTTCTGTCATATCCCCAATTTTTGCAAGAAAAGTGCTTCCTTTTTTTTATTGACGACCCTCAAGGATAAATGACCATATGAGGTAAAGAAGGCTCAATAATTTCCTAAAACTCTCTAGAATACCACTTTTCATAAAAATTACACTTGGGCTTCTATAGGGTTTGTGGTATGTTGTGATTTTTTTCCACGATTACACTTTCTAGTTTTGCCTCGCTAAGGACATGAAAAGTATTAACTGAGCATTTTTGTTACATATGAAGATATATTTTGGATGTGATGAGTTCCTTCAATTAGTTATGAAGATCAATTTGGAAATAATCTGGTCAAAATATAATTAAACTTTCAAAGGATAAGTTTATACACAATGCAACTGAAACAATTAGGATTTTCTATTGATAATTATTATAATTTGGAAATTTTGTTACACCTTTGTTCGAACATTATAAATTGTTATCAAATTTTTAATATTTATTCTAAAATTAGATCACATGAGAATCGAGATATTATCATGATGATCTTATCATTGTAATATAAAATTATATAGATATGTGTTTTCTCCCCGTGCAAGATAGACATATAGAAACATATAGAGTGATGAGAGAACCAACATTATAATATCGTATTTTTCATTAATGAAATATTAATCATTCATTGCACCATACCTTTATGGTGACTATCTTGTGTGTTGTGTAGTGTACTAGCCCCTGTTAGGAAGGAAGGGCCCTCTTTCTTAGCATGGATCACTGGTTAGGAAGGTATTGTGGTCATTTGACTTATTTCCTCTTAGTTATAATTCATGTGTGATTCTTATTATTGTTATTATTAATATTGTTCATGATTTAATGATTGTAGAATTCTAACCTTTATATTGTGTAACAACATAGGTCCTAGACCAGTCCCTTTTCTGGTGTGATAGTTATTTGATTCCTATTACAATTTGATGTTGTGTTCATTTTGTTTGAATGTGTGTTTCAACATTTTGTTGAGAGAATGTTTCCAGGAGTGTTGTTCTTTTCTGAATAAGAGTGATAGTGTGACATAGTGATTTTATTCCACATTGTTTGTTTATTTCTTGACAGTGTGAATAATATTTTACAATCCAACAACAAGAGTGTTGAATTGCTGAGAGTGTGATTACAACGATTGAGTTTGAGAATCATTAACACTAGTCATCATTTTTCCTTGCATATATTTTTCATAATAGCCTTGCAATAAAAAATTGTACCTGGGTTGACAAATAATGTGAAGAGTTTGAACTATTTCTTTGAATTAAAGGGAAAATTGTTTTGCCCAACAACAAGCTAAAGAAAAACATATGCAAAAATTTCACATAATACAAGTTGAAGAAAAATTTGGATTGTTGTATGAAATATGAAGTAGAATTATTGAAGGATCAAAGTAAACATATAATAATTCAAAAGTGTATAAAATAATTAAATAAATAGTCTACAATTTAAATCAATCTGTTTGGCCAAGAGATGAAGCCTTGGTGTGCATTTTAGTGAAGTAAGGAAATTTTTTTATTTTTAAAAAAATGCACACCCAACCTTCATTACAAGGCCAAATTGAATGATTTAGATTCGATAGTCTTTTTTTACTCACAATTAACATTAATTTTTCACATAGGAATTTTTGTTGTGCAAGAATATGCCAATTTGGATTGATTTCGTAGGGTTAAAGTCAAGGTTTGTGTGCTTCAAATAAATTCACAAAAAGACATGTGCTTAATTGAATGTGAGATAATGATCATCAAAAACTAAATATGAAACCATTTTATTCAACATATCATAATAATTTTCATTAATGAAATGTTATAGACTGAAATCCAAGTCTGCCTCAATAACAATTGATCATATATTCCAATGATCACAGTCGGAACAAATATTCACTCCCAAGCCAAACCTATTACACTATTGGTAATAAATTTTGAAATGGGAAATGACTATAAAATACGTAACCTTAGTAGATAACCTTGCATAACCTTAGGATATAACCTTGAATCATGTTTGAAAAATTTCCTACATTACTACGTTTCCCATTTATACACAACTTTCACTTAAGGAAAGTCGAAGCAAAACTTAGAATGTTGTATGAAATATAAAGTATAAATATTTAAGATCAAATTAAATATATAACAATGTAAAATTTTGTAAATTTTAGACAAAACTAATACTGACAAGGGGGGGGGAGTGAATTAGTATTATGGAAATATAAAACTATCTTTGTAAATATAAAACTTCTTCAAAAATATAACATGATGAAGCACATGAAAAACACAGAAAACCATCACATATAAACACTTATATTTTAGGTGGAAAAACCCCACTCCAAGGAACAAAATCCCCAAACCGTTCACTTCTTCTTATTATTATATATTTCTTCAAAAAATTTACCATTAAGTTAGATCAACTAGCACCCAATAGCATTGTATAACCCACCCCTCGATTGGATGAGAAATGTTCACCACAACAAACTTGGAGCACCCACTCCTACAATAGACAAATAACATGCACTGATAGAAGCCCCCACTCCAAGTACAAATAATTCTTCTCTAAAATGATATGATTTAGAAATGAGAATATTTTTGCATAGAAAAACATGGAACAAATAGACACAGTCATGCATCCACAACCAACACTCCAATTGAGAGAAAAATTTTCTTCACACACACCACATCCTCTCCAAGTAGATTTTCAATCACTACTCATAAATATCAAATTCTACTCAAGATTATTCTCTGAAGCACACTGCAATTATGAAATTCTGAACTTACTCCAAAACTCACTCGATGTGCAATTGAAACTAAAGCACACTCACACACACACACACACACAGGCTGCTTTCGAATGAATAAATGAGATTATTTCCTTCTAATATTCATAGAATCTAGAGATGGTTAATTCAATTAATATTTCAGATCATGGATCTCACAGAAAAATCTTTCACACACTTCTGAATTGTTTGATATTGACATCTTGACAATATCAAACCACTCCTTCCACTAGCCCTTTTGATAATTTCAAAATTCATCACTTTTTGGAGGCTCCAAAACACATCCCGATCTTTTTTGAGAAAGTTCCAAAAATAAGCTCCGCCAAAAAAAAAAAATTCCAAGAGAGCACGAGGAATCCAAAGAAATTTTTATGTTTTTCCTGGTTGCACGCACAACACTGAAAAAATTGACTCTGGTCACTCACATAGTAACTGCAAGCCAATAAATATAGAGTTTCATTCGCACCCACAACTCTTCATCCATGTGACTAGGAATTTACTTCCTCAGTCGCTATCTCTGCACTATAAAAATTCAACTAGAAATCTCCATTCACTCCCACAATCTTGTCTCCAAACAAAATTATTATCTCATTCACTTTTATGAGCCTCCATCCATGCAACTGGAGTATATAATAACTTAGAACAAAATATACATCCCTCAAACTTACAACAGAGCTTCAAGGGAGTGAAATGACCTATATGTCATCCCTTCAAACTCAACTAAACATCACAGACCCAGCTGCATAATATTCAACATGAAATCCCACACATGATTAAATATACCTACAAAACAAGTGTATCTAAGCTTCAAATGAGACCTTGTTACCTCATGAAACCTCTCCTATAGACCTTCTAGGACTTAGTACAACATGTTACATCATCATGACAACCTTTAACTGGTATACAACAGACTGAAGACATGACATATAGACACATGACTACATAAATTCAAAAAGTGACATCAATGGAAACACAAATAGGCCAATAGTAACATCATTAAATAAACAATTTAAAAATTTAACCGATCATATTGACCTATAAATGAATCCTGGGCGTGCATTTTAGTGAAGCAAGGAAAATTCAGCATGCTTCAAAAAAAATGCACACCGAACCCTCATCTCAAGGAAAAATTGAATGTTTCAACTTGGAGAGTATTTTTTTACTCATAGATAACATTAATAGAGTTAATATTTTTATTTTTTCACATATATATTTATTTTTTTCAAGAGTACTCCAAATTGCATGGATTTCATTGGGTAAAAGGCAGGGTTTGTGTGCCTCAAATAAATGCACACTAGGAATGTTTTGGAACAAGGGGATGGAATAATATGTAACCAACCCTAGTTAATTTTCCATGTAAATAAAACAATACCAAGGTGATGGGACATGCATTCCAAGATAAATTTTGGGTAAAGATTATAGTGGGCATCGCTTTACATTTATTAATGGCTATGGAAATTGGCAAAGAGTTTGACAAAGGAAAAGAGGTAACAAATGGAATTTAATTAAAGAAATAAAGGAAATAGGAGAAAAGGGATATGAGATACAAAAATATGCATGCAAGGGAAATTCAAGTGAAATTAGAGGAAAATGAAGGAAAAAGGAAAAAGGAAAGGAAGAGACTATACATCAATGATAAAAAGGAATTAGAGAAATAATTCACAGATTTTGACAGTTCTAACTTTGGTTAGTTTATCTTCTGGCTCTCTTCTTCCATACTCTTACACTGTTGAAAACATAGAGAATTCTTCAATCATCCTAGCATTCAATTGGATCTGGAGAAAGCGAGAAAGAAAGAAAAGGAATTAGTGGGTAATAGAAAAGAAGGTTGGATCAAAAACTACAACAAGAGAACATTGTAGGCCCAACAGGTTGCAAGTGGGGTTTCCTTGTTGATATTTGGGTGCATGGTACTTGCATGTGGTTCTTTGGTTATTTTCCCATCATGGGCATGGGAATTTTCTAGACTAACAGTGGTTTCAACCTTTCCTTCCCATTTCCTGGATGGCCATGATGTAGTGGATTATCTATTTGATTTCACTTTGGATGGTAGGTAGACTTGGATCCTAGTTAAGGTGGTCTCAGGAAAATTCCCAAGGGCCAAGGGTAGAGATGGGATTCCTCTAGAGCTAGGAATGAAGTCAAAGACATCCATTCTTGGTTTAATGTTAGTGATTTATGGAAAGGTTTAGGTTAAATCACTATGGTAGAGCGTTGAAGTGGTTTGGCCTCTAGAATCCCTGTTTAGTTCTATTTTAGTTTAACCCATATGATTACACATTCATGCTTGGAATTTGGAATGAGGGTGATTGGTTGAAAGATAGATTTGGTTCAACTCAATATATGGTCGGGTGGTACGTGGAAGTCCCTAACTTGGTTGGCTTTTGAATATGTTAATATAAGCTATTTTCTTATTGTGATTTCTGAGCACTTGTGCTATCTTGATCTTGTGAATGATTTTTTATGGATTCTATGCTAGTTATATTCATGGTTATATGATGTGCTCTTTCTACAAATACTTTTCATGAGTCAAGAAGTGATTGAATGATTGATGAATTCACGAGCTATCAATTTTTTTTGCAACTACATTGAGAGGTCATCAAATCTTCTTGATAATTCTCTAATGTAGTTCCAAAGTTTATGATAAAATATGCATTCATGAATTGTAGCTTCTATATTTGCTATATGTTTGACGAAATGTCATTCAAGTATTAGGAATGTCTTGGTCAATATATTTCTTGAGTATTGATTTTTTAGACTTGTTATCGCATTGATTGCATTCTCGAAAGTTTTGGGCACTTTTGGGTAGTGGCTTGAAGGCTAACCCAGAAAACGCGGCATAGATCTCACCACTCCATGCACAAAAATGGGAAATTTTGGCCATAACCGCATGCAGGCAAGCTTATGGGTGCGCTTGGAGCCTCATAACTACATGTAAAATGTGTTATGGGTACGGTTTGGGTGTCAAGCTTATGAAATTGAGTTCAAACTGAGGGATTGATCGCCAGGGGTGGTTGTTAGGTTTTTGAGTGATCTAGTGTCCCTAAGGGGTGGTAGTATGTGTTAAGGTTTGTAGGCCCAAATTCCATAACTGGAACTTGGAGGTTAGGTCATATCATAGTGACACTCAACTCATGTTTACCCTAGAGATCTTGTTAAAATGTGTAAATGTCGGAGGAGGTGTTACATAAGAAAATTAAAACTTGAATTTTAATAGTTGAGACTTGTAATTTCTTGGTTAAAACCCTATAAGTAAGGTTGGATGACCTTATTTCAGTAGTAATTAGGTTTAAATTTTTCCAACAGATATATAAAGAGATATACACACCTAGGGTTTGCAGGGTATATTTTTGGGTTTTTCTATATTGTACATATTTTTTAGGGTTTTGAGTTTAAGCTTAGGTCAATTAACCTAGTTAGGGTTTAAAGATAAATAGGTAAGGAGGATGTAAAAAAATAAGACTATTTCTTATTTTTTGATTGGAAAATAAGTCTAGGTAGATCTAGGGTTTCAATGCCACTCATCGATTTGAAAAATCCTCAAAAGGAAATCCCAACAGACATGAAAATGGTGACTAGAATTCAAGGGGTTTAAGAGAATGAAGGAACCTATGGTATTCACTATCAAATAGGGAATTTATACTAGCATTTAGTATTTAATATCCACCTTGGTGCTAACATGTGATGATAATACCCCAAGAAAATACATAACTTTCAATGTTAAACAAATATTAAAATATGAAAAAATAAAAGCCAATCTCAAAAAAACACATAGTACCTCATAAAACAATAAATTTAATCACCATGAGCATCAACTCCACAAAAATTATACTCTTCCTCAATAGTATTAGAATTCAAAACAAGAAAAATCAAAAGGTAAAATATAGTGAACTCCTTACTCTTGTAACCAATGTGTTTCTGAATTACAAATTAGAAATATCTTCCTATTTATGCATGATCTAATAGACCTTTGAAATGTGTGGGGAAGATTCATCCCCAGATAGCATGAAGTACATCCTCATTTAATTTGGGTGGACAATAACCCATCCTCATTAACTTTCTACAATGCATGAATACTCCTAATGGGATTGATTTATAAGGTAAAAGGAAAGGATTGTGTGCCTAAAATAAATGTACACCAGGACCTATAATTAATTGGTAGTGTAAAAATGATAATTCCATTATAAATATACAAACAATTTCTACAACATATCATATTCATTATCCTAAAATAAATCTTTCTCACTAAGATCCAAGTCTATCAATGCAGCAATTCATCATATATTTCAATGTTCAAGTCAGAACAAAGATGCACTCTTGGGTCAAACCAATTACACTCTTGGTAATGAAATTTAAAATGAGAAATGATTGGAGAGTTTTTAACCTTAGGATATAAAATTGCATCATGTTTGACAAATATCCTACATAACTATGTTTCCAACTTATACACAACTTTCACATAAGGTAAATCAAAGTAAAACTTAGAATGTTGTATGAAATATAAAGTATGAATATTTAAGCTCATAGTAAATATATAACAATGTAAAAGTGTGTAAAATCATTAAATACAAATATACAATTAGAATCAATAATATTGGCAAATAAATGAATCCTAGGCATGAATTTTAGTGAAGTAAGGAAATTTTTGCATGCTTCAAAAAAATGCATGCCCAACCTTCATTTCAAGGCCAAATTGAATGATTAAACTTGGAGAGTTTTTTTTTACTCATAGGTAACATTAATACAATTAAATATTTTATTTTTTCACATATATATTTATATTCACGAATGCACAAAATTGCATGGATTAAGTAGGGTAAAAGGAAGGGTTTGTGTGCCTCAAATAAATGCATACTAGGAATTTTTAGGAAAAAGGGGATGAACTAAGAAAAAATAAACTTGAATTTTAATAGTTGAAACTTGTATTTTCTTAGTTAAAACCCTATAATTAAGGTTGAATCACATTATTTTAATAGTAATTAGGTTTAAATGTTTCCAAGGGATAAATAAAGAGGAATAACCACCTAGTGTTTGTAGGGTCTATTTTAGGGATTTTCTATATTGTACATATTTCTTAGGGTTGTAAGTTTAATATTAGGTCAAGTGACCTAGTTAGGGTTTGAAGATAAATAGGTAAGGAAAATGGAGACAAAAAGGACTTTCTTTTTTTAAATGAAGTCCAAGTAGATCTATGGTTTCAATGCCACTCATCGAATGGAAAAGTCCTGAAAAGGAATTCACAACACACATGAAAATGGTGACTATAATTATAGGTTTTAGGAGAATGAAGGAAATTGTGGTATTCGCTGTCAACTAGGGTCTTTCTACTAGCATAAAATATTTAAAATCCACCCAGGTGTTAACATGCCATGATGATACCTCAAGAAAATACATAACATTTCAATGTTAAAAAAATATTAAAAGATGAAAGCTTAAAAATAAAAACATAGTGCCTCATAAGCCAGAAAATTTCATCATCATGAGAATCAATTCCACAATAGTGCTACTCTTCCTCAATAGTAGTATAATTCCAACAAGAAAAAGAAAAAGGTAAAATATAGTGAACTCCTTCATTTTGTCACAAATGTGTTACGATTTACAAATTAGAAGTCTCTTCCTATTTATACATGACCTAAAATAAATTTTAAATGTGTGGGGAACATGCATCCCCACATAGTAGGAATTACATCCTCATTATATTTGGGTGGAGAATAACTCACCCTCGTTAATTTTTTTATGTGCACTAATACTCCAAATTAGATTGATTTTATAGGGTAAAAGGTAGGGATTGTGTGCCCCAAATAAATTCACAACAGGACATGTAATTAATTGGTAGTGAAATAATTATCATTCCATAATAAAGATACAAACATTAAATATAACATATAATACTCATTATCCTAAAATACATCTTAGTCACTAAAATCCAAGTTTGTCAATGTAGCAATTCATCATATCTGCCAATGTTCAAGTCAGAAGAAATATGCACTCCCAAGCCAAAGAAATTACACTCTTGATATTGAAATTTGAATTGGGACTTGACTAAAACAATATATAACCTTGCATCATGTCTAACAAATATCCTATATAGCTATGTTTCCTAGTTATAGAAAACTTTCACATAAGGCTAGTCGAAGAAAAACTTAGAAAGTTATATGAAATATGAAGTATAAATATTTAAGCTCAAAATAAATATATAACAATTTAAAAGTGTGTAAAGTCATAAAATAATCAATATATAATTTGAATCAATCATATTTTCCGATAAATGAAGTCTGGATGTGCATTTTAGTGAAGCAAGGCAATTTTGGCCTACCTTACAAAAATGCATGTCTGACCTTCATTTCAAGGAAAAATTGAATGATTCAACTTAGAAAGCATATTTTTACTCATAATTAACATTAACATAATTAAATATATATAATTTAGTGATCTAAAGGTTGAATTTAATGTAAATGAAAGTGTTGCAGTAATCACAATTCACATTGTTCCCCTAAAAAGTGTCAATAATTTGTGAACAGAAGAAACTTATTGGAAGAAAATTAGTGTGTAACATTACTAATTAAATAACATTAAATTTGAATCAATTATATTTTCCAATAAATCAAGGCTCCATGTTTATTCTAGTCAAGCAAGGAAATTTTTCCCTACCTTACAAAAAATGCATGCCCAACCTTCATGATGAAAGATGATGAAAGATAAAAAAAAAAAGATGGCGAAAGATGATGAAAAATCACAAAAGATCATGAAATGTGACAAAACATCACGAAATATCATGAAATTTCAAAAAGGCTCACAAAAGATCGTGAAATACCGTGAAACATCCTAAAATATGGCAGATTATGACAACAAATCGTGAAAAATTTCAAAATGCCACAAAAGATCCTAAAAGATCATGAAATATGACAAAATATCATGTAAGATGATGAAATATCGCAAAAGACGAAGAAATGTCATGAAGGATATTGAAGGAATGTGAAACATCATAAAATATTGAGAAATGTGATGAAAGATAACGAAAGATGATGAAAGATGATGAAAGATCGCGAAATATGATAAATGATGATAAAATATCATGAAACATCACAAAAAACCAAAAAATATTTTGAAATACCGTGAAGGATAGAAAAAAATCCTAAAATATGATGAAAGATAAGGGAAGATTATGAAATGTTGCAAAAGATGATGACCTATTGTGAAAAGTTTCAAAATGCCAAGAAACATACTAAGGGATGATGAAATATCACGAAATATCATGAAAGATCGTGAAAGATGACGAAATATCAAGAAAGATCATGAATTATGACACAATATCACAAAAGATGATGAATGGTTGCGAAAGATGATGAAATTCCATGAAAGATGACAAAAGATCACAAAATTCCATGAAGCATCCTAAAATATCGTGGAAGATGACAAAATATCATGAATGATGACAAAAGATAATGAAATACTATGAAACATCCAAAAATATGATCAAAGATGACAAATGATGACAAAAGAAAGGAATATATTTATTTTAATTAAATAGTATGCAATTTGAATCAATTTTAAGATTAGATCAAGTGACCTAGTTAGGACATTTACTATAAAAAGGTTTGGGTGTCATTTCAATGCAAAAACAAAATTTTGTATCATTTATCAATAATAAATTGCATGATGGAAATTTGGTCAATTATTCCTATGATAAATAAGTGATAGCCATCTTACATGCCATCAAAATATTGCAAGCTTATTTTTAAAAGTGTTACTTTTAATAAATTGTATCTTATATCTAGATATTAAATTTGAATTTTTACTTATGTTTCTAAGAAAAAGTATGAGTAAAGGAGAAAATTTAAAGAAACTTATAAACAATTGCATTCACGTAATAAGATTTTATTTTCTTTATAAAAGTTTTTTATTGAAAAATAAAGAAATAAATTAAAAAAAAAAACTCATTTACATGTGCATTCCTCACAATTTATTCAACATGCATTCCTCATGGTTTATTTATCATTCATTCTTGCATTCAACATGCTTTCCTTAGAGTTTATTTAGCATCCATTCTTAAATTCAATGTGCATTCAACTAACGTGTCTTGCACCTAGACAATGATGACCTAAATTTAAATAGGGGTGTCCTCATCCACAAAAACACTTGACACACAGGGTTCCCTAGGAGAAGTTCACAGTCAAAAAATTCAAATAGGGTGTCGATGCATGGAGAGATACATACAATTGTCCATCAGGTATGCTAGATATTTAGAGAGGAGCAGAGGTTTATAAATCTACTACCCAACATCTCATATTTGTATAATCCATGTTTTGTATATTACAGGTGAGATGCAGCAGCAGGAGGCATGGCTGCTTTGGAAACTCTCGAGAGACTTTAGCCATCACAGAACATATCCTATGTCAATGGGTGTGTTATGGTTTGGGACATTGCATGGCACTCATATGATGTGGCAGCAGGGAGATGGTTATGTTGGGCTGATGTGACATTTTACATGTCAATCAATACGTTGTTGCTCCATGGCTTGCATGATGATGATGTGAGGTGGCAGCAAGAGCCATTGTTGCTTTGGCTACTCTTGGGAGAATATGGGCTGAATTTCTCCCATATATTGCATAATGTTGATGTAGGATGGAAACAGGAGGCTTTACTGCATTGGCTTCTATTAGGAGAGTATGGCCACCACACTTGGTATGATGATGAGGTGGTGTGGCAGCAAGAGGAATTGCTGCGGTGGTTGATTTTGGGAGAATATGGTTCAAAATCTCACATGTTAACCCATATGTCTTCATTCTTTATCTTTCACAGTGTTGAGATGATGCTTGGAGCCAGCAAGGCCAATAGGGCCAATGATGGGAGCATGGAGAGATGCAATCTACTATATGTAGCATGGGTTGGAGATATAGTTCAAGAGTTGGGACTTTCCTCTTTGGGAAGAAACCACTTCTTTTTATATATCTCATGCATAGATAAGATCCTTGGACATCATATGGTTTCCACTTGGGGACTTATTGTCGAGGAGAGGCATCTAAATATTCAGTTGGAGGTCATTCTAGACATTCTAGAGAGGCAGCTATGGAGTTTGGCATTCATAGCACATTAGAGAAGATGGGGAAACCTTCCATATGAGGATGCCATTTGGAGGGAGGAGGATTGCTGTAGGATCTACTTTTGTAGTTTCTTGAGGAAAAACAACATTTTGGTGGGGAGGATTTCAATATTCCCAATTTTCCATCAGTTAATTAGAATATTATATTTCTTACTTTTCTTGCTTAGTTATGTAACTAAAAGGGTGGAAGGACCCATAAACCCCATAGATGAATAAAATCCAATTTTTTTATGTGCATGTGGGTTAATTAGATAGTAGATCAACATTATGGAATAGTGGAGCAACTTATTAATGAAGAAGGAGTGGAGATCATGCAGCATTAACAAGGAAGATCATGGAGGAATAAAAGTAAGATCATAGAGAAATAATGATGAAGTGATGGAGGGATTGGTTCATTAAATGAACACATGATGGAGGAGTGGAAATTAAATGCATAGATCATGGAGATCATGGAGAGACAGTGTAGTCTTCATGGAGACTATTGGCCACATGTGCAGCGTAGTCATGAGGTGGGCCAAGTCTAGGGAAGGCTCACAACCATACAAGGAAGGTGAGGGAAACAAATCATATCAATCTGGAATTTGATATTGTATTTTCATTTGAAATTCTTTGCACGCTTCAGCTATTTAGCTAAGTCTGCTGTGCTTTTTAGCACACGGGTGTTCCTGAGTGGGAATCCCACCCTTACCCATGGGGGACTTTGAGTGTCTTTTCTTGGAAGCTCTGTTTGAGCAGCAACTCATCATCCGGTATTGGTGCTACATCCAACCCCTATCTGCAGCACATACAACTTCAGAAATTACACATTCCTATCCTAGGGTTTGAGAGGAGGAGGTATTTCTTAGCATTCCATCTAAGGAATTGGTGGAAGGATCATCCCTTTCATTTTGTGCTTCATTTTAGTCTTCTGAGATCAACATTTCTACATCTGACATCAGTCCATCATTTATACACCTCCATGCAGCAACAATTATTTCAGGAATTGCGTAGTTTAGTTAGGAAGATCTAAGGGAGGAAGGAAGTTCCAAGTATTTCAGCTTGGAATCCTATGAGAGGTCTTTTCCTCACTTTAGAGAGATCATTTCCATGAGCTGTGAGATATAATACATCACCTATTAGTAGGTTATAGCTTTAGCCCTCTTGACAAAGCAGTTCATTCCAACAATTGTGAAGTATGCAGCTACAACTTGAGCAGAGGAAGGAGGAGATAGATCTCAAGCTTCTAGCTTGAAGATCAAGAGAAGGGACCAGCCCTTCATGTATTGAGTTGATTGGGTGTTGTTGTAGCTGATAGATCATTCTTTCAGCCCCGTATCAGTAGTTTTCTTTAGGGATTTCATAACTCAGCTAGTAGGAGTGTAGTGTGAAACCCAAAAAGGGTCGAAAATATAAAGTTAAATTCTGGGGAAACCGTTTCTAGTTTTTTCAAGTAAAATCTGTCGTTAAAAGCCCATATCATTCTGAGCACTTCAATGGCCATTCGTACATAGATATTCTTCACAGTAGCAATAGTTTCCAGCAGCAACACAACATTTCCAGTGCTTGGTTTCTTTGATTTATTTCAGCCATCTTGTGGCTTGAGTGCATTCCTTTTGGAGCACTGTGTACTTTCATTGTTTTTGATGTATAATGATATGGCTCAGCTATTTCTACTAATGTTTTAATGTCTTCATATTATATTACAGAATTTCCAGCATTTTATAGTTGTGTGCTTACATTTTGGTTACTGCCTAGATTGAAATGTTACAAATGTTCTATATTCTTGTCTTTTCCATTTTGGAATATTACAGTGGTATCACCGAATGATCTTTGGCTCAACTTGTGGAATTTCATGACATCATAAGAATAATAAGAAGATGCAGAGAAAGAAGAAGTCTAAAATGGTGGAGGGATTGAGTTTTTCCACACTTATGTTTGAATTTATGTCGAATCTCTCCACAGAGACTAAATAAATGAGAAGGGGAAGGCAAAGATAAACCTCAAGAGGGTTTCAAAATGAGGGAGGTTCAAACACTTCCTATCAGCAACATAAACAATCGGCCATGCATAGAGCTCCATAATAATCTACTATGTCCACTTTCTTTGAAGAGGAAGGTGAATGGCATGGAGATGGAGGAAACTTTGAGTATGAGACTCCAAGTAAATATTTGGTAGAGTACAAATCACAGTCTAGAGCATTCAAGGAGAATCTAACTCTCCAATAGTTTTTGCAACTCAAAGAGGAGAGGAGATCCTGCAGCAACAATAGAATAAAGAGGCATATATTCTTCTTGCCTACATTTGACGGATCTCCCACAAGCACATTGAGGGCTTGGAGGGAAGATTTAGCTACATTCTTTCATATATATCCTGTAGTGGAAAGAGAGGCTATGGAGATTGCAGCACTACACCTAGAGGGTGAAGCCAAAGATTGGTGGTTCAGTCATCTATCACATATGAAAGTGTTTGCTTATGTATATTTCATCAAGAGACTAAATAAGAAGTTTGGTAGGAAGAAACTTGAGACATACCGCATTGAGACATCTCCCATCATTTTTGATATAGTACATAAGGAACCAAAGGAAGATGTCCTCATTATTACTCTGGAATAGGAACCCCTACTTCCACCATCAGCTGCAGAAGTACTTTCATCAGGTGAAGGATCACTTGCATCTTTGCAAGATGGTCTGGAGCACTTGACATTGAGAGTCCCATGCACGATTCAGGAGATGCATGAGTAAGAGGAGGCAGATACCAGTGCTGGTGCAATAGTAGAGGAGCGGCCATCACCATCCCCATCAATTGGAGAAGCGATTGAACCGGTTGGAGGAACTCTTGTATCTTTGCAAGATGTTCCCAAGTTTCAGTTGATCCGAGGTTTCCAAACATTTCCATTCCCTATTATTTTAGCACCTCATTTTGAGATTTTTGGGATCATGCCATCAGGGAAATTTCATAACCAAGGGTTAGAGCACCTTGCTAATTTGGAGCAGCAAACTATCACTGCACAGAGGACCCTTTACTTTCTCAAGGAGGAGATGTATAGCCATCCCAGTTTTTCATTGTTGAGCTACACACAACACTTTGTGTTGAAGTGTGGAGTTTCATAGGATGGGATGAGCATAGTCATAATAATTACAATGTCGAGATATGAGTTTAGCATTGTGTATGGCCATGAGACAGCAGATACACCATCATGGAGATCAGCAGCGTTGTCACTGAGGAGCAGTGATGAGTTGGGGGACCAACTATTCTTTGAGCATTCCGATGACCGCTTCACTTATGAAGCATTGGATGGGTAGATGGTCAATGATAGACATCTTGTGATGGATAACATCTTCCATTATTATTATAGATATTTCTTGATGAGCATCTCACAGCTAAAAGAGAAGTTTCTCTCTACAACATATTCAGAATCTTATGGATTCTATGGGGTCATCGATGAGATGTTCTCATGGATAAACCTCAAGGAGGATGCACTTCAACATGTCATGGAGTGAAAATATTATCAAAGTGAGGAGGATGGTATTCACCATTAGGTGGATACCAAGTGGGAGCATGGTAGGAGTGATCACCCACAGTTGGATGGATGGGTGAGGATGATGAGCAAGTGTTTGGTGAGCTACTTGTAGATATATGACACGGGGCAACAAGAAGCATGGTTGCACTAGTTTCTTTTGGATGAGTATGGTTACTACCTAACATCTCATATTTGTATAATCCATGTTTTGTATATTACTGATGAGATGCAGCAGTAGTAGGCATGGTTGCGCTGGCTACTCTTGAGAGATTTTGGCCATCACATAACATATCCTATGTCAATGGATGTGTTATGGTTTGGTATATTGCATGGCACTCATATGATGTGGCAGCAGGGAGCTTGGTTATACTGGGCCTATGTGACAATTTACATGTCAATCAGTATGGTGTTGCTCCATGGCTTGCATGATGATGATGTGATGTGGCAGCAAGAGTCATTGCTGCTTTGGTTACTCCTGGGACAGTATGGGCTGACTTTCTCCGATACGTTGCATAATGTTGATGTAGGATGGAAACAGGAGGCCTTAATGCGTTGGCTTCTGTTAGGAGAGTATGGCCACCATACTTGGTATAATGATGAGGTGGTCTAGAAGTAAGAGGAGTTTATGTGGTGGTTTCTTTTAGGAGAATATGGTTCAAAATCTCACATGTTAACCCATATGTCTCTATTATTTATTTTTCACAGTGTTGAGATGATACCTGGAGCGAGCAAGACCAACAGGTGAATGATGGGAGCATGGAGAAATAAAATCTACTTTATGTAGCATGTGCTGGAGATATAGTTCAAGAGTTGCGACTTTCCACTTTGGGAAGAAACCACTTCATTTTATATATCTCATGCATATAGAAGATCCTTTGATAGCCACATGGTTTCCATTTGGGGACTTATTGTTGAGGAGATTCATCTAACTATTTAGTTGGAGGTCATTCTATACATTATAGAGAGATAACTATGGAGTTGGGAATTCATAGCACATTAGAGCAGATGGAGAGTCCTTCCATATAAGGATTCCATTTGGAGGGAGGATGATTGTTGTAGCATCTACTTTTGTAGTTGGTTGAAGACAAGCAACATTTTGGTGGGGAGGATTGTAATATTCCCAATTTTCCATCAGTTAATTGGAATATTAGAGTTCTTACTTTTCTTGCTTAGTTAAGTAAATAAAAGGGTGGAGGGACCAATGAACCCCATAGATGAATAAAATCCACTTTTTTTTTGTGCATGTGGGTTAATTAGATAGTATATCAACATTATGGAATAGTGGAGTAGCTTGTTAATGAAGAAGGAGTGGAGACCATGCAACATTAATAAGGAAGATCATGGAGATAATGGAGGAGTCAAAGTAAGATCATGGAGGAATAAAAGTAAGATCATAGAGAAATAATGATGAAGTGATGGAGGGATTGGTGCCTTAAATGCACAGATGATGGAGGAGTGGAAATTAAATGCATAGATCATAGATATCATAGAGATACAACACAGTCTTCATGGAGACTAGTGGCCACATGTGCAGCATAGTCATGAGGTGGGTTAAGGCTAAGGAAGGCTCACAACCATATAAGGAAGGTGAGGGTAGCTGTTACACCATTTTTTGGTCATCTAACCTATTACCATTAGATGGACCCAAGCACACCATGTAAGACCAATTTTACCCTAAGTAAAATTGCTTTCACTATGTGAAATAACTTAATAAAACACATTTATTATGTTATTTATGGTCTAAACGGGAAACCCCAAAGAGAAATATTAAAAAAATCTATATTTTTTTTATTTTCCTCATGGAATAATTAATTAGACAATAATTTAATTATTATTCCTAGTCATATTTAACCCAAAACAAGGAAATTAATTAGATAAATCCTTATTTATCTTGTTATTTTCTAGGAATAATTATTTAAATATTATTTGAATAATATTCCTTGTTAAATATGACTAAATAATTTATAAATAATTAAATAAATCATTATTTATTTAATTATCATTCAACCACTTCCTTAAAATAATAAATAAATCATTTATTTATTTATTATTTACAAATAAAGGGATTTGATCCACGTTAAATGCCTTTTCCCTCCAAAAAATATAATAAAATATTCCATAAAAGGTGGATCTAGATTTGGTTAATATTATTTTAATCATGCACCAAGATCTAGAATGACCCAATATTTTGTTATAAATAGAAGGGTTTTCCCATTCATTTGTCACCTTTTTTGCTCGTTAGATCACTCTCGATCTATCTCCTTGGTCTGACTTTGAGCCATTATCATTGTCACATTCTCCATTATTTGTTTTGTGAGCTCCCTTTGAGTTCTATGTTTGTCTGGGCTTTCTACACCAACAAGAGAGAGAAATGCTATATCTGAAGTGCTAAGGACTTTCAAAAACCCATCCCATTGAGGAGAATTGGAAACACCTTTCTTGTTTTCCTCTCAGGTGCCCTTAATATAAAAATTCTTTCAAAAATATTGTTCTTGTCTTGTCTATTGGATGCATGGAGAAAAACCTTATTTTTACTGCTTAATGTCTTTTTATGCATAGATTTGGATTTGTGCAGCATTTATTTTGATCAACTAACTGCAAATTTGAAGATATTGGTAGCCATATTTGATGTTAGGGCTATTTTTTATGCATAGCTAAAGTGGTATTTTTTCGTACACTTCGACAAAAGATTCATACTAACAATTGGCGACTCCACACAGGTTTTCAATTACGACCATTATCATTTTTCATATTATTATATATCCAACTGCTTCAGACCCTAGGGTTTCTTTTCAACTTTTTGTGTTTTCTATTTTTCTGTCGTTTTTCACCTATAAAACCCTCAAACATTCAAATTTCTAACTTTTGTGTGTTTCTGGCCCTATTGCGCAGGCAACAGACATCAGCCACAACTGAGACGGCAACGTTTTCTGAAATCTGCCACCGAGACACCCGGAGCTACAAGTCGCACTTTTCAGCCTAGAACCTATGACCTGGACTATAGGACACAATTTTCAGCCCATAATCTACAACCTGGATAGAAAACAGGTCAGAACCTATGACCTGCACTTTTTTCTACAATTTTCCAGCAATTTTTCTGGGTTTGTCTGAAGCTTCTGTCAGGGTTTTCCAGCATCTGTCTCAGCCCGTTTAGACCTGTTTCTGATTTTTTTTACTCAACTAAGTGGGAATCTAGCCCCTTAGGGCTTTAGTACCCTCCACTTTTTGTGGAAGAGTTTTAGCTATTTCAGCTGTCTGAATTTTCAGAGTTTCAACCTTTTTCTTTTCAGATCCGATACCTCACTTTCAGATCCCTTTTAGATAAGCTCTTCCCCCTTTCAAATCACCTTATAAGGTTTTGTTTTGGTTTACCTCTAGGGTCACCTCCTTGTCCCTTCTACCTTTAGCTAATTTCTTCCTTTGTTACAGCAACCTTGCCTCTGCCTCTTTGTTGTTTTCTGCATCTCTTTTCAGCAGATTTCTCCTTTATTTCCCTGTCCCTCCTGACCTTAGATCTATTGGCCTCTTTTTAGTGTTTTTTGACTATATTTTTTCCCTCTTTTAGACTAGTTTTGAGAGACCCACCTTCTTGGGTTGGATCGATGCATTGTTAGCTGTTAATTTTCTATTATTTCAACATTATATACTGTTCTCTGCAGATTTATTTTCAGCTACGTAACACACTTTTTTATTTTACTCTCAAAATGTCTAGGTTTAAAAATTAAAATTAACACATGCCACACACTGACCCTAAGTGAAGAAGAGCCTGGTTAACACCACCAGGAAAAGTCTTTAAAATCAATTGACACTGCACCTTTTTTCCCTTGTTTTTACATTGTAATCACTTGATTCTGCACCTCCCTGCCTTTGTTGGTCATTCTTCTTCCCTTTGTGTTGTCATCATTGCGCCCCCAAGGCATATATCCTGGAGACTTCTTGGCATTCACCCTTAGTTTCTGGTTGTTCGACTTACTCCTTCCCGTCGTCGTCGAGTTAGTCCTCCCCCGAGTCCGCACTCTGACTCTTCCTCTAATTCTTTGGGTTCTCCCCCTATTACCTTCACCATTTCTGGTCTAGGGCCTAATGCTAGCAGCAACCCTGGCCCTAATGCTGGGACTGTTACTAGCGGACCCGCCACGAAAACTACCTTGACTGTCCCTTTGCTCGCCTATATGGCAGGTCTCAGTCTCTCCAATTTCAATCAGATGATCAATGATCCTATCCACCACGATGTTGGTTGGCCTGCTATGCCAACCAAGCTCCCCTTCGAAATTCCCAAGTTCAAAGGCCTTGTTGGAGAAGATCCCTCCAACCATATCCGATCTTTCCACATGTGGTGTTCATCCAATTCCATTACTGAGGATTCCATCTGTCTTAGATTTTTCCAACACACGCTCACATGCGAAGCTTCTAAGTGGTATGTTGATCAGACCACCTCTTCCCACACCACCTTTGCGACCATTTCCCAAGCCTTCTTATCCTATTTCCAGCTTCCTCTCCGATACGACACTGGTACCAAACTCTTGACTTCTTTCCATCAATCATCTTCGACCTGTGTTTCCTCTCATGTCCAGGAATCGCGGAGAAGAAGGACCTTATGTCAGGCTCCCACCTTTGAAGATCGGGTCTACATGGATTGGTTCCTTCGATCTCTCTTACCCACCATCGACAAAGATGTTGCATCCCAGTTCCCTCAAACTGAAGAAGCCGCCCTTCAAATAGCCTTGAAATATGACCTCATCTATGCTCAGTCTGGTTATGTTTATACCATCCTTCCTGACCTCCCCAGACCCGATGGCACTAATGCCCCGGGGGCATCTCACTTTGTCGATGGTATCATTGGAACTCTTTCACATCTATACACTCAACCTCCTATGGGCTATGGTTTCCCTTTGGGAGGGGCCAGCACCTCTAGCACTTTCCCCCCTCCAGGTAGCATGTATCTAGGATACGGCATGCCTCCTCATTTTTCCCAACCTCTTGCTTACCTCAATGTTGCCCAAACTATCCAGTATCCTTAACCACAGCCTGGTGCCCCAGCTCCTTTAGAATTTTCACCTCTGCCTCCCTTGCCTTCTCAACCCCCGCAACAACAACTACCACCCCAGCCGAGGCAAGTATTTGCATAGCAGGGCGTGACTAATCCTCCTTCTTCTCAAAGAAAGAGGAAAGGCAATCAAAATCAATCTTCCCCTAGTAATCGTGGATCTAATCCTTCAGGTATTGACTCTAACATCGCTAACCAGCAACAGGGCACTTAGCCCAAGCCGGACAAGCCTCTTTGTACAAATAAGCCTTGTTCATGTTACGGTATTTATGGTCATTACACTCACGACTATCCCTTATTACTACAAATGTGACAGATGTGGGAGTCTCAGGCCACATTGCGAGGAAAAAATACCTCCCCTCCCGTTCCCCCCACTGCGGCCACTTCTCAACCAGCTGTGTTTACCGATCCTTTCCTTCAGCAAGGATTCATGGCTACTCAACCCCCTCATGCCTCGGTAAAAAATCAACCTTCCCCTTTTGGTTCCTCTGATTACCATATTTTCATGATGAATTCTAACCAACCTCTCATCGTCGACCTTAACCTTCAAACTTGGTCTCGTCAGTACCCCAAGCCTCTCGCTCCGTCTGTCCCCAAGTCGCCTTCTTTAGGTCCTACAGAGCCTCTTTCGACACCCAATGGTCCTTTGTAGATCCCTCAGTCCAAAGTTGAGGTTCATACCAAGGTTCCTAAGTGCCCATTACACCGAAATGCTGCTTCCAATCAAGTTGCTCATTTGTATAGCATAGTAGATGATTTTGCGTAGTCTCATGATGTGATTTCAGCACTGGAACTCCTCCAATCGTCTCCTTCTCAACAAAAGGCTTTACTATCCGCCATGGGCACTGTAGATCCTTCTCATGACCAATTGATTATTTTCGACACCCATGAGTCATACCATGTTAAGCCCCTATATTAATAGTGTAGTCCCTTATTATGTTATTCTAACCCCCCTTATTGTTATTATTGTACCCCTGTAACCCCCATATTGTTATTATTGTACCCTTACATTATTATTGTTAGGTCGGCTAGGATTACATTGTGGCCCCACTAGGATTATATTGTGGCCCCATGGACTCCTATATATAGAAGGAGGTTTTGTTCATTTTTATCATCCAAGAATTGTTCATTTATGTAATGTATTGGAGGTTTCCCCCTCGAAGTGGCTTATTTCTAAGGCGTTGATATCTCTTTTCTTCTATTTTTGGAGTTCGTTACACAACATTTGGTATCAGAGCTTTGGATTCTAGGGTTTCGCTGCTCCAAACAGGTCATCGTGGCATTTTCGCTATAACTTTTTTTCTACGAAGCTTCAGAAGCTGAAATTTTTAGGGTGCGAAGCTGAAATCTTGAGGAAGTTTTTCTAAAAATTTCAGAGCTTGGTTCGCAATATTTTCGGAGATATGATCTGTGGAAGTTAGGTCTTTTTTCAGGCTCCTAAACAGGTCATCGTGGCATTTGCGCTATAAAAAATTTTCTACGAAGGTTCAGAATCTGAAATTCATATGGTGCAAAGCTGAAATCCTGAAGAAATTCGTCAAAAAATTTCAGAGCTTGGTTCGCAATATTTTTGGAGATATGATCTGTGGAAGGTAGTGCTTTTTCAGGCTCCTGAATTTCATCTCAAAGAGGTGATCGTGGGAAAAGTTCAATAACTCTCTCTGCGGGCATTGGATTGGAGTGCCGTAAAAATTGGTCGCAATCACACGGACTGTAATTTATTGGCTATAAATTTCAAAGACAAAGGATGAAACAGTGACAAGTGGCAAGTCGTAAAATTTCGCTCTACTGAACCAGTCTATAAGTAGGTCATTGTGGGAGATTGGACACAACTTTGTCTTGGAGAATCCAAATCAGGTCAGACCTGTGGCATTTGAAAGAAGCTTCAGAGGGCTACTACAGGGCTGAATTTCAGATATTTAAGATTTTCAATTACAGATATAATTCAATTTCAATATCGAGCTCCTCAAAGAAAGTAAAAGGTGTGTATTTGTTTTTTTAAAATTGCATAACGTTTGTTTGAAAAAGCAGCTTAAAGTGATTCCAAGGGCATATTGAAGAATAGTTATCAGCATTGGGTTATATAATGCCTCCAAAAAATAATTCCATACCCATTAAGCCCTCAGAAATCTATACAATGATGCATGAAGAGGAAGAATTGCAGTATGAGATATCAAAATTACGATACCAAGTGCAACAAGTTTCAATCTTACGAAGAGCAATCGAAGATGAAATAGATGGTTTAAAAGCAGAAATGGAGGCTAAGTTGGATGGTTTGAAGGATCAAATCAAATCTATTATGGATGATAAAGTAGTGGAATATCACAATGAGCACCAACAACAAGTTCTCCAACTCTCAAAGGATAACCTAACTTTGGTGAAAAATCAAATGAAACAACCGGAAGATCAATATCACATCGAAAGAAGTTCTGAAGCAGTCACAGAAACAAGAACTCAACAAGTGCAATCAATTTCAAATTATCTCAGCAAGTGGAAGAACTTTCCTGTAGAAGATTCCACATGGGACGATGAGAATTTTATACAGAAGCATCAAGAAATAATCAAGCGTTGAGGACAACAATTGTTTGAAGGATAGGGGCATGTTAAGCCCCTATATTAATAGTGTAGTCCCTTATTATGTTATTCTAACCCCCCTTATTGTTATTATTGTACCCCTGTAACCCCCATATTGTTATTATTGTACCCTTACATTATTATTGTTAGGTCGGCTAGGATTACATTGTGGCCCCACTAGGATTATATTGTGGCCCCATGGACTCCTATATATAGAAGGAGGTTTTGTTCATTTGTATCATCCAAGAATTGTTCATTTATGTAATGTATTGGAGGTTTCCCCTTGGAAGTGGCTTATTTCTAAGGCGTTCATATCTCTTTTCTTCTATTTTTGGAGCTGGTTACACAACATACCATCCTCCCCTTCCTCCTTCTGTTGCTTTCCAAATCCCAGTGAAAATATGGAACGTTAACGTGTCTCGGTGTATTATTGATGAGGGGGAATCTACCTGTGTCATGTCTACTTCAGTTTGGAAACAACTCAAATCTCCTCAGTTGGCCCCTTCCACCATCACCCTTCATGCATGTGATGGCCATGCCTCCTAGCCCATTGGCCTATTTTTTAATTGTCCTATCACTCTTGTGGGCAAGACTGTTTGCGTTGACGTTGAAGTCATTGATGCCCCTCTTGATTATAACATTATTTTGGGGCATAGCTACACCTATGCCATGTCTACGATCCCATCCATAGTTCACCGCGAGATTGTTTTCCCTCATAATGGAAAGATAGTCACCATTGACCAGTTGACATATCATGAGTCAAAATCTCAGACATCCCCTGAGTCGACCATCTCTTCTGTAGCCAATAAGCAAACCATCAATTCTTTGACCAGTGTCTCCCCTAGAATATACAAATACTCCTCCTTTCTTGGAACCTTCCCTGGTCTTCCTCCTCTTCTTGTCTCTAATCCCAGCTTAGCGAATTTTTTCATCATGCAATCATCTCAGGTTAACCTTAAGCAGCCCGCTTTGGCTAGTCAGCAACGTCAACCTCACCCGCCGTAACCTACTCCTAGCCCTTCACCTCAGCTAGCCGAACCTCTTCCTTCTGCACCTTCTCATCCAGCTGGTACCCATGAGCCTCTCTACCCTCCTAGGTCGGTTCCCCCTGGTCTCAACCATTTGGGAGCCGTCCCTCCTAGCCATTACCCCGCTCGTCAGATACCTTTCCTTGCTCCCCCTCCTGGAGTCTATTTCATCCCCCTCATGGCCACACTTTCCCTCCCCAATTTGACCCTGGGAATTCCCGTCTGGTACCTTAACCCTCTAGCCTCTACTCCACTAGGTCACCCAAAACTGTACCTTGCTTTGACACCATTTCAACCAGTTCCCCTAGCTCCTTCCATCACTACAGTGTCACCCACACCTCAACAAGATCCTTCTCCTGTTGTGCAAGCTCCAGGAAAGATAGGCAAAGCTCGCAAAGGGGCATCCAAAGACAAGGCCACCTCGACTGACCCTAATCCTCCTCCACCCGCCAAAACTTGTGCCTTGTGTGATGGCATCGGTCATGCCACCCATACTTGTCCTGAGTTGCCTCGTATTAAACCCATGGTTAAAGTCCCATTCCCTGAGTCTATGGTCCCTAAACCCTCTGTTTCTTCCTCATCCGCAGCCAAGAACCCAAATAATCTTCGCACCAACAAACCCTGTGCTCTATGTGGTGTTCATGGCCATTATTCCCACCATTTTCCTCACCTAACGCATTACCACACCTCTTTAGAGGTCATCCGCGAGTATGAGGTTAAACAAAATCAATCTGCCTCTCCCATCCTCGCGAATTATGCATCTAGTCAACTCGAGGATCCCCCTGCTACCATTGACATTCTCCCCACTGATTTTGAGATTACGGAACCTACCACCCCCATCCTCTACCTATCATCATCTGTGCAACATTTGGAGTACATTCCTTATAAATCCCCTCCTTCTGCTTTTCTTGATCTCCCTTCCGCAACATTCTTGGGCTCTACATCATTTGACCATCTTTTTACCTATTCTTCTGTCATCCCTCGTAACAACTCGTATCTTAGCCTTTCCTCCCATGTTGATGATTTAGGTAGCTTTGCAGCGTCATGTGGTTTCCCTGACCTTTTATTCTCCACCCATAACCAGGATGATACCATCCATATCTATGATGTTCTCCACAGCATGAGCACTAGCTATCCCTACCGTAGCCCTCATACATCACTCTCTAGTCAGTCTATGAGTCATAGCCATCCTATCCAGACTAATCCCTCCTATAGTTGTCGTTTGATGTCTACTCTGCACTCACGTTGCCATCATTATTCTTCCCCCTCCCATTTATTGTCTTCTAACACTCTTCCGCAAGACCTCCCATCCACACCCTATATCGGCTACACCGATGATGTAAGTCGCTATTCCCGGAATCTAGCCTCGGTAGCTTGGGCCATCTTTACCCCCTTGCATACCCTCATTCTCTCCAATGGGGTCTGCATTGGTGCTGCCACCAATAATCAGGCCGAATATGATGTATTGCGTGGTATTTTAGCCAATTTCCTCTCTCATCGCATCCTCCATTTGCATGTCCGTTTAGATTCCCTACTTCTTGTCATGCAACTCAATGGTGTCTATCGTGTACATAATCCTCTCCTTTTTAGATGATATTTACGAGTGAAACTTTTGATACGTGAATTTAGAGTTGTTACTTTTAGTCATGTACATAGAGAAAAAAATCACTACGTAGATATCATTGCAAACCATGTCCTAGATTGGCATTTATTACACACATTTCCCACAAGACAATAACATTCAAAATCATCAAAACAATGCATATCCATAATAATTTTTGTACAACATGTTTTTAGAGTCCATCTACTCTTATACATATGACATGACCATAGCATGTTGCAAAAATAAAAAACTTAAAACTAGGGGGCACCACTTCCCCCTACATACACACTAGGGGACACCTCCTGCCCCACATATAATCACTATCTGGAGGATCCCGAGCCAATGGCTCTACTCTTGCAGCTCATAGATCATGCACAGTCTGACCAGCCATCGCCATGCGCTGCATGACACCTTGCCATTCCGAGGGTAGCCCAATACATAGCTCTATGTACTGGTCATCTAAGTCTTGCCAACCCTGCTCCGAAACACCAGTCAGCAGCCCCTCACATCTACGATAGATGTCCTCTAGGAGGGCGGTCATATCCTCATTCTGTGCCATCCTCGATCCACTAGCACCTATATTTCCTGATACTGCAGGTCATCCCATATATCCAGCCAGTTTTACTGGAGCTATATCTGCATACCAAAAGTATAAGAATCAGTACCATATATACTATTCATAAAATTTAACATGCACATAAAATATTAGTCACTTGTCACTTACCATCGGGCCCCCATACTCGACTAGGCGGAAGTGGCAAGTCTGGATCTCTACAATAACTCATCCCACATATGGATAGTCATCTCTGTACAATGGCATCTGATCCCAATGGGAAAATAACTCCCGTCAGAACACCCGTCCGACCGCCCTTCCTCCTCCTCTACATAGTAGAAGCCCCCACCAGCACATCCTGGGTTCTCTCGGACCCCCATCTGGTAGTTGTACACGAGGTCACAAGGTCGGGATCTTCTCAAAAAAGTAGGAGCACAATACGGTCCCATACGCGCAATCATGGTTCACTTGCCGCTTGAAAAGCAATAGCTATCGTTTCAATGACACCAAAATCATCTGGGCCCACCCATAGTAGGTCCCACTCAACACTTTTTCCACAATCATCATCTGCCCTCCAATGATGTGATGGAGTGCCTGGCTTCCCAGGATCCGCAACACTGCCGCCACCACTACATGGGTCTCTAACCTCTCTATATCCCCAATCGATATCCGAGTCCCTTTGACTCGAAGGCCTGGTAAAAAATTTCGCTCTACAAACTCCATGATGTTACGTCCTCGCAGTAAGATTGGCTATGTATTTCCCACTATCCCTAATGGTGGGAGACCAGTCAGGAAATATAGATCCTTGACTGTCAACTCGATCCTGTGCCCCTGCACTATAAATAACTCATGTTCTAGATACCAATAACTGACAATCCAGGCCAACAAGGGCTCCCCAGCTCTCATCAGAGGGTTCTCCAAAATTTTCAGAACCCTAAACTTGGCTAATGCATGACAGGCACCCTGATCTACTTGGATTTCCGACCGTAATGTACCCAGGTCTCTCTCTCTCCATTTGGTCTATATATCTGCCATATCTACACAAAAAAATCATCTTTTTCAGTATATAGATAGGAAAAACTTTATTCAATTACAAAAAACCCGACTCTCAACCCACAACAGCACTGAAATCACCTCCATCTGACAGGTCGCACATTTTGGCCAACTCCTGGGATAGGTCGCACTTTTTAGGCCAAAACATACTTCCCAGGTCATAGTTTTTGGCCCAAATAGTGCAACGCGACTGTGAAGATGAGGGAGGGTCTATTCTTGAGATTTGGGACCCTAATCTGAACTTTCAATCCATCAAAAAGAAAGAGTAGGATTAGGCCTCTTACCTGCAACTAACGGATCTTGATTCCAACAGTCGGTTTGTCCGTTGTGATCGCCGTAAGATTTAGGGCCTCCTCTCCTCTCTACATTCACCACAAGTACACAAGAAAATGAATGCATTTGGAGGGAAAATGCCTTATTAGAATATAAACCCTTGATGTTTCTTTCATCTGCTGTGACCAAACCGTAGCCCCGTTTGACACACTGTCTGTACCATTGGAAAGCTCTCACCGAGCACTCAAATGGGTATCTGTTAGTTTTTCATGATTTTATACTTCCCCCGAACCCATTTTGTCCACGAAGGGTCTATTCACCTCTCCTCCAAATTGGATTTCCTCACTTAAAACACTTGTACTTTGGGCACCACTTTGCCTCCATACTTATGCTTGTTCATGTCAATTTTTGTCATGAGATACCCCCTTGTACTCATGTCTTTATGGTCCCCCATTTGGACCTCTACTGTGTGGCAGCACCATCAAGTCGCCCTTGTTTAGAGCATCCGAGTTGAGTCATCATCACCTTCATGGAGTCTATCCCGGGTCCCTTTATATCCCTCTATATTCCTCCATCCTTCCTTTCTTGGTCCCTCTCTCATGTCGCACATTATGGCCTTTCAGTCCCACTGTCCCCTGTCCCTCATGATTTTGTGTCAGTCGCTGCTAGGTCATCCATGCTCTTTATGCTCTAACAATGGAAGTCTTCCATTCGCTACTCAATACCCCCCATTTCATCATCATCATTGGTGTCAGTCTGTCCTTCGTTCTACTTTTTTCTCTCGTGCCTTAGTTGAGGATCCCTTATTGCCTCACCTCTGGTAGACCTCCTTCTGTTGACATCATCTCATTCATTCCAGAAGACATGTCTAGAGGGTGGTGTACCTTGGTTCCAGCTTCCACTCTTGTTTGGTTCCCCGGATCAGGCAAAGGGGCTCCCTATTTTCCCTTTGAATTGATTTTTTCTTCACTCCAACTCCTTTAAACATGATCGAGATCCGTATAATTGATGGTCCAGTGATGCAGCAGCTGATACCAGTGATTCCCAGGTGTGTGTGAGATGTATCAACCCTCATGAGGGGGTGGCCCTATAGGTAGCCCCCCACATGCTCGGATGTCCTCATCATTGTAGCCTTCGATGCAGCTCCATATATATGATGATGTTGGCCTTAGCCGCTTGCAGCGCCTCTTTGATTTTCATGTATCAGTCAGATTTTACGAGCCCTTCCCCATTTATAGGGGGCATTTGGGTTGTATTTGTATCTCATGTACTCAAATATTATTGTATAAGTCCTGGCTGTTATCCAAGGCATTGCATGTATGAGGGATTCATCATTATATCTTTTATATGGCTCATGTTTATGCCAGCATGTACTTTATAATTCGGTCCCTTGTTTACTGGACACATTATTCTTTTGTACTTTGTCTCGACAAGCATAGGTATGCCTCCCCCGCCACCTCTAGCACAGGTAACCTCTCATAAAAAGAGACTTGTTGCACCTATAAGTCTCATCTCCTTAGGGTCTAGTTCTTTAACACTTTAGACTACCTTACATTTCTTTCTCTGACTTCCATTTTGATGTCTGGTGATTGAGTTCTTACAACGTACTTCGGTCACACGATTTGCTCCTAACACTCGCACGCTGGGGGCAATCTGTTACACAATTTTTTGGCCATCTAACCTATTACCATTAGATGGACCCAAGTACACCATGTAAGACCAATTTTACCCTAAGTAAAATTGCTTTCACCATGTGAAATAACTTAATAAAACACATTTATTAGGTTGTTTGTGGTCTAAACAGGAAACCCCAAAGGGAAATATTAAACAAATCTATATTTGTTTGATTTTCCTCATGGAATAATTAATTAGACAATAATTTAATTATTATTCCTAGTCATATTGAACCCAAAATAAGGAAATTAATTAGATAAATCCTTATTTATCTTGTTATTTTCTAGTAATAATTATTTAAATCTTATTTAAATAATATTCCTTGTTAAATATGACTAAATCATTTATAAATAATTAAATAAATAATTATTTATTTAATTATCATTCAACCACTTCCTTAAAATAATAAATAAATCATTTATTTATTTATTATTTACAAATAAAGGGATTTGACCCAAGTCAAATGTCTTTTCCCTCCAACAAATATAATAAAATATTCCATAAAAGGTGGATCTAGATTTGGTTAATATTATTTTAATCATGCACCAAGATCTAGAATGACCCAATATTTTGTTATAAATAGAAGGGTTTTCCCATTCATTTGTCACCTTTTGTTGCTCATTAGATCACTCTCGATCTATGCCCTTGGTCTGACTTTGAGCCATTATCATTTTCACATTCTCCATTATTTGTTTTGTGAGCTCCCTGTGAGTTCTATGTTTGTCTGGGTTTTCTACACCAACAAGAGAGAGAAATGTTAGATCTGAAGCGCTGAGGACTTTCAAGAACCCATCCCATTGACGAGAATTGGAAACACCTTTCTTGTTTTCCTCTCAGGTGCCCTTAATATAAAAATTCTTTTAAAAATATTGTTCTTGTCTTGTCTATTGGATGCATGGAGAAAAACCTTATTTTTACGTCTTAATGTCTTTTTATGCATAGATATGGATTTGTGCAGCATTTATCTTGATCAGCTAAGTACAGATTTGAAGATATTGGTAGCTATATTTGATGTTAGGGCTATTTTTTATGCGTAGCTACAGTGATATTTTTTCGTACACATCGACAGAAGATTCATACTAACAGTAGCAAAGAAAATTAGACAGGAAATTGATATTGTATTGTTGTTAAACATTCTTTGCGCGCTTCATTTTTTTAGCTAAGTTTGTTGTGTTGTTTAGCACACAAGTGTTCCCGAGCAGGAATCCCACCCTTAGCCACAGCGGAATTTGAGTGCCTTCTTTGAGAAGGTTTTTTTGAGAAGCAACTCATCATTTGACATTGGTTCCACATCCAACCCCTCTCTGCAACACATACAGCTTCGAAAATTATGCATTTTTGTATTAGGGTTTGAGAGCAGGAGTTAGTTCTTAGCATTCCAACTAAGGAACTGGTGGAAGGATCATCCCTTTCATATTGTGCTTCATTTAAATATTTTGAGATCAACATTTCTACATCCAGCATTAGTCCATCATTTCTACACCTCCATGCAACAACAGTTCCTTTAGTAATTTTGCAGTTCAGTTAGGTAGATCTAATGAAGGAAGGAAGTTCCAAGTATTTCAGCTTGGAATCCTATGAGGGGTCTTTCCGTCACTTTGGAGAGATCATTTCCATTATTTGTGAGCTATACTTCATCACCTAGCAACAGGCCACAACTTCATCCCTCTTGGCAGAGCAGTTCATTCAAGCAGTTGTGCAATGTGCAGCTGCAACTTGATTAGAGGAAGGAGGATCTAGATCTCAACCTTCTAGCTTGGAGATCAAGAGAAGGGACTAGCCCTTCATGTATTGAATTGAATGGGTGTTTCTGCAGCTGATAAATCATTATTTCAGCCCCACATCAGCATTTTCTTTAGGAAGTGCGTAACTCAGCTAGGAGAGGTTTAGTGTGCAACCCAAAAAGGGATGAAAATCCAAAGTTAAAATATACCCAAACCATTTCTGTGTTTTTATGGTTGTGTTGAGTAGAATCTGTCGTTAAAGCCCTAGATCATTTGGATCACTCTAGAAACCTCTCTCACATATATATTCTTCATAGTAGCAGTACTTTCCAGCAGCAACACAACGTTTCCAGTGCTTGGTTTCTTTGATGTATGTCAGCCATCTTGTGGCTTGAGTGCATTCCTTTTGGAGCACTATGTACTTTCATTGTTTTTGATGTATAATGATATGGCTCAGCTATTTCTACTAATGTTTTAATCTCTTGATGTTATATTCTAGCATTTCCAACAATTTATAGTTTTGTGCTTACATTATGGTTATTCCCTAGATTGAAATGTTATAAATGTTCTATATTCCTGTCTTTTCCATTTTGGAATATTACAGTGTGGGAAATTTTGTTGATGCAATTTTCCATCTTGAATATATATCTCCTAGTGTTGTAGCAGACTTACATGTATGTATGGATGAAAATGAGGAGCAGGAAGGTAAGTACCATTATATTGAAACATGTAATATGATTTTCTTATAATATATATAATTCCTTATAAAAAGGTGGCACTTCAGTATAATTTACCTTTGATGGGTGATTCAACATCTACATCTCCAAGTTTAAATGTGCATAGTCCAACATAAAGTTTTAATAATAGATTTGTTTTCTCAGTATATGATAGAATGGTCCATTAAAAAGAAGCAATGGAGGATTCTTACTCTATATAAAACTGGAAGGAAAAGTAAAAACTAAAGGAGAAGGCTACTGTTGAATGCATGAAGAAGATTACAATGTTGCAATCAATAATTGTGCAACAAACGCAAAAATCAATGAAACACATAAATACCTAGGATAAAATTATTGATGAATTGAATAATGAGGTATCCATAAAAATAAATTAGTGGGTGAGGGAGATATATGCATGAAAAGAAAAGATCAAAGCAATTCATGCTACACCTAATTAAAAAATTAGTAATCTTGAAGAGGAGTTGAGAAGAAGACCGAAGGTTCTCAATATACCTCCATTGGAAACTTTAGATACTTTTGACGCTAAATTTGTTACGATATTGAATGAAAAAATATAAATTTATTGAAGATTTAAAGGTTAAATTTGTGAATAAATCTAAATAAGACCAATAGAAGCATGAATCATAGGTTGAAGAATACAAGAAAAAAGTGACCAAGTTGGAGAAAAATTGTGATAGGAAAGCTAATAAGTTGAAAGAGATATACCTTGAATTTTTCTAAGTAGAACAAAATATTTAAAAACCTAAAAAATAAAAATATCGACATAGTAAAGATGGTGGTACTAAGAGTGGGGATAAAGGTAGTGGAAAGGGTTAAGGTACAAGTAAATATACCATAGTAAAACAAATGCCTAAAATGGACTTAGATAAATCCCAACTAAAAGCATGAGTGAAGGCTTTATAGGACACTATCTCAACCATGAATTATATGGGTGATATGTACTATGCCTCACCGCCACTTGTTGAATCGTTGAAGAATAAGGTAGCTGGGAGAGAAAAATGAATTACGAAGTTAAATAACAATCTCTTGAGTGGCCAAAAAGCACAAAATTTTGGATGTGACATGGAGATACAAAATTTGAAATTCCATATTTCTAATTTTCAACAACAATTATAGAGGGGAAAAAAACAACAATCAATGACAATTTAGGGACAAACAACTTGAGGATAAGGTACAATAACTCACTACTAAACTGGCCAACTGTACATATAAGCTAAAATATACTACAGAAGATATTGAAAGGAAGGAAACTAAGAACAAGGATAAATATACGAAGAATGCATAATTATTGAATAGGTTAAGCCAAGAAAAGTTCAATTTGAGAGAAAATTAAGAAAATTTGATAGTTTCAACAAAAATTAAAGGATGTGTCTGTTGGAGCACCAAAGCAATCACATGTCTCCAATGAAGGAAAGAGACACTCTTTTTCTCAAGAGGGTGGCTTACAGAATCCTCCCAAACATCCTAGAGTTTCAAGATGTAATATATTACATATATCATTATATTTTCTGTTAATGTGCATTTTTGAATAAATTGCTAGTCTTTTTTGAGGACTTGATTTTATGTCTCCTTCATGGAGTTTTTATATGTTTATGGTCTAACTAAGATCTAGTTACTCTTTTATTTTTAGACAATGTAATGGAATTTTATAAGCTGATAGCTTACTAAATCGAGAAATCAATGTTACATAATGTACTAAATTTACAAAATATGTCCTCTTTCCACAGTAGAACAAATTTTTGATATTTTTAGTGCATCATATGGCAACATTTACCATAGAGTGCCTCAAAATGAAATCTGGGAGTTACTAGAGCTAGAGGTGTAAATTTTAACTGAAATGATAAATAAATCTTGTCTTATGCCTGGGGGATTGGCACAACATCAATTAATGAATGAGGGAGAGATGTGGGCTTCCTAGAAAGGTCTCTCCATTCTTCTCGAGCATGGTTTTAGGTTTAATGTAGTAGTGGGAGAAACCTATCTTTTTTTCCAAAGGAAAATCCCACTTCTATTAATAAGAAATTTGCATAAATCTTACATGAGATACAAATTTAGCAGGTGTTGGGATTCAAAATTGATACATTTTCCCAAATTATTCTCTTATATTTATATTATTTTTTAATATTTTGTGCATATAATATGCTAATTCATGTGATATAGATTCTACAAAAAGGGTCAATATATTTCGTTGCTTTATCTCTTTGATGAATCGATTTAGATCACAAAAGATGTTTCTTTACATATGGTTTGGGTTGTTATTTGAACAGGAATATTTAATATCAATTTTTTCGTTGGAATATTAAAGGAGAAGCAAACTACGCAGAGTTGTTCGAATCAATTTTAGTCCACCAAATGAAATCGAATTCTATCATGGAGGAAATAAGTTGGAGAAGAGATCTCGGTTCAAACACTTTAGGAAACATTGGAGATTTTCATCATTTGAATTAAGCATCTTGATAATCTTGATATTATCACAATCACTTTTTATTTGAAATAGAATCATTTATGTGATATAAAATAGGGATAAAACCTCTGTATTTTATATAATATTCTAAAATTTGCACACAGCAATTTGGAATATTAGATTTTGCGACTTTCACCTAGGAAAGGAATAAATGAGTAAGGAATCCCATGAACAATAAAAATATGAATAAATTCCACCTAAGTAAGGAAGGAGATCACCTTAGGAGTTTTTTTTACACTTCCAAGTGTGAACAAGGGAAAATTAGATGGAGACATAGTCAAGTTTGACTAAGTCAACATCCATTCTTGAGGAGGAAGAAATCACTCAAGTAAACTAGCTCAATGTGAATAAGGATTAGCCTAGACACACATATGAGAACCGGATTAAAGATCCCTTAGTGTGAAAAGAGGCATTGCAGGTGGATCAGTTTCAGTTGACCACATCAACAGTGCTGCTACAAAGAGCTAGCTAGGGCAGCGCAGTTTTGAATGAGGAAGCTTCACTAGGAAGTCACATCAACATTGTGTGGGGTCCGGGGTGAGGAGGCTCACCAAAGATAAAAAGGAAGGCATAGCATCAAAGGGATTGATTCATTTATTCAGCTATATTTGGTCTTCTTACTATTTTCAAGCTTTAGCTATTTAGCCGGAGTTGCTGCACTGCTTAGTGCAAAGAATTCCCGTGCAGGAATTCCATCCTTTATTTGGATTAGCTTGCTTAAGGGATCAAAGGGAAGGATCCGAGCTTCCATTTCATCATTTGGCTTAAGGCCACTTAGCCAGTGACATATACAGTGCAGTCATATTCAAAAACTGCGTCTTTTTCTGCAGGGGCATTGTTGTTGGGTTAAACATTGTTATTTTGTACTAGTCTTTGAGGAGGAGGTGCTTATTTCCCTCCGAGAGATCTAATAAGAAGGGCCTTGGCCATTTTATGTATTATTCAGCTATTATATGTTGTATTCAGTCATGATTAATGCATAGTTGTATTAAACTACATTATTTTCTGCAGTACTGCTTTTTCTACATGTATATTGTCGGAAACCCTTGCCGGGTGTCTTTTCTTTGTGTAAAAGAGGTTAAACCTCCATTTCTATGATATTTGATTAATATAGAATCCATATCAGAATTATTTCATCATTTTATATAGAAACCATTATGGGAATTATGCTCTCACAATTTTCAAAAATTCTGTTGTAGAGAAGTCATGGGAACGGGGTGTTTTTAAGCAGTATTGAGTCGGGGAGCTCTGTTAAGGTAGCTAGTTTCATTTTTTTCACGTATAATTCTGCAAGTGGGCTATATATTATCTAAAATAAGGGATCCAAGTCCCAGTATCCACTTTTATTGAGCAATTTGCTAAAGACAATTGTTTTATGCCCTATATTGCTGCATTTCCCCACCCCGGAAGGAGAATATAGGCCAATATCTTGCTGAGGTTCTTTCATATGCTGGTGTGATGTTATTTTACATCTAATGAGATGCTATACATTTCCATTCTCATGATTTTCTGAAGCTCCAGATTGGTAATAACTCAAATTATTCCCAATAGTGTAGTTGTTCCCATTTTGGGATATTATAGTGGTATCGGAGCTGCCATCTTGGCTCAGCCTGTGGATTTAAGATCCAATAATAATATAAGAATAATAGGATAAAAAAATTATGGAGAGGATGATCTTACTCTCATCCATTTTCAGATCTAAGAATAAAGAAGAAGAGAAATGCATTGAAATTCCTAGAGGGTTTCAAGGAGGAGAGAGCTGCAGTGAGACCTTTAGAAGGTTTCAGGAGGAATATGAAGATGCATGCACTTCCTATAGAATAATTAGAGAGCAAGGATACCACTTATAGCATGAAATCCTGAGTGGGTATTTGGCAGAATACAAGTGCCAACATAGGGCTTTCAAAGAGACCCTAGATTTTCCTCGGTTTATTCAACTGAGAGAAGAAAGGAAACCCTCCATCAAAGGAGAGATCAAAGGCAATAGGTTCCTATTTTCTAAATTTGATGGGTCAATTACAGCAAGAGCTTGGCAAAGGAAGCTTGAGGCATTCTTCCTACTTCATCCAGTGGGAGAGAGGGAGGCAGCAGAAGTTGTAGTGCTGCACCTGGAGGGTGAAGCCAATTCTTGGTGGTGTAGTCACTTAAGCCACACAAGAGTGACTTATTTTTCTGAGTTTACTCAAGAAATGATCAGAACCTTTTATGGAGGAAGATTATAGGAGATTATACCCACACCACCATGGGAGGAGGCAATTACCAGCGCTGCCATAGCCTTGAGAGAGCAGCCTTATATACCAGCAGTTGGAGCAGCCATGACATGGGAAGAAGGAGCCCTTGTAGCACTACAAGAGGTTCCCGCATCTCACCAAGGTATGGGAAGATTTCCACTTTTAATTATTGCAGCAAATCTTTATAAATATTGTGGAAATATGTCTTCATATGGCCCAAGATCGAACATTATTGCTGAGATAAAGCAGCAGGATTGCACTGCGTTGTGCAAGCTTGAATGGTTCAAGAAGCAGTTGAACCATCATTCTCATGGATCCCTGTTGAGTTGCACACAACCCTTAAGGTTTGAGTGTGATCTTTTGGAGGGAGTCATGAACTTGGAGGATGGAGTGAGCCTTGCTCCAAACAAATTCATGCAGAATCCAATGTTCATCCGGGAGTTGAGACATGGGATAGCCAAAACACCCTGGAGGAGGGTTACAACACTATCAAGAGGTAGCAGCAAGGAGGCTTTGCCTTCATGCCCCTTGGATCCTTATGGGTTCAAGATGATCATCGGTGAGAGATCTTCTCTACGAGGTCTCCAAGGAGTTTCATTTCAGCATCCCATGAAATGCAAGAAGAAAAATCTGATATGGGAGGAGGGTAATATTCTTTGGAGGAGTACCAAGATGGAGAATGGTAGAAGGCATCCATCAGTGGATAAGTGGATGCGGATAGAGAGCAAGAAGCTAGAGAGCTACTTGCAAATCTATGATACTGGGTAGCAAGAGGAAAAACTGTGTTGGCTACTCTTCAAAGAGTTTGGCCATCATGAGGCATATCCTTTTTCGAAGGGTATGTGGGAGGAGAATACTTGGCAGAGTACTTACATCATGGGGCAGCAAGGAGTGTGGATGCATTATGATGATATGGTCATTATCTTTTCACTGCATAAGTTGTATGATGGAGGTATGATGAAGCAGCAAAGGCATTTGTTGCTTTGGAGGATTGAGAGAGAGCAAGGGTAGAGTTTCTCTCACATTTTGCATGATGTTGCAATGGGAGGAGATGGAAACATTATGAGACGAGTCTTTTACATTGAACATGTCATAGGATGGATTCATGAGTTATCAGGAGCTTATTTGCATAGGCCAACAACGTTGTCACTTTTTAGCATGAGCTTGTTGTGCGAGTGTTCCCAGGATCACTTCATATTTGATGCACTTGGTGAGCATAGAGGAGGTGAGATTGGTAGAATGGTGGATGGACTCATTGGTTTTTGTGGTATCCTCTCCTTGACTTGGATTTTCAAACATGAGAAGGAGGATTTTCATGGAGCATGTGGTTCATCTCTCTTCATATGGGTGTGTCATACCACTATGGAGGATTCATCTATGGAAATTGTCACCATCTTGCTTTCATTACATGGTAATAATTCTATTTTTGCATTTATTGATTGTTATACACAATATTTGCATGCTCTTACCATTTCTTTTCAGTGCATTTCTCTTCAAAGGGGCAAGTTTTTCTTTAGGCTCCATGGTCTATCTATGGCCAGCTATTATGATGGAGACAACCATCTATTGTATGATTTGGGGCAAGTAGGTGGTTACTTCTTATGTGCTCACTTGACATATTCAGCCTTATACTATTTACTAGTGGGTGTGATGACTTATATAGCAATCCATTTGTCAAGAGATAACTTGCCATACCATTGTCTGAAGCTACAGTGGGGAAGACTGCGTTGTGACCACTTGGGAGACCGTTGGCACCTTCTAGCGCCACATAAAACATTCAATATTTCTCTCATTATGATGCTGATCATGATCCTACTTGCTGATATTATTCTTACCTATACGAGGAGCATGATTGGAAGAGGAACACATGGAGTGGATGTGTTCTTGGGGGAAGAGCATCCCCACACTTTCTACAATGCATGCTCTAAGGGGAGCATGGGAAGAGACATGGCTTATACAGCAACATATTTGTTTCGTAATGAGAAGGGCCATGAGATGTATGGGATGCCATATGGTGGTAATTTATTTTCCATCATGTATGAGATGGTTTGGGCCAGCTTGATGCACAACGCTGGGAGAGGGACCTTTGGAGGTCTAGCTTCCTTATTTCCATTTGAGGGAAACATGATGGTAGCCCAATATCAGAAAATTCTCTACACTTATCTTAAGTGGAGGGGAATACAGTGTTGGGGTAGGCTCTCTTGTCTACCATGTTTAGATTTTTAGCCCACCTATTCTGCATGAGCCCAAGGTGGAAGAGATCCTTCATGAGTTGCCAATCTAGAGGGTGACTCATTTTGTTTGGTTGATAGCTCGGGGATGAGAGATTCAAATGGGGATGATGAATCCCAATCCATATCAACTTTCATGCCCCAAGAGGACCTTCAAATAGCCCATTTTTTCCTCCATGGATGATCCACTGTCACATAATGCCAGCTATTTGGATAGCTTACACACTTGTGAGGGGAAACCTGGAGATATGTTGATGATGTAGTACCTTGATATTTGGAGGCTTTCATCTTATGAGGTTGCTACAGGGGAGAAGAGGATGCTCCTCAATCCTATCCTTGCAGTTGCTTGAGGACAAGCAACATTTGGGTGGGGGGGACTGTAATATTCCAAAATTTGCACACAACAATTTGGAATATTAGATTTTGCGACTTTCACCTAGGAAAGGAATAAATGTGTAAGGAAACCCATGAACAATAAAAATATGAATAAATTCCACCTAAGTAAAGAAGGAGATCACCTTAGGAGTTGGTTTTACACTGCCAAGTGTGAACAAGGGAAAATTAGATGGAGACATAGTCAAGTTTGACTAAGTCAACATCCATTCTTGAGGAGGAAGAAATCACTCAAGTAAACTAGCTCAATGTGAATAAGGATCAGCCTAGACACACATATGAGAACCAGATTGAAGATCCCTTAGTGTGAAAAGAAGCATTGCAGGTGGATTAGTTCCATTTGACCATGTCAATAGCGCTGCTACAAAGAGGAGGGAAGCTAGCTAGGGCAGCGCAGTTTTGAATGAGGAAGCTTCACTAGGAAGTCACCTCAACATTGTGTGGGGTCCGGGGTGAGGAAGCTCACCAAAGATAAAAATAAAGGCATAGAATCAAAGGGATTGATTAATTTGTTAAGATATATGTGGTCTTCTGACTATTTTCAAGCTTCAGCTGTTTAGCTGGAGTTGCTGCACTACTTAGTGCAAAGAATTCCCGTGCGAGAATTCCATCCTTTCTTTGGATCAGCTTGCTTAAGGGATCAAAGTGAATGATTTGAGCTTCCATTTCATCATTTGGCTTAAGGCCACTTAGGCACTAACATCTACAGTGTATTCATCTTTAGAAACTGCATCTTTTTCTGCAGGGGCATTTTTGCTGGGTTAAACATTGTTATTTTGTACTAGTCTTTGAGGAGGAGGTTCTTATTTCCCTTCGGGAGATCTAATAAGAAGGTAATTCACCATTTTCTGTATTATTCAGCTATTATATGTTGTATTCAGTTATTATTAATGTATATTTGCATTAAACTACATTATTTTCTACAGTACTTCTTTTTGTACATGTATATTGCCGGAAACCCTTAGCGGGTGTCTTTTCTTTGTGTAAAAGAGGTTCAACCTCCATTTATCTACTATTTGATTAATATGGAATCCATACCAGAATTATTTTATAATTTTATATAGAAACCCTCATGGGAATTGCGCTCTCACAGTATTCATAAATTCTTTTGTAGAGAAGTCATGGGAACAGGGTGTTTTTAAGTAGTATCGAGCCGGGGAGATCTGTTTAAGGTATCTAGTTTCATTTGTTTCACATATAATTATGTGAGTGGGTTACATATGATCTAAAATATTGGATCGAAGTCCCAGTATCTACTTTTATTGTGCAATTTTCTGAAGACAGTTGTTTTATGCCCGATATTACTACATTTCCCCACCCGGGAAGGAGAATATAGGCCAATATCTTTCTAAGATTCTTTCATCTGCTAGTGTGATGTTATTTTAGATCTAATTATCTGCTCTACATTTCCATGCTCATGATTTTCTGAAGCTCCACATTGGTAATAACTCAAATTATTCCCAATAGTGTAGTTGTTCCCATTTTGGGATGTTAAAGTTTAGGTTGAAGAATTTGGAGTGAAGTTGTAACCATTTTGAGTTATATTATAATATTTATAGGCATTTCCTATGAATTTTTCACTATGATTTAATTAATAATTTATTTATTCAATTTAACTCACTACATTCAGTTAATTACAAGGCAGTAAATTCCAATGATTTTGGGCCTGGTCCTAGAACTGTCAATGTCCTTCTTTGTACCAATAAGTTTTTATTTCACTTTTTTTTTTCTGGCATCTTATTATTTAAATAGTCTCGAGTAATAACCATTGTTAATTGTATTTACTATCAAAGTGTTTTTTACAACAGTTATAGTCAATATCATAGAGTTAGATTCATTTCTATTGGTTTCTTAAAATGTTATTTCCCTTTGTTGATTTTTGTTGGTTAAATTAGATTTATTAATTCGCATGATTTGATATCATTTTTATTAAATTTAATTCTAGATAAATTGTTTTTCCCTTCCTATAGGTGTTTTTCCTTAGGAAAAAAATTCATAATTTATTGTATTTCTTTACTACTTCAATAGGAGATTTAACTATTTCAATTTATTTAGTCTTTCTGCTCATTTAGACTTGAAGTCTAGTAGTTAAGAGTGAGTTATTTATTTTTTAAAGTGTGAGCTAGTCCTTTTATTTATATGCCTTTTCTTTCTCTTATATTCACACAAGTTATCAAACATTAGCATCATTTATTGCACAAACTGTGTGGACAAGCTTGAAATAAATAGAAGAAACCCTTTGTTGATAAGTAATGTCTAGGTGATTAGTTTTTTTCACTAAGAAATTAATTCCTCCAACATTTTGGCGTCGTTGATGAGAGGGTTGTGAAATAAGTGCTAAGACGTGTCCTTGAAGGGTTGGGTATTAAAGATGAAAGGTAAGAACCTACACACACACCAAGTAAAAATATTGTGCCAATGCCTACCCTCAACTGATACATTTATATTGTTTTGTGTGTATGACTAGAAAGAAGCCTAGGACTATGAATCCGATAGATATAGATAAAAAATCTACCCCAAAAACCACCAAAACCAAAGGTAAATTTGGCCTTGGAAGAATGACCTTTATAAACAAAATCATTCGCCGATATGAGTCTCAAGCATCGGTAGGCCCCCAAATAAAATCTGGGAAGGGTTATACTACTGCCCCTTCTGTAGCAGGATCATCTATTGCAGCTAATGTTGGGATTCATGATAAAACGGTAGGATCTGAGCACAACTTTCAAGATACATTTACTGGGCACCTCAATCCTTTTAGTAAAAGTGAGGGGCAGTATTGAAATATAAGAGAGGGGGAAGGTGAGACAAGTGAGCCATACCTTAAACTTTCTGAGCCCAAATTTCCTAAAACACCTATTGTGAGGAGAGAACCTAGAATTCCTTATCTAAATAGTTTTGTGATACTTGGTTAAGGTTCAGAACCATGCCAACATATTACTTTCTAGATAATAACTCCTGATTAGTAAATTCCTAAATATTATTAGAATATTTTTTACCAAATGTAAATAGCAATAATAGGAACCAAAAATATAACCATAGAATCTCCTATTGTTGATCCATAGGAAAATGCACCAACGAAAGCCATCCCATTGAAAAATATTCCATATTTCCTTGGAATGGCTTCTGAGGACCCTAATGTGTTTCTATTTGAGTTTGATGTTCGATGTCGAGGTTATGACTATACTACTAATCCCCATAAATTAAAATTGTTTCCTTTTACCTTAAAAGGAGCAGCATTATGTTGGTTCATGGGACTATGAGGCAGCACTACAAACTCATGTGATCAAATGAAAGAAAAATTTCTCACTAAATATCAGGACTATTTTCGGTTTAGAGACTTCAAAGAGGAAGTATTTAAAATGATGTCAAAAGAATATGATACTTCAGAAGAATATGTTGAAAGGTTTCATTATAATTTTCAAATATCACCATATGCTACCCTACCCAAAGATGTATTGAAAACTACTTTGATTAGGGGTATGAAAGACGAATTGATAGAAAAACTTAATATAATCGGACAAGGTGATATTTCTAAAGAAGAATATGATTATATCATAAAATTATGTATCAGGTGCTCACAAGAAAGTACATGAACCAAACCTATACTTCATGATCCTCTCAACCGATCTAGTAGGACTACAGGCAGAGGAGTTACATAGAAATTTATAATATTTTAGAAAATTTTAAAACTAATATTTTTAGTAAATTAACTACATAGTTGGATGTGTTATAGGTGAAGAAAAAATAGGTTGATGCAGAGTATATCTTAGCTATTTTTTGTCCTCATTTCCAAAAGAAACATAATCACAAATAATGTTCATTGGACACAATTGAAATATGTGATATCTACGCTAAGGATCACTTAATAGAACGATGCCCCTCACTCACTGGATTAAAGGTTGTATTCAAGAAATATGAGGAATACAAAAACCCAATGTATCTCATGGCACAATGATGACAGTGGTACAACCATTTTCTAGGTATTATACATGACCCTTCTCTGTTTTATTCTGAACAATATGCTCAGCAAAAAATTTTTGGATCAACATGGAAGGCTCAACAATATTTTAATACCACCTGAAAATCTCAAGCATATTTTGCAACACCTTGGGATAATTATCCATTAGCTGGAACTCCATGGACAAGCCAACAACATCCTACATCTTCATTGTAAAATCCATCGAATAATCCATATCCTCCACAATGGGAAAATTCATCTATTGAAGGACTAATGTAGTATCAAAAGTGGAGGCATCCAATGGGACCAATCAATAAATCAGTCGGTACACTGCCCTAGTCACAATTGAGATTGCAAGCTTCACTTCAATTACCCTCAAATGTTCCACTGCCTTTACGTCCTCAATTACTAGCTCAATCGAATCCTAATCTGAATAACAACCTTGTTCAATATTTTGGAATTTTTGAAAACACAGATCGTGGCTCCACCTCCTTTGAGTGTAATGAGCTGCGACTAAGGTCTGGAAGAACTATTTTCCAGAAGAATCCACAGAAAATGAAGACTAGGAAAATGATTAAATTACTGCCGAGGAGCAACCCTTAGCCGAAAACCCTTCTTCCACTGTAGTTGTCACAAAAACATAAAGATTTGACAAGGCATCCAAATGACAAGATCCTCCCAAAACTACGAACACCACTCCTCCATTCCCCAAGAGAGTTATTGTGATAAAAAAACCTATTTATTCTGATTTTGGTCTCATAGGGTGATCAAGTGCTTATAACTATGCTAAAAAATCAAAGTTCTCAGAATGGCTTGAAACCTAAACAACTGCATAATTTTTGTCGTTCTAAATATGGCACAACTTGTTTCACATGAAATGGAACCTGTATGGCTTCAGAAATGAGTTTAGTCTGTTTTCATAAACAAATAAAATTTTGAAAAAAAAATGTAGACAGGGAGCCCAGTCAGCAGTCTATATTGCTAACGTGGCATACTGATTGGGAAAGTCAACTTTTAGTCAATTTTTCTTTGTCGAAAGTGGAACTACCAAGTGGTAGCTAAGGATTGGTTTGGAATTATGGTTTTTTGGCATTTTTTTTTTTTTTTTTGGAAAGGCCAATGAGGAGGGGACATGTGGCTCAACCTGGGGTCACCAAGTGCCATCCTCGTAGTGCAATAAAATATTTTTTTTATAGCTGGAAGGAATGAGCGGGGGTTGACACAACCTCCACCCTGCCAACACCACATGCCATCATCTCTGCTACCACTTCTTTCTTAACCCTACAATTCTTCATATATATTTAAGGTTTAAATGTTATGCTAATGGGGGAAGAGAGGGCTAGGCCCTAGCACATATGTCCACAACCTGTGACAAAGGTAGAGCATCAGAGGGACTTATCTTAAGAGTGGGTGTTTAAAACATTGATTCGCCATTAATTAACCACTAAGCTCCATTAATCAATGCTAATCTGGATTAGCCATAAAGCATGGATTTAGCTCTAACCACACTTAATTAACACTAATTCATTTTAATTAACCTAAACCGAATTATCTTGGTGGTCTGATAAATACAATGGAAAGGCTATTTTTGGCGCCAACTAGCCTAAATTAGTGGGAGTTAGCTAAATTTAGGGAGGAAATTGTGGGAAATTTGTTAGAGGTCATAAATCAGGAAATTTTCGACCAAATAAGGAGCAGAAAGAGCCTAAGGTACCATTTTGAGTATTATGAACTCATTGGTGAAGGTTTCAGGAGCAAAAAATCATTGTAACACATAATTTTGTCACATCACCATGTTTATGTGTTATATGGTGATGTATTGTAATTTTATTTGCTGATATTTAGTCTTTCTTTTATGTTAAATTGTTTATAAAATTACCATGAAAAAACTCATGAGACACAATAACTTGCAAGAGAACTTGAACCCTTAAGCACATATAAGACATTGGTTCAAAATATGAAAGAGGAATTAGCACAAAAATACTAGCATACCTTAATTAGATCATTTTTGGTATCAGAGAATTAGGTTTGTTGTGCAAGAAGGGATCTAATTCTTTGCAAGTTTGTGTCATGCTTACAAGGTTAAACCTCAAAAGAGGAGAAGGGAAGTTGGTTGAAAGCCCTGCAGTTGGGTCAAGAGGAAGAAGGGAAAGGCTTCCAAAGTCTTCAACACCAGCACATCCTCAATTCAAAGTTGATTATTTAGTGATCATGTCTCATGAAGGAGAACCTACCATGAAAGAAGATGAGAGATCATTTAGAAAGAAATTTTTTGATATGACTGAGATGGTAAAGGTCCTCTATGAGGATAGGAATTTAAGGATGCAAGGAAAACGTTCTAGGCCTCCAAGAGGAGATGGTTCTCCAAGTGGAGGAGGCCATGAAGATGGTAATTAACTGCCATCCACTGTACCATCATCCTCACCACCATCTTCACCTTCCTCTTCATAATCTTCCACTACCACAACCATTCCATCTATTCATTCAAAAGGAGCTGGTAAATAACCCTTACTTAAACTTGATGTTAAATTTGAGCTTACGTTGTATAATGGTGAAGTGAATGCATAGAAGCTTGAAAATTGGATTGATCAGTTGGAGGTTTATTGCAGAATTCAAAACCTTCAAGAGGATGACATAAAGATTAAATTGGATTCCTTGAGAATGGAGGGTAAAAAAATTATATGTAGGGATGAAAAGACACAAGATGAGATTAAAAAATATCGTAAGATCTCAATGTCTTGGTCTAATTTTATTTATGCCATTAAAAAAAAATTATATCCTCTAGATTACATACAAAAATCCATTATGAGTTGGCAAAAATTTAGACAATTGAAAGTTCAAAGTGTGCAAAGTTACACTCATGAATTTAGGAGAAGAGCTCTTATGTTAGGTGTTGATTTTCATTCTCAAGATACCTTTCTAAAGTACATAGGGGGTTTTCATAGTTACCTGAAACATACCATCCTCATGTTTAATCCTTCTATTCTAGATGAGGTCTGTGTGTAAGCTACACACCTTGAGTCAAGAGGGAAAAATGTACAAGAAGAGGGTAAAAAGAAACCATTCAAGGGTGGTGAAAAAGGAAAGGGTTTCAAGGGAAAACAAAAGAAAAATACATCCATTAAAAAAAGGGGGGAGAAAAAAACATGTAACCACTATTCCAAAGAGGGTGATGATGAAGCCCACTATTAGAAGCTTCATCTAGAATTGAGGCCTAATAAATTCAACAACAAGGGGAAACAAAAGATAACTGCTAGGACACAACAGGATCTTGGATCTAAGTCAGGAGATGAGACTAAAATTGCAGCCATGGTTGCAAAAGGAAAACAACCCATACCAAGTAATAGTTCACCAAATTGTCACAGTAACACTCCAAGTGAAGAAACACGAATAGAGTTGTTTCATGTAAGAGTGATCTCAAAACATACAAAATTTGACACACTATTTGATAGTGGGTCTCAAGTGAACTTAATATCTGAAGACCTAATGAAGAAGCTTAATCTTGAAACCTTTCCTCATCACAAGACATACCCTTTGGGTTGGATAACCAAGGATACAAATGTATAGGTTACAAGAAATGTATTTTACGGTTTGAAATTACCACAAACTTTATTGATGAAGTTGAGTTAGATGTTGTACCACTTGACATATCTGTAGTTTTTTTGGGTAGTCCCTATCTATATGATAGGAAAGCGGTATTCTATCACCATGAGAACAAGTACCACTTGTTCAAAGATGGAGTGGCATATATTGTGAGAGCTCATTGCAAAAAACTAAACCTTTATTTAGTTAATGCTGGAAAAATGAAGAGACTAGTAAATTCAAGAAAAAAAAATTTGCTTCTTATGATCAAACAAAAGAATGATAAGGATTATGAATCTTTTGAAGGTTGGGATGATAAATTGAAATTTGATTTTTTTGATGTGGTAAATCAGCATGGCAGGATTTTTAAGGAACCAAATGGGTTACCTCCTAAGAGGGGAATCCAACATGAGATACAACTATAGTAGGATGTTCCACTCCCTAACATTGGCATGTATCACATGTTGATAATGGAAAGTGAAAAAATCAAGAAGAAAATCCAAGGATTTTTGAATAAACGTATCATTCGCCCATCTACCTCACCATGTTATTTTTTTATTGTGTTGGTGACCAAGAAGGATGGAACTTGGTGCATTCGTGTGGATTTCCATGAAATAAACAAAATCATGGTAAAGAATCACTATCCACTCCCAAGAATTGATGATTTTCTTGATCAATTGAGGTATGAAAACTATTTCACTAAGTTAGACTTAAGAAGTGGTTATCATCAAGTTAGAATAGCTGAAGAGGACATTTAGAAGACCACATTTAAAACTAAAGAAGGATTTTTTGAGTGGCTTGTTATGCCTTTTGGTCTTTGCAATGCTCCAGCTACTTTCATGAGAGTTATGAATTATGTATTGAGGCCATTTCTTGATGTGTTTTTCATTGTATAATTAGATGATATTTTGATATTCAAAAAATCATGAGATGAACATGTCATGCATGTGAGAAAGGTGCTTGATGTCTTAAGAATCAAACAGATATTTTTGAAGATGTAAAAATTTAAATTTGGTAAAAATTATTTAGTGTACTTGGGACATATTTTTGGAGGAGGTGAGATGAATATAGACCCATCTAAGGTTGAGGTCATTGTGAACTGGCCTACACCCAAGAGAGTTAGTGTGGTAAGAAGTTTTCTAGGAGAAGCACAATATTGGAGGAAGTTCATTGCTAATTTTTCTTCTATTGTAGCTTCGTTACATGCATTGACTAGTGTTAAGAAGGTCCTCCAGTGGGGAGGAAAGAAGAAAAAAGAATTTGATGCTTTGCAAGAGAATATCATTTCAGCCCCAATACTAGCAGTACCGGACTTGAGACAACCCTTTCATATTCAAACCGATGCAAGTGACTATGCCATGGACGCAATCCTCTTACAACATGGTAAGCCCATTTCATTCCATTTAGAAATGTTCAATGGTGCAGTGATAATTTATCCTACATATGACAAGGAGCTATATGTGTTGGTTCAAAGTGTGAAGAAGTGGAAACACTATTTGATGGGAAAGGAAACCATCATTCACACTGATGACCAACCATTGCAATACTTGCAACCAAAAACTAAATTGTAGCAGTCAAGGCACTTTCGATGGATGGGTTTCTTGTAGCAATTCCACTTGGTAATCAGGTATAAGAAAGGTTTATACAACAAGGTTGTTGATATGCTTTCTAAGCCTATTATTAATGCAACTACTTTACTCAAGAACACTTTTGTTTTACATGAAAGTTACATTGAACAATATGCATTTGATAATGACTTTCAAGATGTTTATGCAAACTTGAGTCAAGGTCACAAAGTTGAGGAATTGGATTACCATGTACATAATAACTTGCCATATCATTTGGGTAAGCTTTGTATTCCATAGGGGGAGAGAGTGAATTTCAAAAGGGAAGCACACACTTCTCTTATTGCTAGAAATTTTGGTGTAAGCAAAACAATGGAAGATCTTCAGAGGTATTGTTATTGGACTTGTATGCTTGAAAGTGTGTCAAATTTTATTAAAGGATGTTCATTATGTGCAGTCAGTAAGCCTAGTAATAGGAATTTAGGATTGTGCACACCACTTTCAGTTCCTTCACGTCCATGGGAGAGTATTTCTATGGATTTTGTAGGAGGTATTCATTTGTTAAAAAGAGGTCATGATTATTTGTATGTAGTGGATAGGCTCAGCAATATGTCTATATTGATTTCATGTAATAAGAAAATTACATTTGAACAAAAAACTCATCTTTTCTTTCAAAATGTTTGGGTTCATTTTGGGGTTCCTACATTTATTGTAAGCGATTGAGATTATCGATTTGTTGGAAATTTTTGGTCAAGCTTGTGGGAATTGATGGACACTAAGTTGAAGAAGAGTACAACCTTTCATCCAAAAACATATGGTCAAACCAAGGTGGTCAATCAAACAGTCATTCATCTTCTTCGAGGATATTGCAGAAAAATTCCTAAGTTATGGGATCAACAGTTGCATTACATTTAACATGCTTACAACCGTGTCAAACACTCCTCTACATAAACATCGCCATTTGAGGCATGTATTGGATACTTTCCAAAATCGTCATTGGATTTCATTTTTGGTAAAAATGTGGCTATAAATGGGCATAATGATATAGATAAAGCAAATAAATTCATAGAGGAAATTCAGTTGATCCATCAAACAATTCAAGATCAACTAGAAAAACGTCAAGGCAAGTACAAAGAAAGACACGAAAAACATCGTGTGGATCATAAGTTTCAAGTTGGTGATGAAGTTTGGCTTCACATTAGAAAGGATAGGCTTCAAGGAGAAGGTAAACAAGTGAAACAATATGTTATGGTCCTTTCAAAATTCTGGAAAATATTGGTAACAATGCTTTCAAGCTTGATTTTCCTTCATACATGTAAATTTACTCAGTTGTTAATGTTGAAAGTTTGAGAATGTATGAGCCTCATTTGATTGAAGATCAAGGAGAGAATTTTCAACTGCCATCTATTGAATAATTTTCATTATATTTCTTTATTGAGCTTCAACAAGACACCATACCTGAAAGAAGAACAAGGACATCGACAAGAGGAAGTGTCAACTATCTTCAAGTGGGGCTCAAAGGAACAAATCCTTCAAAATCCAAATAGATGGAAATTGGGAAGGTGAGGGAATTCTACCCTCACCTGTTTCGGGGTCCAAAAGCCTCTTGTGGGGAGGAATGATCACGTGCTCAAAATTATGCTCAAAAATCAAAGTTCTCATAACGGCTCGAAACCTAAATGACCACACAGTGTTCGTTGTTCTGACTCTGACACAACTCGTTTCATGTGAAATGGAATACGTATGGCTTCAGAAATAAGTTCTATCAATTTTCAAAAACATGCAAAATTTTGAAAAAAAAATGCAAACAGGGAGCCCAATCAGCGGTCTGTATTGCTGATGTGGCATGCTAACTGGGCAAGTCAACTTTTGGTCAATTATCCTCTGTCGAATGTGGAATTTCCAAGTGACAGCTGAGGATTGGTTTGGAATTATGGTGTTTTGGCATTTTATTATTGGATTTTGGAAAAACCAATGAGGAGGGGACACACGCCTCAACCTAGGGCCACCACGTGCCCTCCTCATAGTGAAATAAAATATTTTTTATAGCCAGAAGGACTGGGCAAGGGTCGAACACAAGACCTCTGTCCTGCCAACACCACACACCACTGCCTCCATTACTACTTGTTTCTTAACCCTACCATTCTTCATATATATTTAAGGTTTAAATGCTATGATGTCGAGGGGATAAGGGACCAGCCCCGTGGGGCCAGCTTCTAGCACATACATCCACAACCTATGACCAAGGTAGAGCACCTGAGTGGCTTATCCTAAGTTTGTATGTTTAAAACATTAATCCACCATTAATTAACCGCTAAGATCCATTAATCAATGCTAATCTATATTATCCATAAAGCACAGATTTAGCGTTAACCACACTTAGTTAGCACTATTTCATTTTAATTAATCTAAACTGAATTATCTTGGTGGGCCAATAAATTTGGCAGAAAGGTTATTTTTGGCACCAACTATCCTGAATTAATGGAAATTAGCTAAATTTAGGGAGGAAATTGTGGGAAAACTGTTATAGGTAATAACTAAGCCATTTTTCGACCAAATCAAGAGAAAAAAGATCCTAAGGTACCATTTTTTAGTATTGTGAACTCATTTGTGTAGGTTTGAGGAGCATAAAATCATTATAACACATCATTTTTCAAATTTGAGTGTAATATAGAGGCCTAAGCCATGGAAGTTGGAGCAAGGAGATGTAGCCTAGGAGGGGTGAAGTCCTTCACCAAATCCCCATGTTGATGTGTTGTATGGTGATGTACTATACTTTTATTTGCTAATGTTCAGTCTTTCTTTTATGTTAAATTGTTCATAAAATTAACATGAGAAACACCAATGAGACTCAATAACTTGTAAGATAACTTGAACCCTTAAGCACATATAAGACATTGGTTTCAAAATTTGAAAGAAGAATTAGCACAACAATACTAGCATACCTTAATCAGATCATAGGGGAATTAAAAAACTTATGTATTAAAATTCCTCTTCTCCAGGCTATTCAGGATGTCATGGTTTATGCTAAAACTATTAGATAACTCTGTGTTAAAAATATTTGGGGGAAACCAAAAGATAATCCTATGGTCCATGTTCTTTAGACACTTTCTGATCTCATCTTGGGGAAACAAAGATCTATTAAATATGATGAACCTGGAAACCTAGTAATTACTATTCAAATTCAGGGTCATATTTTCCCAAACACCCTAGTCGAATTAGGAGCCGCAATAAATATTTTGACTATGGAAACTTATGGAATCCTTGAAATCACATAATTTAAACTAATATCCATTATGCTGGAATTGGCTGATAGATAGGTAATAAAAAAATAGGGCACTTTGGATGATACTATCATTTCAGTAGATTCTTGGGAATACCCAGTAGACTTTTTGGTTCTGAATCCTAGAAATAGGTTGGATGGGAATCCTTTAATATTAGGTAGGCCATGGTTGGAAACCACATATGTGTATATCGGATGCTGGAAAGGAAATATGACGATTTAAAAAAGGAATTCCATTAAAAATATTGTCCTATACCCACTTGCAAGACCCAACCTACCCATCGATAATTACCAATCATTTCCCCCCAATTATCAGGAAGCAAACCTGCATTCTCCTCTTACTTTGGATGAAGCTCTTATTAAAAAAAAAAACTGAGGATAATGTGATTAATAGTTTTATTAGCAAACCTTCTACTATTGGAAATCCAACATGTCAAATGTTAAAATCTATGCTAGGTAATGAGGCCCAAGGATATCCACTGGAGGTTTTGAACAATGAGCATATACCCACAACTGAAGTTCATAATAGTGTTCCCTTTGAAATTGAGCCTAGTAAGAATTTGAAAATAAATGCTAATCAATATGATATGCAATGTGAAAAATTAATCCAAATCCTCCATAAATAGAAACAAGCCTTTTCTTGGGAATATTCTGATATGCAAGGTATCGACCCCCAACTATGTACACATCACATTTATATAGAAAAAATGCTCGTGTCATTCGACAGCCTCAAAGAATATTGAATCCACACCTTAGGGATATATTAAAACATGAATTCTAGAAACTCCTTAATGTTAATTTCATATATCATATTTCTGACAGCCAATGGGTTTCATCGCTAGTTGTAGTCCCTAATAAAAATGGCAGATGGAGAATTTGTGAGCATTACAGAAAATTAAATAAATCTACCCAAAAATAGCACATTCATCTTCCATTTTTAGATCAGGTCCTCGACACTCCTGAAGGAAATATTTTTTATCTTTCATGGATGGTTTTAGCAGATACAACCAAATCATTGTTCCTAAATATGAGGACAAAATCACATTCATCTATCCTTGGGGAAAGTTTGCATATAGGGTTTTACCATTTTGGTTGCGCAATGCACCCACCACTTTGCAAAGGAAAATCTTGAGTATTTTTTATGAATTAATTAATGAAGGGCTTGAACTATACAAGGATGATTTCACTCACAGTAGTGATTTTGACCAAGTTTTGCAGAATTTGGAAAAGTTCTTGAAGGGTTCATAGGTAATATATTATGCTTTAGTAATGAAAAGTTCCATATGATGATGAAAAAAGAAATAATTCTGGGGCATTACATTTCTGCTACAGGAATTCATGTAGAACCAACAAATATTGAGGTAATTCTCACACTTCCTACTCCTCGTACAACAACTGAGGTGTGTATTTTCCTTGGATATGCTGGTTATTATCACCATTTTATAACAACTGTTTCAAAAATAGCAACACCATTGTATGTATTAACAAGAAATGTGGAATTTGGGTGGACTGATAGGTGTGATGTTTCTTTTTAAGATCTGAAAAATTAGATCTCAACACCCCACCCCCCCCCCCACCCATGTTATGCGTGCCAAATTGGAATTTTCCATTCAAAATTTCATCTAATGCATCAGACACAAAAATAGGGGTTGCACTTGGACAAAAAGAAGATAAAAAGCCTTGTGCCATTTATTATATCTGAAATAATCTTACACTGGTAGAGCTAAATTATACAGTGAGAGAGAAATAATTTTTAGCTGTTGTTTATTCTATTAATAAATTTCGTCACTATATAACAAGATACCCAGTATTTTTATATATTGATCATTCTACCATTAGGTATTTATCCAATAAAATTGTTACTAATAGTCGAATAACTTGTTGGTTGTTCCTATTATAGGAATTCTATACCACAATAAAATATCGACCAGGGAAGGAAAATCTTGTTGCAGATTTTATGTCCATAACTCCATTAGAAACTGAATCTTCACCTACAGAGGACCAATTTTGAGACAAACATTTTTTCATTGTGACAGTCAAAACACATTGGTACGCTGATGGCACCAACTACTTAGCAACAGAGAAATTTCAGCACATTTACCATCCCAAGAAAATAAGCTCATTATTCAATGCAGTGTGTGGTTCTCCTAGATTTCCGGGTACCTTTTTCATACAGGCTTTGATCTTCAAATTCATAGATGCATCATGGAAGATGAAATTTACAATAGTGTGAAATATTTTCATGACGAGCCTTTCGATGGGAATTTCGTTGATTGAAGAACTACGAATCAAATTTTATAGATTGGTTATTACGAGCCCACAATATTTAAATATGCTAAGAATTATGTCCAGAGTTGTGATAATTGTCAAAGGAAATGCCGCCCCATTTAGGCCAATGAAATGCCCCTGCAGCCACAAATTGCACTTCAACTTTTCAAAATATGGGTGTTGGATTTTTTGGTCCCCTTCAACCCACCATTAAATCCAAAAATATATCTTTTGGTATGCACAGATTATGTGACTAAATGGGTGGAGGCAGTATCTCTCTCAAAGGCTACAAAATAGGCACTTATTAATTTTCTATTTGAATTTTTTGTGCGTTACATATTTCTTAGAGAGATCATGACATATGGGGAATCATAGTTCACTGCCCATAAAATTTCTACTACTTTGCAAAAATACTACATAAAACACAAAATTAATTCCCCTTACCATCCTTTAGAAAATGGATAGGTGGAAAGTACTAATAAGGTTCAGGAGGAAATTTTAACTAAGAAAATATCTGTAAAATACTAGAATTGGGCTACCAAACTCCTTGAGGCCTAATGGACCTATCAAATGATTTGGCGCAACACTAGAAACTATTCACCATATCAAAAAAAAATTGGTAAGGAGCCCATTTTTCCAATAGAATTTGAAATCAAGACTCTCAAAACCACCAGGGAAGTCGGGTTGGATTTCATAGAAGCACAAAAACAACATTTGCAGCAACTTAATGAATTGGAATAAATGCACCTACCAGCCTCACAACACACAACTGTCATCAACAACAATGGGCTAAATGGCATGATCAATTGATTAAGAGAAAAAATTTCTAGAAAGGAGATTGGGCGCTATTATATGACTCTAGATTCCAAGATTGACCAATGAAACTCCATACAAGATGGCTAGAACCAAATGAGGTCTCTAATGTTTATGACAATGGCATGACGAGTCTCACTACAATTGAAGGTTCTGACATCTCTTTTCTTGCCAATGGATACCAGCTTCATCTGTATCACCAGCCACTCACACGGGAGTTTTCTGCATGAGATAAGTAACGATTCTAATTTGTAGGTTATATCTGATCAAGGAAGTAACCCTACAGCTACAACCAGCTAAACCATTCTAAAAATCTCTTTTCATTTTGTATATAATGTACATATCTTTTGTGAATATATTTTTTTCACTACTAAAAAAAATAAAATGGGGGAGGGGGGCGTTGTTGTTTCCTTAGTCATAGTTTTTATTTACTTAGTCACAACTATTGTTCCCTTACTCACAATTGTTCTTCCCTTAGTCATAACTATTGTTCCCTTGGACACAGTTGTTTTTCCTTTAACCACGACTATTGTTCCCTTAGTCACGGTTGTTGTTCCCTTAGTCACAACTGTTATTCCCTTAGACGCGGTTGTCATTCCTTTAGTCATATTTTTTGTTCCCTTAGTCACAATTATTGTTCCCTTACTCACAAATATTGTTCCCTTGGATGCGGTTGATGTTCCTTTAGTCACAGTTGTTGTTTCGTTACTCACAAATGTTGTTCCCTTAGTCGCAACCGTTGTTCCCTTGGTCTCTATTGTAGTTTCCTTAGTCACAACTGTTGTTCCCTTAGTCATAGTTGTTTTTCACTTAGTCATAGTTGTTTTTCCCTTGGTCATAGTTGTTGTTCCCTTAGTCACAACTATTTTTCCCTTATAAATGATTGTTTTTTCTATCAATATTTGGTTTTATAAAATTATTTTAGCTTCATTTTTAAGCCCTTCTTTTCTATGATGGTAAGATATTCCGTTCACCCCAAATGATTCCCATAATAGAATCTTTTATAATAAATCTTTAATAGACTTCTAAAACTCCTAAAAATCCTAAAACTTTAACAACCCTAGTATTGTAAATACATAAAAACGTTTATAATACATCTCTACAATCAACACTGGAAGATTTTTTCTTTCATTCTAATTTCTTATAATTTTTTGATCTCGTTGAAAATAAATTTTGGGAAGAAAATGGAAAGCTAAAAATGTAATTATTACAATACTTTTAACACCATCTATTACTCTTAAGAAGTTTATGAGCCACCCCATTCGGTAATATTTTCTCATAAAAAATGAATAATAATAAATAACTGAGGAAGAAAATCGAACAAAGGATATGAGGTCACATCACGAGCTGACCTACTATGATCATAAGACCTAATGTAGTGACATTACCACTTTGGTCACTAATCCAGGGTAATGGCCTTTGACTTTTGGGTCAAAGGAAAATATGTATGATTACGAGTCGACTTATTTTCCTCAGTAGTTCTAGTGAATGGAATTGTTACCAACTGGTCACCATGCCAAAACAATGGCCTTTTTTAGATAATCAAAAAATAAATTTATGAATCTTCTCTAGTAGAATGGGATACTAGCATATCAATGGCTTAAAAGGAAACACTTTCAAGGCTATAAACACCTACTGGAAACAATGGACATGCCTATGGTATTGAATTACATTTGAAATTACGATCTAAAATTAGCCATTTTTTCTCTCCCTTAGCAATAATAAAGGAAAATTGTCAAATTATTATGGAAACTATATTAAATTTCTCCTTGGGAAGTGGTAATGTTGAGTATGTATGAACGATTAATTTTAACTTTACACATTAGGGATGTAATCATTTTAGAAAAAAAACCTATTAAATTCTACTCTAAATTTCTTTACCTTTTCTCTAAAGGACATCTCTTGGTGAAATTTGTCTTATCCATGCTTAGAGTTAAAAGTATATTTATAATGATTTCATTTCACTTTATTGATTTGGGTGTCATAAATGTCTCTTGTGTCAGCATGTTTTATATTTAATGCAGCCAATGATTACATCTCATGACTCACTCATTATCTCTATATTTTATGGTTATTCTATTATGATCCATTAATGCATTCATATTTCATTAGCCATGTCAACTGTGAATAAATCAAATTCATGACTGAAGTCCGTGGGCTACCTTTAATGTCATCAAGGGGGGGGGGGTGAAAAGGACAAAATACATAATAAAATGCTTAAAATTATTGAACATTATTGCATGTTGTGGTATTTTTAATTTTCTTCTCTGTGCAATGCTTCTATCCCTGTCTCTGCTAAATTATGTTATTTCTAGCTTAAAAAATGCCTATTGAGAAATAACTAAAATGGGTGGTCATTTAGTATGTAGTGAACCTACTCAACTGTGAATTTCTCAGCAAGAAAGCAATATTATTGACCAAATATGGTGGCCACATTATTTCCATCGACTACAAGGATTTTCTAATGAATTTTCTCTAGAATTTACAAGAAACTTGAGCAATTGAGTAACAATGGTCAAAGGAAGAGAAATAAAGGTAGAAAAAGAATATTTGGTAGAATAAATAGGAATTTCTATAGAAGGTGAGAAGTGGTTTGAAATACATAGTCATTTACAGAGCACGACATCCCTGCTTGCAAACCTGGAGAGGAATTGGTCTGAAAGGGGAAAGGGTACTATCCTACCAAGTTCCCAAAAGCATGGAAGAAGCTAGCAAGTGTCATCCAAAGATACATTACATGCGATGGTTGGTACGACATGGTAAGAGCATGGAATTTGAAACTAATGGCAACATTAAGGTAGAAGGTAATCCTAAACCTTCCTTATTTTTTGAATTCACTCTTGCATGAAACTGCTTCGAGAACTAAAAGGTCCAAGGATAAATCCTCGATGGTGAGTGTTTGGTCTCAATCTAGTCTCCTAAACTGAGCTCATTTAATTGTCAACCATGATTTGTAGACTGCTGAAGTGAAGTGTACTGTATGTACCTAGGTGCTTGTTTCCTAATGCGTTGTGTGTAGTGTTTTGAAATGTTTTTGGTCTTTTGGTGGTTTTATGTTTACAAGGAAATGCCTAGAAAGCTAATGGAAATGAGCTGATGTTTAAAGATAGAGTGGATCCTAATTGATGAATGACAAATGAAAAATTCAATTGCAAACACTAAAGTAGAATCAAATCTAAACTATGACTAAGCAAAAACAGAGCTTGATAATGACTTCTAAGGAAATGATTAAAAACTTGTCAAATTCTTTCATCAAAAGAATTTGAGAGAGAGAGCTTGAACCATGGTCAACTAAGCATACAAATATTCCTAACTAAACAGTTTAAACAACTAATTTATAATGATGCAACGTCTTTTCCTTGATTAAAGATTTGTTGAAGTATGTTTGGAGTAAAACATTGATATCATCATAAGATTTTCTATTCTAGGACTAGTTTTCTAACTCTATTCTGCAATTCAATTAAATGTCACAAAACCTTACTCAAGAGTTATTGATTTCTTTTCAAAGTAGTCTTTTGAGAGAGGGTTTTGTTCATGGAATGATAAAGAAATTTCAGAGGTACTTCAGGCCTAAAAATGATGTTGTCTTCTGTTCTTATGGTAATGAATCAATTATGGATTTTAGAACAAGAAGATGTTTGTGAATAATGAAGGCTGTTTTGCTAATCTTAACAACTGAAGCAATCTAATATGTAGTGAATGACAGTATGAATATGGAATGCAATGCAATGAGTTATTCTAAGAATGAACTTAAGATGCCACTAATCTAAACCAATGCTGAACTATAAGTCATCATCAAACTCAAAGCAAAGTAACTGAACATGAATTAAGCACAATTAAACTCTGGAGCATTCTAACTAAGCTACCATGCATCATTCTATGGATTATACAGTCTTTTTGTCCATCATTATTGATATTTTGGAAGAGTTCCTTCTTTTGGAAGAGTTAGAACAATTCTGACTGTGTAATTGAGTGCAAATGCAAATGTAAAGGCTGAAAGCAATGAAAAACTAAGACATCATATCCATATCCCACTCATCATTATGATATTTTGGACAAGCGTTTAAGAGCAAGAACATAGATGGTGCTTAGTGCAAACACACAACTAAATCATTCATTATCACGGTCATGTCTTGGACTCCTTAAGAATTTATTGGAAGAGTTTATTCTTGTGGAAGAGTGATTAGAACAAGTGTAACTGTGATAGTGAACAACAAAAATTACAACTAAATCCTACAATACTATAGCCATTTCCCATTCATCATTATAATCTTTTGGAAGAGCTTCTTCTTGTGGAAGAGTTAGAATGAGTACAACTACAGTAGCTAATTAAAAACAACTACTAATTCAAATTCAAAAACGTAAAGGCAGCTAGAATACTTATCTAATTTATGCAAATAAATCTGTGCAAGAGGCAGGGGCCCTCTACCACCTAACGGAATTCAACTTCAAATTAAATCAACGCTTTCAAAACAACATTGTCTGCTTCATTAAAGATGAAATAACTTGAACATAGCACTCTGCGTCTTCAGAAATGTAGCACAGAATCTAAGAAAAATCTAGCATAAAATCTAACATCAAATCTAACATAGCTCTCGGTTTCCCAAGTGTTTATATAACAAATGTAAATAACAAGATTTGCAACAATTCAGGAACACTGTCTTTCCTTATCGGAATCACATTAGGACTCTTGAAGTGGCTGCGTGAAGAGGAAAAAGACATCTGGACTGAGACAGTCCTAATAGAAGTCTGCTTTCCTAAATATGTTCCCACGTTCCAAAACCGTACCCAGAATTCGTTTCTTCCTCCATGATGAGCAACGAACCATGTAGACATGACGTGGATTATGCCCATATGCGGTTTTTCTTGAGAGTCCACCTGGAACATACTCAAACGTGAAGACAGCTGCAGAATCGCCGGTTAGCTATGGAATGTCTGCATTCTGCAGCTAGTTCCGGTCAAAAAGCTTTACAATGGCAAAAAAATCACAAAATTTAGCAAGTCAGTCATGTAAATCATTCTAGAAGTAATTTTAAATATATTCATTGATCAATTGGGTCTAGGATAGCAATGGCCAAAGGAAAATGAGGTAAAATGGAATGAAAGAAAGCACAATTTTGAGGCTCAACATACCCCCACTGCTGTCTCTTTGCATATCCTCATGAAAATTGTCCTATGAACTCAGAGGCTTCTGCAAGGACATCTAGTCCTCTCCTTCTCCTTTGTCTGGAAGCTAGAGATCTTCTGGGTTTTCTGATAACAAGTTTGAACCTTAGGTTGGTGAGTGCCTTGATTAGCTTCTTGTTCCTTTTCTTCAATTTTCCATTGGTCTTCTCCACTTTGTCTATATGTAGGGATAAGGTTGAGTTCATATCAGTTTTGAGCTTGACTTGATCCTTGAGAATTTCATTCTCATTTTTGATGTGTCTATTCAGTAATTCCAACTCATACCTATCCCTTCTTAATATATCTATTTTAGACAGTGGAGGACTGGGGGTTCTTTCTCTACTTTCTGAAACTCTCCTCTCTAAAGTTTCCACATAGTCATATATTTCTTGTTGAGCAGGGTCAATTTCAGGGGTTCCTTCATAAAATTCCTCTTCAACATCTTCTTCCATGGATGTTTCCTCATCTTCTATATCAATCACCCTTGTTTGTTTGATTTGAGTTTTCTTTAGTTTTCCCTTTAATCTGTGGCTTCTCCTAGGCTGAGAGGATCCCTCTCCTTTCTCCATGGCAGATTTCTTGATTACCTTCTCTTCCTTAAGTTGCCTCTTGATTTGAGTCAACTTCTCTAAAATGATTTCCTCACTGCTCTCTTGGATTGTTTTGTCAATTTCAACTTTTGAAGCCCTCCATTTCCTACTTCTCTTTGTAGGCTGTGGTTCCGGTGAGGGTTCTTTTGGCTCTTCAAAATGATTTCTTATCAAGAAATCGTCCCATGTATCATTTGTTTTAGCTAGATGAAGTTCAATCAAAATTTTGACCAAACCATGATGATATAGGGTTGTCTCTAAAAATTGAACTCTTCTTTGGACATAGGAAGCCATCTTCTTTAGACTTTGAAGCAAGAAATATGGTAGGTTTAAGTCTTCCCCCAGAAAATGCATTATCAGTCTAATGTGGTAGACATAAAATGTCCCATATCTACCCTCACATGTAATAAATTTTTGCAGAAGAAGTAGTATGTTTCTCCATTTATTTTTCAATGCAGAACTGGGAATTTCTTTCTTAAATACAGTGACATCCATACCTTGTGATTTTAAAATTTGCTTCCAGGATTCATTGTGGAATTCTCTGTTTTTGAACCATCTCTCTCCAGTTCTGAGCAACCATGTAGCCTCTGCAATGAAAACTTCAGTGACAGTAAATTTGACATCTCCCACTTCAACTTCAGTTCCTTGAAATGATCTTGCAAATGTTTTAGTGACTTCCTTGTGGAAGCCATTAAATTTCTCCAAAACTTGAAGCCATCCTATTTGTTGTAACATTAATTTGCATTGAGGGTAGCCTTCTAAATATTTTGAACCCACTGGTTCAGTTCTTACAATGAAACCCATTATTGCTTCTTCAATGTTCAAATTAACACTCTTCTACCCACAAAAACAATGAATTTCACCTTCGAATTGAAATGGCTTCAAGTTCTTAATGAAAATGGCTTCAAACTTTGGAATGACATACCTTTGATTGATAGTGGAAACAACTTCAGAGCTTCAAATTTCGAAAATTTGATATACCTCACTACGGTTGATGATGAAAACGACTTCAAAACTTGAAATTTGATATGCCTCATGACAATTGAATTTTGGACTGATATGTCTTTGTTTTGTGATGATAAACTAACTTCTTCTTTAAAATACCTGCGGCTCTTGGTAGCAAGTAGTTAAATTCAACATATAGCACCTGTCTCCTGAGCAAAGGACTTCAAACTCCCACCAACACCACTGCCTTTTGTGTTTATGGTGAAAATGTCAAACTACGCACGCAGTATTTTGTCTGCAGAGGTCAAATGGCTTCCAAGTTATGCGTTGCCACCTACGAATTTGCACAGTACTCAATGCTATTCAAACTGATATCCTTTGGCTCTGCTCTCGGTGATAATAATATCTCTGTCTACGGAATGAAATTCCGGCTACAGAATGGAGTGATAGCAGTGGTCACGGAATGAAGTAGTGGAGTGAGGTGGAGGGAATGAATTAATGATTGAAGAGAAGGCGGAGATTTTTACGACGGCAGAGGGAATCATCATTGAATGATTTGGTTAAGAGACGTGGAGAATTCAAATACCTCGACCATTTTAACCGCTTAAATAATATTGGATATGAAATTTGAAATGAGAAATTTTAATCCAAAGTCTGTGGAGGGTTTATTAGTATTGATCAATAAAAATAATTAAAAAAACCTTTTCGAACAATCCATAACTAAAAATATGCTAAACTTTAATGAAATGCCATTATAATTTAAACTTGTTACCTCTGCCTTCATTTTGATTTTTGTAGTCTTTGTCTTCTCTACTCATCTTTGGAAGAGTCTTCATAATCTTCTTGATGCTTTTGATTCATGGATACACTGGGTCATTTTGTTGCAATTCTAATGTCTGCTGATTGATGCCTTCAGGGTTTGTAGCTGCGGAAAGACTGTCTAGCTGCAGAAAGGCTGATCAGCTACAGAATGTCTACTGAGCTGCAGAATGTTCCTGTAGAGCATTTTAATCATGAAGATGGAGTGTTTTTGGAATATGGGTGAAATGTTATATGTTATAAATGGAGATGGATGATGGATTATGATATGTATGAAGTGGATGATGAATTGGAATGGATTCAGTTTATGAAATGAAGTGAAAAAAACATAAGAACTGTAATGCAATTCATGACATGTTTTATTTATTTACAGCAAGATATCAAACTCTAAATTTTGTCATGAAAATGAGATGGATGGAGGATGAAATGAGATGAATGATACTTGGAATGAAGTGGAACATGAGTGAATGAATGAAATGGAGCATGGATGGATAAGTGAATGGGTAAATGAAGATAGAGATGAATCATAAACAACCTTGTAAATTTGAACTTATGATTTTGTAACGATTGCTTGTAAAAACAAAAATGGGAAAAGTTGAAATTAATAGGAGAGACTTAGAGTTTTCACCTATCTTTTACGTATAAACATGCCAATCGGCTGATTGGTTTTCATGTTTTATACCTTTTTACATAAAAGAATTGCTTGGAAAATTTAATCAAGTTGATGAAGAAGAGAGACTCTTCTTCATTAACTTCACATCATTGTCTCCTTGGAACTTCTTGACAAACTCTTCTCTTGGGAGTGGCTTGTGGTATAGCTTCAGTCTATGGCCATTCACAAGAAAAGTGACCTCCTCTTCATCTATAGTTCTGATTTTTACTGCCCCATTATCAAAAATTCGAACAATTTCATATGGCCCAAGCCAATGTGTCTGAAATTTCCCTTGAAAATCCATGAATTTTGAATCAAACAAGAGAGCCCAATCACCCTCTTTAAATTTATTCTCTTTGATGTACTTTTCTGCCATCTAGCCCTTCTGTTGTTGGACTAAGAACTTGACTGCAAAGCTTTGTCTTGTACGGTCATCCAATTCATTAATTTTCTCAGGTCTATGCCTTTGTACCTGGTTAAATCAAGTCCTAAGTGAGCGCCATCTTGAAGGTTTGAATTTGGAACTCTGTAGGAAACAAAACTTGCTTTCCGAAACCAAGCTCATAAGGGTAACAAAGGTTGTTGTTTCTCCATGTAGTTCTATAGGCCCACAAGGCTTAGGAAGCCTATCTACCCGATCTCTTCTATGTAAATGAGCAGTATTTGTTAGGATTCCCTTCAGCGAGCTTTGTTGGTAGATTCCATATTACATTTGCTTGTAGATGATAAGGAGTTGTTTTTCTATATGCGATTTTGTACTTCTCCATCAATTGCTCCATAGCCTTGATGTAAATTGAGCTCATGATCATTACAATTTCTCTTGGAACACCAAAGCGAGTAAAAATATCCTCATAAAGAAAATGAACAACTGAATTTTCAGTAGCAGATACTAATGCTTTAGCTTCTACCCATTTAGTAGCATAATCAGTGCAAACCAATATATACTTCTTTTGCTTAGATGGTGGATTAATAGGTCCAATGAAATCTAAAGCCCATTTTTCAAAGGGTTCAATGAGTACCTGTGTTTGCAATGGCATTTCATTTGAAAGGGTAGGTTTCCCTACTCTTTGGCAGTTGTCACACCTTTTGACATATTGTTTTGCATCTTTGAAGAGGGAAGGCCAATAATATCCTAGAGAGAGGATTTTATAGGCCGTCCTTTTGTCTGCAAAGTGTCCGCCGCATGGTTCATCATGACATGCCTTAAGAATCCTAGGCAATCTAGTAATACAAACACACCCCAACTTCTAAGAATCCAAATGCGGACACCTTTGTCTTATACAACTCATTAGCAACCCGTGAATATTTTGCACTGTCATAAATGATTTTTCTTTTATCTCTTGCATTCATTATTGAAGGAATTTTTCTAGAAACTAAATAATTAGCAATGTCAGCAAACCAAGGAGTCTGAGTAGAAATTGCAAAAAGATATTCATCAGGAAATTGATCTTCAACGGGAGTGTCATCTTTTATGTTTTGGAGTCTAGATAGGAAATCAGCTACTGTGTTTTGTTTTCCAAGCCTATCTAGAATGGTAATGTTGAATTCTTGTAAAAGCAATAACCATCTTATAACTCCGCCATTAGTAATTGATTTGTTCATTAAGTATCTAATTGCAGAATGATCTGTGTGAACAAAAGTTTCATAGCATGTTATATAGTGTCTGAATTTATTTATGGCATGAACAACAGCTAAAAACTCTTTTTCAGTTACCGTATAGTTTAACTGCGCAGTCAAATTTTCTTGATATAATAGATATGCATAGAGATGAATCTTCTGTCCAATACTGCTCCTAAGTACATGTCGGAAATATCTGTCGAGATATGAAAAGGTAACTTCCGGTTAGGTCCTTAATATAGGTGTAGGAAATTTTGGTTTTCGAGGGTTTAAAAACTAGCCCGGTAGTGAGAAGTCCACTAAATTCACAATCTTTGGTGAGTAATTTGAAGAGAGAGATACTATTTTAGTGAAGTTTTCTAAATCTCAGGTAATACCACAGCAAATCCTAGAAAACTTCTAACATCTCTTTGACAACTTGGAATGGATAGGTTAGAAATAACTTCAACTTTTGTTTCATCAACTCTAATCCCATCCCCTGAAATGTGGTGCCCTAAAACAATACCTTCGGTGAACATCATAAAACATTTTTCATGACTAAGAGAAAGGTTTGCTTCTTGACATCTTTTTAAGACCTTTTCCAAGTTTTCTAAAGCCTCTTCAAATGTATCCCCATAAACTGTAAAATCATCCATGTACACCTCTACACAGTCATGTATCAGATCAGAAAAAAATTCCTAATACTGCCCTTTGGAATGTTGCAGGTGCATTGCATAACCCAAATGGCAATACTCGGTAGGCATAGGTACCCCAAGGACAAGTAAATGTGGTTTTATCTTGGTCTTCAAGTGCTACTTGGATTTGATTTTAACCACTAAACCCATCTAGGAATGAAAAGTACTTTTTGCCAGCTAATGTATCTAATACTTGATCTATGAAAGGTAAGGGAAAATGGTCTTTAAGAGTAGCTTTATTCAGTTCTCGGTAGTCAACACACACCCTCCATTTTCCATTTTTCTTTGGCACGATTACCAAAGGAGAAACCCACTGACTATCTGAAATAGGATAGATGAAATTAACATTTAACAATTTTTGCAATTCCTCTTTAACAATTTCCCTAAGATTTGGATTCATCCGTCTTTGAGGCTGTCTGATTGGTTTGCAATTTGCCTCTATATAGATGTGATGAGTACAAGTCTTGGGACTTATCCTTTTCATGTCAGTGTATTCCCATGCATATGCAGAAGAATGTCTCTGTAATACTTTGACTAACTCTTCTTGTTGAGATTTTTCTAGGTTCTTGTTTATGTTCAAGGTTTTGCCTGGAAAAATTTCACTTGCAGAGCTGCCAAATTTGTCCATAGAATGAAGAGACATCTTCCTAGATGACAAAAATTCAATATTGGATCCCTCCTGAAATGATTCATGTTTGTGTTCTGGAGAAGATTCAAATTTTTCTAGAGTATTCAGAATTCGATTATCTTCACTAATTTCTGAGATTGTGAAGAGTGGTTGTAAATATTCTTCATCCTCTATCCATTGAGTGTCATCTAGATCTGTAATTGTCCTAGCTGGAGGATATAAAGTGAATTTCTTTGTTGAACTTCCATCAGAAATATACATATCACCGGACCTACAACTAATAAAGGCATCAGCTGTAGCCAACCAAGGTCTTCCTAGTATAACAGGATGGCCTCCTAGATTATTCTTGGGAGTTAGGATCATGAAATCCACAGGGTATTCCCAAGAGTCTAGGGACACTGGAATGCCTTCTATTACCCCATCTGGTCTGATCACAGACCTATCTGCTAATTGTAATAGTGTGGGTGTAAAGAGAAGATTAGGAAGTTTCAGTTTGTCCATGATTTGTCTACTCATGATATTTATTGCTGCTCCTAAGTCAATGAGTGTGTTTTGAATTTCAATTCCGTTGATGTGAATTTTGACAACTAGATTTCCTGGGTCAAGGTACTTTGGAATAGTAATCTTACCCATCATAATGTCTGCTATTTGTCCTACCAGTTGAATTTTCTTGGTTTCTCTTATTCTTTTCTCTGTTGTCTTCATACTCAACTCCTTTATTGTTTTGGCTAAAATTGGGATTTCCTTGATGGCTTGCAATAATGGAATTTTAATGCAAACATTTCTCAATTCATCTAAGCAATCATAATTAGGCACCATTATTTGTTTTTCTACACCTCTATCAATTTGTAATCTTTCCGGGAAGGGAGGTATAGAAGTAGATGTGGATGGTTGCTCTAATACTGGAGTTGGATTTATTGGATCTTTTTGTTTCAGTTTTTCAATGTTTTGATCTTGAAAGGATGTATCTTTCTCAAGACTTTTATTACCCCGTAGGGAGTCTTCCTCAGAATTATCTTGTTCTTGTATGATCACAGAAGGTTTCCTCTTCTCAAGTATCCTTCCAGACCTAAGTTGAACATCACTAAGGTCTAGAGGAGTAATTAAATAAGTTGGAAATTGTTGTCCTTCTATCATGTATGTATTCTGAGGATTCTTATTATTGGGGTTTGGTATGGGTTGAGCTGGCAATTGATTGGATTTTTGAGGGAATGGTAATGGAAGTGGTTGATTTTGATGTGGTTGGTTCTGATGATGTTTTTGAGGATTTTGTTGAAAATTTTGTTGAAGATTTTGAGGAAAATTTTGTTGAGGATTTTGAGGATAAAAATGTGGATATGGTGGATAGGATGGTGGATACTGATAGTATGGAGAGTATCTTCCATAGGGACTTTGTGTTCCTTGTGCCCAAGATTGAGATTGATTTTCAAATTGGGGCCAAGGTTGCCGCCAAGAATTCCAAGGTGGAGGTTGATTATACATTTGATCATGGAATCCTTGTGTCTGAGGTCCCTGCCAAGGTCTTCTAGATACAAAGTTAAGAGATTCTGTGGAGTCTGTAGGAGTTTCTTCTTGAAAGACAGCTTTGAGACCAGGAAGAGAAGGACAATTCTTGGTTTCATGTTTTTCAGAACAAATGACACAGGTCTCTACAACTTTTACATCTAAAGGACACTCTCTCAAGGCATGTTTCTTTCTACATTTGGGACAAAAGATTGCCAAAGCATCAGATTCAGCCTTTTGCTTGTTTTGTATCTTGAGGGTGTCTATTTGTTCACTAAGACTCCCTAAGATGTCAGATTTAAAATCATCAAGCATGTGTCCTATTTCGGATCTACTTAATGTCCCAGAAGCAGACTTACTTGCCCTTGCAAGAGCAAGATCTCTTGGACCTTTGACAGTTTTAGATTTCCCTCTTGAAAGGTTGATACATAACTCAGATATTTCAGGTAATGTGAGTTGTGATATATCCCCTTTTCCCATCATGTTTAGGATATCCAACCATTCATCCCTAATTGTTTTCAACAAAAGAGATTTTAAGGTGTCTTGATCTAGATTTTCCATTTTTGCCCTTTTGATGTTGTAATTAAATCTTTCCAACAAATCTTCTAAGTTTTCATCTTCTTTTTGTAACATCTTGAACACTTCTTCCTTATGATTAACCGGCATACAGTAATCCAAGTATCTCTCTAGAAATGCTTGTTTCATGTCTTCCCATGTCCTAATGGAACTACTGTTTAAGCTCATAAACCACTTCAATGCTGCTCCTTTCAGAGTTGAAGGAAATAATTTCAATTTTTGAGCATCTTGAAGATAGTCATAAGTCCTACACAACACTTCAAATTCGAATAAGAAAGTTTCAGGATCCTCAGTTTTAAGTCCATAGAAGTTCGGAAGGACAGAAGGTGAAATGTTTTTCATGGTTGTATTTGTTTCTTCATCAAGTATAGGGAACCCAAAAGAGCTTCCTATTCTACCTCTTCCTCCATCTGCACCTCTACCTCCTTCTCCTCTTCCTCCTTCCCCTCTTCCTCTACCTCTACCTCCTCCTCCAAATAATGTGTGTTCTCCATTAAAAACTCCTCCCCCTCCTTCTTCTGCCATGGTTGACTCTCTTGTGGAAGTAGAAAGGTTTGTGTTCCTAACAGGAGTTTTTAAATCTTCTTCTATGGCAGGTTCAGTGGATGAAGTGGAAGGTTTCTCTAATGGAATAGTTGACCTTAGATTTTCTAGAAGTCCAGGATCAGAAGAGGATGGAATATGGGTTTGAGTTGAAGGTGTACTAGCTTTGGATCTAGATGAAACAAGTGGTGTTATAGAAATCAAACTTCTGCCTCTGCTGCTTATAAATCTTCCCCTTGAATCTCTCTCCCTATGCATAAAATTGTTTTTGGATGCTAAGAAACAAAGGTTACCTAGTTTTCACTTCCCCGGCAACGGCGCCAAAATGTTTGGTCTCAATCTAGTCTCCTAAACCGAGCTCATTTAATTGTCAACCAGGATTTGTAAACTGCTGAAGTGAAGTGTACTGTATGTACCTAGGTGCTTGTTTCCTAATGCGTTGTGTGTAGTGTTTTGTGATGTTTTTGGTCTTTTGTGATGATTTATGATGTTTTTGGTCTTTTGGTGGTTTTATGTTCACAAGGAAAATGCCTAGAAAGCTAATGGAAGGAAGCTAATGATTAAAAACAGGGTGAGACTTAATTGATTGATGACAAATGACAAATGCAATTGAAAACACTGAAGTAGAATCAAATCTAAACTATGACTAAGCAAAAACAAAGCTTGATAATGACTTTTAAGCAAATGATTCAAAACACAAACTAAACTTGTCAAATTCTTTCATCAAAGGCATTTGAGAGAGAGCTTGAAACATGGTCAACTAAGCATGCAAATATTCCTAACTAAACAGTTTAAACAACTAACTTATAATGATGCAACATCTTGTCCTTGATTAGAGATTTGTTGAAGTATGTTTGGAGTAAAACATTGATATCATCATAAGATTTTCTATTCTAAAGCTAATTCCTAACTCTATTATGCAATTCAATTAAATGTCACAAAACCTTTACTCAAGAGTTATTGATTTCTTTTCAAAGTAGTCTTTTGAGAGAGGGTTAGATTTCATGGAATGATAAAAGAAATTGGAGGTACTTGAACTAAAAATGATGTTGTCTTCTTGTTCTTATGGTAATGAATCAATTATGGATTTTAGAACAAAGAAGATGTTTGTGAATAATGAAGGTTGTTTTGCTAATCTTAACAAATGAAGCAATCTAATATGTAGTGAATGACGGTATGAATATGGAATGCAATCTGGTAAGGTTATTCTAAGAATGAACTTAAGATGCCACTAATCTAAACCAATCTTGAACTATAAGTCATCATCAAACTCAAAGCAAAATGGCGAACATGAATTAAGCACAATTAAACTACGGAGCATTCTACTTCAAGCTACCATGCATCATTCTATGGATTAGCATTCTATGAAATTATACAGTCTGTTTGTCCATCATTATTGATATTTTGGAAGAGTTCCTTCTTTTGGAAGAGTTAGAACAATTCTGACTGTGTAATTGAGTGCAAATGCAAATGTAAAGGCTGAAAGCAATGAAAAACTAAGATATCATATCCATATCCTACTCGTCATTATGATGTTTTGGACAAGCGTTTAAGAGCAAGAACAGAGATGGTACTTAGTGCAAACACACAACTAAATCATTCATTATCACGGTCATGTCTTGGACTCCTTAAGAATTTATTGGAAGAGTTTCTTCTTGTGGAAGAGTGATTAGAACAAGTGTAACTGTGATAGTGAACAACAAAAATTACAACTAAATCCTACAATACTATAGCCATTTCCCATTCATCATTATAATCTTTTGGAAGAACTTCTTCTTGTGGAAGAGTTAGAATGAGTATAACTACAGTAGCTAATTAAAAACAACTACTAATTCAACTTCAAAATCGTAAAGGCAGCTAGAATACTTATCTAATTTACGCAAATAAATCCGTGCAAGAGGCAGGGGCCCTCTACCACCTGACGGAATTCAACTCCAAATTAAATCAACGCTTCCAAAACAACACTGTCTGCTTCATTAAAGATGAAATAACTTGAACATAGCACTCTGCGTCTTCAGAAATGTAGCACAGAATATAAGCAAAATCTATCATAAAATCTAACATCCAATCTAGCCTAGAACTCGGTTTCCCAAGTGTTTATATAATAAATGTAAATAAAAAGATTTGCAACAATTCAGGAACACTGTCTTTCCTTATCGAAATCACATTAGGACTCTTTGAAGTGGCTGCGTGCAAAGGAAAAAGACATCTGGACTGAGACAATCCTAATAGAATTCTACATTCCTAAATGTGTTCCCACGTTCCAAAACCGTACCCAGAATTCGTTTCTTCCTCCATGATGAGAAACGAACCATGTAGACATGACGTGGATTATGCCCATATGCAGTTTTTCTTGAGAGGCCACCTGGAACATACTCAAACGTGAAGACAGCTGCAGAATCGCCGGTTAGCTACGGAATGTCTGCATTCTGCAGCTAGTTCCGGTCAAAAAGCTTTACAATGGAAAAAAAATCACAAAATTTAGCAAGTCAGTCATGTAAATCATTCAAGAAGTAATTTTAACTATATTCATTGATCAATTGGGTCTAGGATAGCAATGGCCAAAGGAAAATGAGGTAAAATGGAATGAAAGAAAGCACAATTTTGAGGCTCAACAGTGAGTCGCCATGGGCTTATAAAATTCAGAATTTTCAGAATTTTAATTTGAGCACAAGTGCGCTAGGAAGAGTTTGAAGGAAAGCATGAGTCTCTACTAGAAACCGAAACACCCATTGTAAACTATGGAAAAATTCGACCAAGTAGCGAGAAACCAAAATGAAATGAGGAGGAAATTTTTCAAAAAAAAATGTTATGGTTGTGGGCACCTCACATGAAAAATAATAAACATCATCTCCCAATGATTAACTCACGCAGCGAAAATAATGGCTTCCCTCATGTCCTCCCTACCGAGAAAAAGAATAAGATCGGCCAACTTGGCTAAATCTCGAAATTCTATAGATTTTGTTCAACAAATGCTAGAGGGGAGTGAACCTCAAGAATTTATTGATACATGACAAACCCATCATGATGATTCTCCTCGAGAATAGGAAATGGAGGCAACTAAAATCTTGGAAGGAATAGAAATATTTTTGAACTCCATGAATTTCAGAGAAGCCGCGGGTTGCTCAAAAAATCCTTCTGAACAAAAGACACCATCCAATTCTCCTCCTAATTCCACAACCACCATGATTTTAGAACCCTTAGGTGAACTCGAGTGTACTTTTCTTGAAGAAAATTATGTATATTATGTAGCAACTATCCTAGGACACACCCCCCCCCCTTGAGGAAGTAAATTTATGATCTCCTTTGGAGAGCATGAGACAAGAAGTCAATTTTGACACTCTAATTGGACCCTACGTTGATAAAGACCTTGTGGAACCTATAATTTATTCTACAACCAAATCCACTAAGGAAACGATAACTGAAAACCCTAAGGGCACAAATTTTGTTTTCTTTTCTTCTTCTCCAACCACTCTTGATAAAAATTTTACACAAAATATTAACAGAGCGTTGAAGAATAAAAGGAAAAGTAAGACCAACAGAGAAACAAAGCTATTGATAAATGATAACAGGAAGCTCTGAAGAAATAGATGGCATTTTAAGAGATGGTTGTGAGACAGTAAAGCCCAAAGCCATGATGAGAAGAGAAATTTTCATAGAAAGGAAGTTCGGGAAAATGAAACACAAACTGAATTCAAGGACTCTGTTGTTTCCTTTACTATAGAAACTCAAACTAAGCCAAACAAAATATTTTTTTTTTTTTTTTACTACTGAAGCAGGGATCTAGATGGATCCACCAATTCTCATTACAAGAAGTGTAAAAACAGATTAGGTCCCTCCACACACCCCTTTAATTGTGGAATTTACTATTCAGGTTGTGAATAATAAGATGGAGGAACAAGGAGAAGTTATAGCATGATATCAGAGAGAGATATTACCCCTAAGAGAGAATCAAGAGTTTCTCCAAATAAGGCATTGACGGTTACAAAAGATGAAACTTATGTTGAGTTGAGAGCAACTAAGAAAAAATCCAGTGTTTGAAAGGACAACTTGAAAAGGCCATGGAGCAAGTGAAATAAGTTTGTTCCATATATTCTAATGCTCTATCTTTTATATCCCCAACCAAGAATTATGTTATATTTCTATTAGAATGATATTTATTGCTGAAATTCAAGGCCATTCGATAAGGGAAACCCTATGAATTTATAAATGTTTCAGATTTTATTAATTCCTTTCATAAGCAAGATGATAATGCCAAGTAATTTTTATGTGAACTGTACATGCACAATTTATTCTTGGAAGAATAGGTAAATGAGAACCTTGTTCCCTTTATAGGGCACATACAGTTTCAAGCTTTTATATCATTCTCTATAAATCAAATAAAATGGGCTAAGGCCTATAATGTATTTCAAAGAAGAGAGACTGACCTTGTCCTATGGGTTAGAGGAGAGCCAGGAAGTCCTTTTCATACACTCATTCGCCATAAAAGGTTTATGGAACAATATGGTGTTGGTGCTTTGGTACCTTTCCACATTGACGTTCTACAGTCAGGACTGGAGTACCTAGGGGACATTAGGGTCGAAGCCCTTCGAGGAGCTAAGAAAATATGGCAAGTATCATCTGGAGAAATAAAAAATAGAGAACCTTTCAATTATCATAATTTTTTGGCTACAATGAGAAGGGCGCGAGATTTTTATCATCTGGTATTGGAGGAAGGACCTAGCTAGATAGGGTGCAGATACAAGTGCCCTATGATCTGGTGTCCTCAATCTAATTACAAATATGAATATGATCTGACCAAGGAATGTAAGTATGTTTCTTTCAAAGAAATCCAGAGCGAAAACAAATTTTGGCATTATGGAGAAGACCCTTACCCAATCTATTTTATAACTTCTCTTCATGTTAATCACTGGTTACATTTTCCCACCTTATTCTCTTATATTTATATTATTTTTTAAGATTTTTGTGTATATAATATGATAATTAGTATGATATAGATTCTAGAAAAAGGGTCAATAGATTTATGTTTCTTTATCTCTTTAATGAATAGATTTAGATAAAAAAAGATGTTGTTTTACTTATGATTTGGGTTGTTATTTAAACATGAATATTTAATATCAGTTGTTGTTCCCTAGAATATTAAAGCGAAAGTGCACTACATGGAGTTGTTCGAATCAATTTTAGTCTACCAAAATAAATCGACTTCTATCATGGATAAAAGTAGTTGTAGAAGAGATCTAGGATCAGCCATTCCATGAAACATTGGTGATTTTCATGATTTGAATTAATCATCATGAGAATATTTATATTCTCAATATCGCTTTGTATTTGAAATAGAATCCTTTTTGTAATATAAAATAGTAGTTTATGTTTAAGAATTTGGAGTGAATTTGTAACTATTTTGAGTTATATTGTAGTATTTATAGACATTTCCTGATCAGGAGATCATCCCCAAGTTTGTAAAAAAAATGCCCCAACATGAAAGTGCTCAGAACTGGTTGCAACTTGAATGACCGAAAAGGTCTCGTCACTATGATTCTGGCGTTGCAAATGGTTCTCAAAACCAAGGTCATATGCGGAAGTTACTGAGGTTTGAAAAACCCAGTAAACTCCAAAATATGTTGACCAAGTTTGACTTTATAAAATTTGGGAAAATTAAAAAAAAAGGAATATTTCAGAAATATTTCAGGAATATTCCTTGGAATATTCCATTCGTCCGAATTAGAATCTGATAAGTGGCAATCGTTGATTCGATGTCTGTTTGACTTTGGGAAATATTGGCCTATCACATGCTGCCACATGGTAGACTTGGAGGCCGCCACGTGGCCCCAGGCTGGAGATGGATGGAATATTAAAAAATTTATTATAGTCTACAAAATTTGAACACATGACCTCACACCAAACATCATATGTGCCTTACTGTTAGGCCACAAGGGAGATACTTAGCATGTATCGGTGGCAGATTCTCTTTGTGTTTTAAAATTGTAACTGGCGGAAAAGTCAAGGGCTAGCACCATGTGTAACTGACCCCACATGACTGGAGCACTTGCGAACATGATTCGAAGTTCTGGTGGTTATGGTTAGTGGGGTATCACCATCATGTGACCACGACAGGTGTAGCCACGATGCCACAGTTTGTGGAGCGGCAGATCCGACGGCTTGGGTGGCGGTCACCATGTGACTGCCCCACTCAAACGGTTAAAAATAAAATTAAATTTTACAGCCAATTATGGAGCAGAAACCACCAATTTCGGGGATTTTCCAAGTTTATCACTCTTAACTGGAGTTCCTCCAGCTTTGGAGGAGTCTTTTGAGGGATATTGGGAAAATCGTGTTTCTTCCATAATGTCATCATTATTGAACCAAATTGGGTAAAAAAATAGTCAATTTCAACTATCTCAGACCTTCTGGACTCAATGGAATATGTTTTAGAGCCATCGGATAGATTCTAAGAAATTTTTTTCTTCAATGAAGTTCAAGGGGCCACAAGGGCCACCAGGAAGCAGAATCAGTTTGAGGCCTAACTAGGGGAGCTAGAGGCCTTATCCAAAGATCCAATAATAAAAATTGGATATTTCAAATGTTTTGAATATGATGAAATGGTTTTCAGAGCCTTTAGAGAACTTTTTAAGGCCGAAAATCTCTAGTAAAATTCCATGGGCCATCAATGCCATCTTTTGCCACCAATAGTGCAGAGCCTAGACATAGCAGCTAGAGACCATATGCAGTGAACCAGTAGTCATTATTGACTGTAAACATAATTCTAAATCTAATGGAAGAATTTTGATAAAATTTTGAGGACTTATAGGGGTCGAAAACCCAGCAGAGAAGTTTTTAGTGACCCTAGTGCCAAGGGGTGTCGTCAAGTGTTGGAGGTGAAACCGGAGCATTCAGAGGCCATTTTTTATGAATGAATAGTATATATTGAATAATTAATACATTTCAGAACCAATTAAATTGGTTTCAAAAAAATTTTAGAACTTCTAGAGCTCAAGAAGATGATGTGAAGTTTTGGGCAGCCCTGGGCAAAGCGTGGACGATAGCCTAGTTTGGAGATGCAGTGCTCGATTTGAGAAATTTATCATTTGATATTTGGTGTATGATGTGTGCTAGCTATATAAGGAGTGGTTTCAGTGACAGACACAAAATTTTGAAGGATTTTGTGCCATTGAGAAGCTCAGAGTAGCTCAAAGCACTGACAGAAGGAATCGTGTCAAAGGGAGCCTAAACCTGTTTGCAGAGTTTGGACAGCCATGAGAGGGATATAGATGGTATTATAAGCCCTTTTTAATAGTTTAGTATCAATTATAGTTAAGTTTGGAACTTGTAAAAGAAACCTTACCATAATCCCAAAGAGCCGAGTCAATATGACAAAGCTCAAAGGAGACGTAGCCCACAAGATTCGGGTGAACTCCTAGATTAATTTTGCTGTTGTGTTTAAATTTTTTATTGTTGCATTATGTTGTTGTTATACATGTTAAATTTCACCAAGAAAAAATGAAATTAAGATACATAAACAGTTTAAAAAAATCATACACCACTTTCAAGCATAAATTCCGCAATTTGTCAAGTACAAGCTAGATCATTTAATTGTTAAACTGAGTGGGAGGTTCTTGAAATACATAACAAGTTATCCAGACCATTTTCAAATCATTTCCTGTGAATTTTTCAATATGACTTAATTAATACTTTTGTTCTTCAATTTAACACATCACACTGAGTTAATTACAAGGCAGTAAATTCCAGTGGTTTTGGGACCGATCCTGGAACTACTATTGTCCTTCTCTGTACAAAGAAGTTTGTATTTCACTTTATATTTCTATCATCTGATTATTTAAATATTCTGTAGCTATAATCATTGTTAATTTTATTTACTGTCAAAGTGTGTTTTACAAAAATTATAGATGATATCATAGCATTAGATTCATTGCTATTGGTTTCTTAGAATGTAATTTCCCTTTGTTGGTTAAAGTAGATTTATTAATTCTAAGGATTTGATATCGTTTTTCTTGAATTCAATTCTGGATAAACATGTATTCCCTTCATGTAGGTATTGTTCCTTAGGAAACAACTTTATAATTTATTGCACTTATTAATTGCTCTAGGAGGATATTTAATGATTTCGATTTATTTAGTTGTTCTTCTCATTTAGACTTCGAGTCTAGGAGTTAAGAGTGAGTTATTTATTTTTTCAAGTGCGATATGAAACTTTTATTTATATGCCTTTTCTTTCTCTTAGATTCACACAAGTTAACAAACCTCAACATCATTTCTTGCACAAACTATGTGTACAACCTTGAAATAAACAAATGAAACCCTAGGTTGATAAGTAATGTCGAGGTGATTATTTTTTTTCATTAAGAAATTAATTCCTCCAATAGCAGCATAAAAAAATATAGCTACATAATAATACTATATCTATCATCATCACCAGGAATATGATTCACATATCCTTATCTCACCAGAAAAAATTTCCTTCTAAGAGAAAAAAATAACGCAAAAATAAGGCTTCAAGTCTCAAGAAATTATCAAATCCAGCTCTAGAATTTCAAAGTATCAAGAAAAATAAATAAAAACTTTAATTAATTAGTGAATAAATAGTATATAATTTTAATCAACCATATTGACCAAGAAATGAATCCTGGGAATGCATTTTAGTGAAGTAAGGAAATTTTGGCTTGCTTGACAAAAATGGATGCCCAACCTTCATTAGAGGGCCAAATTGAATGATTCAACCTGAAGAGTATTGTTTTATAGATAAAGAACATTAATACAATTAAATTTTTCTAATTTTAGACATAGAAAATATTTTTTCTTAGACTTAACGAAATATTTCAAATTGTTTTAGAATATAAATTATTAAACAAACATTGTATACATTTAGCGTAATGGTTAGATTTACATTTTTTTACATATACGATAGACGTAATTATATTTTTTAATAACATATTTAATGGATCACTATTCAATAGGTTCCTCATCCTAGATTAGTCTGAGTCTAACCAATAAGATGACAACACCTCTAAACCATTATCAACCAACAAATTACCACTAGCCATGCTAACTCTTATCCATGTAATCCTAATTTTTTTTTCCAATAATTCATACCAAATATTGAACACATTAAGGATATTGCAATAGGTGATTTGTATTGACACAAATAATACTGAATCATTTCAAATTTTGTGCCACAAAAATCATCATTTTTTAAACATGGATTACAACTAATTCTAAAACTTTAGAAGTCTTACTCATAAAAATTATTTTTAGCAACAATGTCATGCAATGTATCATTGTCAATTGTCATATTTTCTTTAAAGTATTTAATATTATGTCCATCATCATCTTAACCTACATAATCTTCATCGTTATTGAAATTTGACTATAGACCATCTATATTTTTACCAGTTGTATTTGGATCATCATTTTCTATGCCATCCATATTATTTTAATCTATAACATCATTTAACTATGGATTCTTGTCTTATTGTGCCTAAACATAACCATCTTCAACATCATCACGGATGTCGATTTCTTTGAAGTTCTCTAATTCCTCTCTCTCATTTTGTTGGCCATTATTTTTCTCCTCGATATCCACTAATGCAACATCAAATACATGCCTTAAACTTGGATTATAATGTATGGAATATATCAATTTGGGTCCAAAATATCTTCATAGAAATATACCTTCACATGAATGACATACATATATTAGACCTATGTTATAACATTTTTATTGTTTATACACAGACATACAAACACACTGTTGGCTTAATGGGGCCTAGACCCAAGTTCATATATGGCTGTGAGAACCAACAAAACCCACTATTACCGGCCCTTTCGGCAACAATCTACTTCATAGACCGAAGTATCACACGAGGTAATATTATGGGATGCTAGAACCAAGTTTCTGCATCTAGAGGGACTATGGAGTGTGAATTTATGTAGTATTCCCAAATGGGAAATTGCATCAATACATGTAGATATGCAGGGAAATAACGCAGTTCATCTAAAAAAAAGCACGAGGCCAATAAAAAGGCTCTTCAAAAGTATTTACAGTAGCAAAACAGATGTATAATGAGGCCCATAAGAAGCATATCTGGAAATACAAGACACCAATAGAAGAAAATCCCTCAAAAGAGGTGCAACAACCACATGTATTGATTGAAACTGCCTTGAAAACGTTATTTTATTAGGCTGCAACAGTTATTGATTACATTTCAAATATAGAGCAGATCTGTGCATGAAAATTCAAATATATAACAGATCCATGCATTAGAAAGGCTCCTCTTTCAGATCCCCTTGGGGATTTCAGCATTACACCAAGTATAAGCAGTAGATCTAAGATCTAAGTCTGCAGATTTGTAGAAATATTCAGAAATTCTGAAGCGTGCAAGTATTCAGACCAGATATGATATGAAAAGAAATAGATATTCCTTCAATTGATCTTCAAAATGCAGGGTAGATCCCCAACACTTGAAAACCAACTCTCCAATTAATGTGCAAAAACACCCTGCAACAACACCTACAATAATAACGCAGATATGGAAGGGAAACTACGTTGTAGGGTTTGAAAATAGTTGGCCATATGCCGAGATCATAAAATGACACCCAAACACTCCAATGCACTGCTCCCAATGGAGTAGAAGCCTCCTCCACTGAAAAAGGGCACTGAAATTATCTAGATCTGAGCATATCTATCCTCCACTTACTGCAGCTTGCAAAGAAAACCAAACCCTCAATAGGATATGCATTTTCTTTGCAAGCTACAGTAAGTGGAGGCTATATCTACTCAGATCTAGATCATTTCAGTGCCCTTTTTTAGTGGAGAAGGCTTCTAATCCATTGGGAGGAATGTATTGGAGTGTTTGGGCATAATTTTCTGATCTTGGCATGTGGCCAACTATTATCTAAACCCTACAACACAGTTTCCCTTCCAAATCTATGTTATTCTTGTAGGTGTTGTTGCATGGTGTTTTGGCACATTAGTTGGAGAGCTGGTTTTAAACTGTTGGGGATCTGCCCTCAACTTTGAAGATCCATTGAAGGAAGATCTGTTTCTTGTCATATCAGATCTGATGTAATGTTCCAAAATTTTCATGAATATAATTGGAACATTAATTTTTGTTTATTTCATGTAGGAGGTGAATAAAATGGGTAAAAGGCCCATGAGTAGTAATAAGATCCTTCATAATGAGAAAAGGATCATTGGAGCAGCTTATTTTGCACCTTCCAGTGTGAAAAGGGGAAATTTGCATGAGGACAAGGTCAAGTTTGACCAAGTCAACAGCGATGCCTAAGAGGTGTAGCTTGCATGAGAAGACAGTGCAGTTTGAGAGGGAGGAAAATTCCTTGTGGAAGAAACCCTAATGTGTGGCGTCCATGGAAAAGAGGCATTCACTTGTATAAACGGAGGAAGGGGCAGCCATAACGAGACATCTTTGATTATTTGATATTTGTCTATTCAGAAAAACTGCAGTCTCCAGCTGAGTTGTAGTGCTGCTTAGCACAAGGGATTCTTGTTTATTATTTTCTCTCCTTCTTGATAGGCCTCTTGAAGGATTTCACTTCATTTTATCCACATCTTGGCTCAAGGCCAAAGCCATTATTCAGTCATTGTGTTATTTCTGCTAAAGTATAATGTAGTGTTGCTGGGTGTTTCAATGGAGGGGCTCCACAACACCATTCCTTGTCTCATATTTCAGAGGAGGGAGTCTCTGTTATTTCCTGAATCTACCTCAGGCTGAAAGAAGGCAGAGTTCAGGGTAACATCAAACCACGCTCAGTCTGGTAGCTAGCCCTACCAAATCAGGAGAGGGTTCTCTCTGGGTCAATCTCAACAAAAATAATCAATAGTGCTTGAGATGACTTGAAATAAAGGCTAATTTTAGGCTAGGTATATAAGTAAAGGAGTTTGAGTTTGATTTTTGGGGTTTTGTTGGAATCAAGGGGAAAGGCAGTTTTGGGTCCAAGGATAAGGCCTAGTTTTTGCAGAGTTCTGATTGGGGCAAGGAAGGAAATTGTTTTGATGCTTTATATTGAATGAATGGATGGTTCATACCAGTGAGGATATGAAGAGGGAAATAAGCTTTCAAGAATCCTCTTAAAACAGATGAAAACATGGGAAATTGAACAAAACTGAAGGCAAAGCAAAGCAATCTAATGAATTCCACCTTTATAACTTGTTTGTTCAATTTAAGAAGAAAGGAGAAGGGAAATGATACACATAAACATCAGTGAAATTACAATTACATAGAGAAAAACACCATCAAAACATAGAGCCACATGGATCCCAAAGAGTGCTGCAAACCCTGGTCTATTCCTTTGCCAAAAGTGCAGAGATGAAATGTACAATGAAGTGCCAAGCAATCCCAAGTGTCCAACCCTGAAAATGACTAAAGAAATACATGATATAGGCAAGACTAAATCATTCCCATGCCTCTAGGGGTCTATCTCATCATTCTAGGAGCTGTTTCAACCATATGTAAACTAAGAATTGAAAAATAGGCAATGAAACAACTTGCCTCGATATGATAGGAAACTGTTTCATCCACTTACATTTCAATTTTTGGTGAATGAATCTACTAAGATGAGTAAAAATGTGCCAAAATTAAATCATGGTCCTGAAATTACATCAATTTACATCAAGAGTTACATGAAAAAGTCAAACTGGCCAAAACTAGGCGAAATTCTGAGCTGCTGAGTAAAAAATAGGCCAAATTTCTCTATGCGTAGCACAAGTTTTAGGCTGATTTGGAGGGCCTTCCCAAAGTCCAAATTGAGTGAAAGATAGCTCGTTGGAAATCCCTATCTGTCTACTTTCCAACCCAAGTGTAATTTCTATATTTGGTTTCCATTTTCCCCTCCAAAAGTTCAATCTCCTAACACTGCTTCCTGTGTGTGCAAAAAGTGGCAGAAAGGCCATTTTTAGGGTGTTTTTGACCTTTTAGGAAACCCATAACTTGATGAAATCCTTAAGTAATCCATAATTTTGATGAAAAATCCAGAAATTCAAAGTTTTCCTCCTGAAGAGCTGCCAATTATAAGCGCGCGCCAAGTGGCGCTACGCGTTGGGTAGGAAAATATGTTTTTAGGCCCAAAAATTCAAAATTGACAAAATTTTTCCTAAATTTCTTGAAATTTGGGCTGAAGGTCCCTCATCAAGCACTATGCTGGGCCAAATAAGCTTCGGCCAAAATTTGAAGTCTATCATGCCTTTTACGACGCTTCAGTGCCCTCCTTAGCCTTGCCTTTAGAATCTTGATCCTCGCTTTGCAAACGTGATTGCGCACCCAATAATGGTTCTTCATGTGTCTGAGCATGTTCTTTTCCTTTTTTTCCTTCTCCAATAGCTTCTCAAGATGAATTTTGACCCTCTCAAGCCAAGTCTCTCTATCAACCTCAATATCCCGCTCAATGGGTGTCATCTCTGTTGGGCTTCTTCGGGCAGCCTGTCGGTTCTCATGGATGTTTTGCAACTCCATGATTGCCTGTTGATCCTCCTACTATTTTTTCCGCTACTCTAGATATTTTATGATCCATTGAGCTCTTTGCAACTTATCTTTTAATGTTTCTATCTCAGCCTTCTGCTCCTGAATGATCTCTCTCAACTTTGCGCTTGGAGAGCTCAAATCCTCATCAATAAGTATGAAATCAGTATCTTGGCCTCCTAAAGGGCCCTCATCCTGCATAGCTCTCTTACCTTTTTCCTATACCTGTACCTGTGATGCTGATGATGGCAACGAGACCCCTTCCACCCCGGGTGGAGATAGTACTTGTCGGGCTGCTACAAATAATGCTCTGGTGCCTCTTTGATAAGTAACAAACACTGGCACACTGATATGCTCTGTCTTGTGACCTTCAGGCTGATGTGAAGGTTCACCTACATCGCAGAAAACCTCCGGAGGAACCTGAGGAGCTGTGAAAAAGTCATGGGAAATGAAATCCTCCCATGTAATACCGTGCAAAACAAGTTGATGTACAACAACAATCTTGATGAGTGCATAGTGATAAATACTGTTGTACTGCTGCTCGGAACTCTTCTTCTGCACAAGAGTGCTCATTCGCTCGATGTTGTGGCACATGAAATAATGTATGTTCAACATCCTCACTCTAGTGAAATGCATCAATAACCTAATGTGGTATGCATAGAGGCGTGAGAATCGGCCCTCACAACTGAAGTATCTGATAATGAGTTTCATCAAAGGCGTATAGGATTCCTTTAGGAACCAGAATGGGAACACCCTGCTGAGTTGTCTCACATAGCTAGGCCTGATGTATGGTTCATAATGCACTCTGTCCACCTATTGTCTCTTGTTCCACTGTTCACCCACATTTGATATTCCAGTTGCTTGAGATATGGTTTCCGGTGTCAAGGTAAAATTTACACCAGCAAGAGTTACCTGACCATCATGCAAATGTAACACAAACAACCAAGCTAACTCCTGATGATGTTGAATCTGAGCAATCATCTCACAATACTGATAACATGACTGCTCTCGAAAAAATTCCATGGCAAATGGGCAGGCCTGCAATTGAGTCAATGAGGTGGGCTCTTCTCTCACATGTTTGCCACCTTTACAAGGCCTTCTTGGGGCATGTAGCTCAGTGGTAGAATCACTATATTTGTCATATGATGTATCAGTGTCTGTATCCATAGTGTTTCAAGGTCTATGCAAGGTGTGTGTCGGCTTGTATGAGATGGAAAATGACAATTTTGATGTTTTGAATTTTGTGCCAAATATGTGCCAAAGGGAAGGGACTGTGAAGAAAAATAGGACAGTGGGGATAATGAAATTTAATCAATTGATATTTTTCCCTTTGAAAATTTGACAAACTTTGGGAGAAGGGACAGCCACTGAATTTTTGGGATTCTTGGGGTTTTGGGAATTTTTCACAAATGAAATGGGAAGGGGAATGAAATTGAAATGAAATGACTTGGGATGGGGAAATAGGAATGAGATGATATGAGTGTTTTGGGATATAAGGAAATAGGGGATAGACTGTAATAATAGGGTTACTATGAGGGAAGGAATGAAAAAGGTGGGGGAGATGGAGTATTTGGCACCAAAATGACTTTTAAAACACTATTTCAAAACCCTAAGGAGTATTTTTTAACAAAAGGATAGGATTTATAATTTGACATTAAAAACTCTCATATTTAACCTCAATCAACATCAAATGGCAATCACGAACTTACTTGGAACAAGGGAGGCAAAATCGTTTTGAAATTTGAGAGAGATGACATGAATTTTTATGTTTCAGCCCTGTGCGCCGTGTGCATAACCCAGTGCGCCGCGACAGCTGAGTGCGTCACGTTAGTTTAGAACTACATGGTGGCGGGCGGCCCTATGTGCCGCGACTTGCTTATGCGCCGCGCTCTGCAAATTATACACAGTCCGGCCTCTAAATCACAGTTTCACCCTCCAACTTATTTCTCCACAATTTCTCTTGGCTCCTTGCTGACTTTTGGTATGCAAATGAATTGTGAAACAATGAAAATGTCTTTTATGGCCATAGACTTCGATTTTTTATTTGAAAAAACCCACTTTCCAATGTTTGAATTTTGACACTTTGCACTTTTTAAAATAACTTTGTTTTTGTTTGTTTCCTTCTTGATTTTTTAGCTGAATGATGAATCTCTTGTCTATTTTTGCATGGATAATAGGCATGGGATTTGGCAAAGGTGACCAGGTCTACGCCTGAAGAACTTCACAACTGAAACAACTTTGAAAATCACATTACATTTATTACAAAGGATGAATTTGACGATTTTTCTTCAAAACAGAGTTTTGAAGAAGAATCATGATTAAGCATTATGACGATGAAAATTTGCACTGAAAACCTTATTTGAAACTTCCTCACATGCCTGCTGACATTATTAGACATTCTAAAGACTAAATTAACAAAACCCTAGACCTAATGAGACCTAAAAACCCTAAAATGACTCTTTGGCGAACATGAGGCCAAACATGACTGTAAATGACTTTAAAATTGATTTTGATAAAGAGATATGGCCAGAAGGTACACGACATGAGGGACATGAGTGAAAAGACCCTTCCATCAGATGATCCATGCTCCTAACAGAATGCAGCTGACTGAACTGAATGAGACACCTAAAATGAAATGCAACAAAATATATTTTGATCTTTGACGGAGGGATGAAGATGCTGACTCTAACATTGGCTCCAATGGGGATGGTATCTCCTTGGAGGTGCCAAGAAATACAGATTTTTGGGAGAGTAGGCAGTGCCTTCTTCCATTGGGCTATGGAGTCCATAACCTCGTCAAATTAACACAAGACTCTTGACTCATTTATTGACTGAAAATTTGACTCAAAATGACTCAATTTTGAAACTGAAATGACTTAAAAGCCTGACTTGACAAACTCAAACCAAAACTGAAATCAATCTTCATAATTATAGCCTTCACTTCGGGCCCCAAACTGAAGAAAAGATCACAACACACACTTGCAATGAAACTGAAATAAACGGTATATACAGTGAAAATGTAAACAACAGGAAACATCTCAGAAATGATACCATTTGAGCAACCGACCATTGACCGGCCCTCCTGGACAATCTTCCCCATTCATATCTTTCAGAAGAAAAGCATTCTGACCCTGATATGCACCAATTTTAAAGGGTCCTTTATAGAGATTTTCAAACTTTCCATGCTTACCCTTTTCCTCGTTTCTTGCATCCCATTTCAGCACCACTTCTTCCAATTGAAATTTGTCTGCCTTTGCTTTTCTGTCATAGATTTTCTTAATTCTCTCCTGCAGCTTGAATGTGTTTTGGAAAACTTCTTCTCTCATCTGCTACAAATGGATCATTTGATTTATTCTTCTTTGCATATGATCATCTTCACTTCCAGCTTCCTGTAGAAGTTTGACCACTGGAACTGCGAGAGAGGTGGGAAACACCGTGTCAACTCCATATACTAACTCAAAAGGGGACATACCAATGGATTTCTTCTAACTCACTCGATCTGCCCAAAGTGAATTGACCAACTTCTTATGCCAACTTTTCTTGTTTATTTCCAACAACTTTTTAATGATATTGACCAAAGATTTGTTGGAAGACTTCGTCAATCCATTGCCTTGTGGATGATAAGCGGTTGAGTGTCCCAAAGTGATTTTATACTTGTCACAAAACTCAATCATCCTTTTTGATTTGAAAGTTGTTGTGTTATCAGTGATTAACTTATTCGGGCAACCAAAACAAGACAAAATGTTATTCTCAAGGAAAGAAATTATTACCGAATCCATAGCTTGCTTGGTGGGAATTGCTTCAATCCATTTCGTGAAATAATGTATCACTGTGAGGATCCACTTGTGCTGAGCTGAAGAAGTGGGATGGATCTTGCCAATGAAATCCAAACCCCATTGCTGAAAAGGAGCACTTACCTCAATGGGCTTAAGTGGCAAAGGCTGCAATTTCTGCCTTCCTTCAAAAATCTGACATTCATGACAGCTTTTGACAGTCTTATACACATCAGCAAAAAGTGTCGGCCAATAATATCCCACTCTCAAAATCTTGTTAGCCATTTTTTTCCAAAAAAGGTGACCCCCACAATCTCCCTTATGAAAATCCTCCATGACTTGCCTTGCTTCTTCTTCCACCAAACAGTTTAACAAAACACCACTGGGGTCTTTCCAATAGAGTGAATTATTCAAAACGCAAAACTTAGCAGCCTTCAATTTTAGATTTCTACTTTTTTTCTAGCCATGCCGGGCGGTGGTGACAAATTTTGGAGCACATATACAATATATGAATACCAAGGAGAAAGCACAAAGATTTCTGATACCTGAATTGATGAATTTTCCTCATTTTCCTCGGACATAGCAGTAATGAGATTGATGTCCAAGGCATGTAAATTTGATTTTGCCATTAGCTTAGCCAAGCCTTGTCCTTTGATAAGCTTTGTGAGCTTTATCTCCACATCATACTCCAATAAGGCATCAATCCATTTGCCCCATCTCCCTTCCGGATCAGTTTGCACTAAAACATCCTTAACAGCAGCGTTAGGAACATAAGCAAGAATATGAGAATGCAGAATGTATACAGGAAAATATTTCAATGCTTTCACAAGAGCAAGAGCTTACTTTTCAATTATGTTATATTTCAAGGCTGCATCTCTTATGGTACAACTGAAGAAAGCAATTGGTTTTTCATGCCCATCTCTTTTCTACATTAATACTGCTACCATAGTATGCTCCAAAGCAAATGAAAACAAAATAAAATCCTGAGTGTAATCCAAGCTGATCAAAACAGGAGCTGAAGAAAGAACCAACTTCACTAAATTGAAAGACTTTACCGCCTCCTCAGTCCACTTCACTGCATTGTCCTTCTTAAGCATGTTTGTAATCTCCCTTAGATGTTCAACAAGGTTAGGCACAAAGCAGCGTAAGAAATTCATCTTACCATTGAAATATTGAATCTCCTTCTTATTCCAGGGAAGATCAATTTTCTGAATAGCTTCAACTCGAGCTGGGTCAATACGGATGCCATCTTTTGAGATAATATGACCAAGAAGTTTTCCCTCATCCATGGAAAAAAAACTCTTCTTCGGATTGAGTGATAGACCATACTTCCTAAATTGCTGAAAAACAATCTTCAGATGGTAAAGGTGCTCTTCATCAGAATTGGAAAAGATTGTCAGATCATCAAGATACACAACTAGAAAAACATCTTTCTCATTTGCAAATGCCATATCCATTGCTTGCTGAAATGTGGCACCAGCATTCTTCAAACCGAAAGGCATTTTAGCATAATGGAAATTTCCCCACGGAGTGGTGAACGCTGTTTTGTCTCTATCATCCTCATGGACCAGAATTTGGTCATACCCGGAAGAACCATCGAGTAGTGACATACGCGATGCTCCAACTACTCGCTGAAGTATGTGATCCATTTTGGGCAATGGATAATTGTCTTTCAAAGAAACCTTGTTCAGATTCCTAAAATCAATGCACAAACGAATCTCACCTGTCTTCTTGTGTACGGGCACCAAATTGAAAATCCAATCTAAAAAACTTATAGGAACAATGATACCAGCCTTGTATAATCGATTCACCTCCTTCTCAATTGAGGGTAGCAACTTCGGATTTATTCTTCTCAACTTCTGCCTAAAAGGATTTTGATTCAGCTTGATAGGAATGGTGTGCTAAATTATGTTTGTATCATACGTCTTCAAATCTGAATAGTCCCAAGAAAATACATCAGCAAAATAAGACAATAAACTAACATATTTCTCTTTTACCTCTGGTGGCAATGCTTTGGACAATTTCACCATCTTTGGATTTTCAGCTGATCCAATGTTCACATCTTCAACTCCCTTTTTGGTTGGCCACAAGGTTGGTTTTCTAGCTACGTCATCTTGATCAAAAAGCTCTTCTAAAGGTATCAAAACTTTAGGAATGACATTATCCTTTAGCTGCAATACTTCCATCTGATTTATTTTCACATCAGCCTCACCATCATCATGCTCCATGTCAATTGAAGTCTCTTTGAATTTTCCTTCGTTTTGCAAAAATTCATCAATCTCATCATCATCTTGGAATACTTGCCAATACCTTTGATTTTCTGGGACAGTTGGACAATGTTTCACATGAATTTCAAACTTGTTACTTGAGTTCATTGGAATCTTCAAATTGCTTACTGCCTTTGCAAGCGCATCTGCAATACCATTCTGAATACGAGGGATACAAGTCAAAGTATAGTCTAAAAACAACTTCAAGATATCAAGATCTGCATTTCGATAAGCCTGCATTCGAGGATGCTTAGCTTGGAATTCACCCTTCACTTGCTTAATTACCAACTCGGAGTCGCCATACACTGTAATCCTCTTAGCATTCAACTTTCTAAGGATTTTCAGACCAGCAATCAAGGCTTCGTATTCTGCCTCATTATTCGAACAATCAAAAGCTAATTTATAAGAGAAGACCCTTACATTACTCGGTACCTTGTTTGGGGCAGAAAAAGGGCTGCGTACCCAAATGAAAATTCCAGCACCATCACTTCCAAATGTACCATCGAAATCCATAGTACATAAACCATCTTCATCTTCTTCCAAGTGCTAAAATTCTGTTTTCTTTATTATTTTTGCTTGTTGTCCATCAACTTTTTGCCGTTTTCAGAAGGCTAATTGCTCAGCGGAACTCTCAAGTTCTTGCCTTTCTTTCTTCAAAACCTCTCTAAATTTTTTTTTGATCTCTAGAATTTCCTCTGCTTCAACTAACTGACTATTTACATCATTGAAACTATCTGAATACAAAACAAATGACTCTAAATCTGTATGTACATAATTAATCAGATGATTTACCAGTTTCTCCTTGCTGGTGATCATATACTTCATTTTTTTCTCCCGATATAATCTTCTCATTGACTAAACACAGGAATGGTAGCATAGGAGAAATCAAGCTGTAATGTTCCCTTCAGTTTCGCTCCCCAAGATATGGAAAGAAGCATGCCAAATCTAGGAGGAATATACGCCACAACCACATCCATCGAAACATTCTTAGTTGGAGTCTGATCTAAGCTAACCACCAAATATTTGATGAGCCCAATGCATCTTACTCTACTGGAATCAAAAGAATAAAGATCATGATATTTCCTAGTGATTTCCAATCCCAATTTCTCCATGATTTCCCTCGGCATGAGATTATGAGAAGCTCCAGAATCAAACATGGCATTATGTAACACAAAATCATGCAATCTAAGGCTGATATAAAAAGGAGGCACATCACTATTGGGAGACTCACCATCCAATGCTGGTCAAATATACCACATTCACCATATCATACATTGGATCTAAATTCATAATTTTAGATACATGACCCTCGTAGCTTCTATTTTTCATTAACTCAGTCAAAGGAATGGAAACTTTTAACTTAGCTATTTCACTCTCTAAGTTAAAGACTGAAGGTTTTTCTACCTCTTTGGCTGGAACATCCTTCTTTTCAGCTTTCTCCCTTGATATAATTTGCTGATTAGATCTTTCATTTGTTGATGGAGACTTGCTAGTAGTGGGATCAGCTACCTGTTTTCCCTTCTTCTGTGCAATTGGTACATCATTTTTTGGTGCTGAAACTTCTTTTCTCTTTTGGATTGGATTGATAGGCACATCTCTGTTTCTAAGTGAATATTGATGCTGCTGGGTAGACAAAGCATTCATATAACCTCTCTGATACTCATCCGACTCTTCTTCAAGAGCTGCCTCATTTGCTAAGATAAAATCCTCATCCTTTTGTACAACTGAGTTTTATGCATACTCCTCATCTTCAGTGATAAAGGTTGGCATATCATCAGGTTTAAATAAGTGATTTTATTCTCCTATTACATTATCTTCATCATCTAATTCCGGACCAACAAAATTCTACTACAAAGGAGTCTTTACTTGTTGTTGTGTTGGTGGTTCTTGTGCTCGGTGCTCTCGTTGTTTGATCCTGAATTGTGGTTGCTGATGTCCATGGAAGTTAGGATTTCTGATCTATGGTTCAGGCTTATCAAGTTTTAATATTTCAATCATCTTTTCCACCTTGCGAAGTACCTGATCTGAAGTAGAGGCCTCTTCCTTTATTGCAACTTTCTTCTCAGCTCTCAATCTAGCTCTCTTATCATTCAAATTAGCTTCAACACTTACTGCAATTTTCTGCATGTCCTCCAAAGTGGCCGGATCTCTTTCTATTAATTGATGGGCCATGTCCAGATCAAAACCATCCGGAAACTTTAGCAAAGATGACTTCCTAGATGGCCTTAAATCATCAGGAATTGCATTGTAAGCCACATTAAATCTGATACAATAGTCTTGGACTGACTCACCTACGTTACGCTTGATCTTGGTATATTCAGAAGTGATATGGAGAGGGTCTTTCTTTACTTCCCACTGATCCAAGAATTTTCTCTGAAGCTCAGCCAATGTAGCAATACTTCGAGGCTGCAAAGCTCTGAACCACTTTCTTACTTCACCTCCAAAGGTTTGCACAAACAATCTCATGGTCACATTTTCTGTGTCAATTTCATGAAGATCAAAGAAGTCTGCCATTCTATCAATATGTTGTTGAGCAGTGACACTTTGAGGAGTGCCATCAAAAAATGGGATCTTACTTTGATAATCAGTGGGCATGGCATCTATGTTTTGAGGCAAGAAAAGGGGTGCGAATCTAGTAGCCATTGCTCTGGGTGGATTTATAACCGATCTTGGAGATATAGGAGGAGTAGGATCAGTATATGTATGAGGTCTATGTGGTGTGGATGGAGGCGATACTACTGTAGATTTTTTATCAAGGATATATGGATGTACGGGAATGGTCGGAATGAATGGAGGCTCAGTAGGAATTTGTGAACCAGATGTAACTGCTGATGGCCCAAGAGTTTCAGATGCAGACTCTATGAATTTATGAATATTTGTTGCCACAATGGAATTTTGAATATTCAAGATGTAACTGTCAATGGATCTATTAGCCTGTTCAATTTCAAGATACTTGGTAAACTGAGGATTTATGATAGTAGAACAAATAGCACTTTTATACTTAGTCTCAAACAACAACAATTCAAATTTTTCATCAAATTCAAGATCTTCAAGGTATTCAAACACAACGGGACATGAATGAGATTTGGACAGAGGAATCACGGGACTTTCTCGATGAAGAATTCTTGAAATCAGATAGGGATTTTCATACACTAGAGGTGGATCAGGATCTGGATTTTCTCTAGTATGTCTTCTGGAAGCCAGTGTGTTGAATTATTTTCAAAAATCAAAGGGAAAAAACCAACTTGTTCAGCCTATCAAATTCTAGACTCATCACCCAAAATTCCAGAATGATCTGATGTACTGGGGGAAATTTACAAGTCAAGTTTCGCGTTTACAAGCTAGACCGAAGATTGATTGAAGCAGCATTTATCTACTTTCGTTGATGCAAAGCAAGAGCGTTTCGAAGGCTACCTAGCATCACTTTCGGCTCCGTCTATAGCTTACAAAACAAATAACACCAACATGAAAACCATTTGGTCCCCAGTATGGTTTCCACTATGTTATTGCCTAAATCTACCTCAGGCTGAAAGAAGGCAGAGTTCAGGGTAACATCAAACCACGCTCAGTCTAGTAGCTAGCCCTACCAGATCAGGAAAGGGCTCTCTCCAGGTCAATCTCCGCAAAAATAATCAATAGGGCTTGAGATGACTTGAAATAAAGGCTAATTTTAGGCTAGGTATATAAGTAAAGGAGTTTGAGTTTGATTTTGGGGGTTTTGTTGGAATCAAGGGGAAAGGCAGTTTTGGGTCCGGGGATAAGGCCTAGTTTTTGCAGAGTTCTGATTTGGAAAATGAAGGAAATTTTTTTGATGCTTTAGATTGAATGAATGGATGGTTCAGACCAGTGAGGATCTGAAGAGGGAAAGAGGCTTTCAAGAATCCTCTTCAAACAGATGAAAACATGGAAAATTAAACAAAACTGAAGGCAGAGAAAAGAAATCTAATGAATTCCACCTTTATAACTTGTTTGTTCAATTTAAGAAGAAAGGAGATGGGAAATGATACACATAAAAATCAGTGAACTTAAATTACATAGAGAAAAACACCATCAAAAAACAGAGCCACATGGATCCCAAAGAGTGCTGCAAACCCTGGTCTATTCCTTTGCGAAAAGTGTAGAGATGAAATGTACAATTAAGTGCCAAGCAATCCCAAGTGTCCAACCCTGAAAATGGCTGAAGAAATACATGATATAGACAAGCCTAACTCATTCCCATGCCTCTAGGGGTCGATCTCATCATTCTATGAGTTGTTTCAACCATATCTAAACTAAGAACTGAAAAATAGGCAATGAAACAACTTGCCTCTATATGATAGGAAACTGATTCATTCACTTACATTTCACTTTTTGGTGAATGAATCTACTAAGATGAGTAAAAATGTGCCAAAATTACATCATGGTCCTAAAATTACATCAAGGTACATCAAGATTTACATGAAGAAGTCAAACTAGCCAAAACTAGGCAAAATTCTGAGCTGCTGAGTAAAAAATAGGCCAAATTTCTCTATGCGTCGCGCCTGAAATCTCTATGCATAGAACAAGTTTGATGCTGATTTTTAGGGCCTTCCCAAATTCCAAATTGAGTGAAGTATAGCTCGTTATAAATCCCTGTCTATCTAATTTTCAACCCAAGTGGAATTTCTGGATTTGGTTGCCATTTTACCCTCCAAACGTTCAATCTCCCAACACTACTTCCTGTGTGTGCAAAAAGTGGCAGAAAGGCCATTTTTGGGGTGTTTTTGACCCTTTAGGAAACCCATAAATTGATGAAATCCTTAGGTAATCCATAGGCATGCATAAATTTTGATGAAAAATCCAGAAATGCAAAGTTTTCCTCCCGAAGAGCTACCAATTATAAGCGTGCGCCAAGTGGCGCTACGCGTCGGGCAGGAAAATCTGTTTTTAGGCCCAAAAATTCAAAATTGACAAAATTTTTCACAAATTTCTTGAAATTTGGGCTGAAGGTCCCTCATAAAGCACTATTCTAGGCCAAAGAATTTTAAGCCAAAATTTGAAGTCTATCATGCCTTTTATGACGCTTCAATGCCCTTCTTAGCCTTGCATTCGGAATCTTGATCCTCGCTTTGCAAACATGATTGCGCGCCCAATAATGGTTCTTCATGTGTCTGAGAATGTTATTTTCCTTATTTTCCTTCTCCAATAGCTTCTCAAGATGAATGTTGACCCTCTCAAGCCAAGTCTCTCTATCAGCCTCAATCTCCTGCTCAATGGGTGTCATCTTTGTTGGGCTTCTTCGGGCAGCTTGTCGGTTCTCATGGATGTTTTGCAACTCCATGATTGCCTGCTGATCCTCCAACTATTTGTTCCACTGCTCCAGATATTTTATGATCCATTGAGCTCTTTGCAACTTATCGGTCAATGTGTCTATCTCAGCCTTCTGCTCCTGAATGATCTCTCTCAACTTTGCACTTGGAGAGCTCAAATCCTCATCAATAAGTATGAAATTAGTATCCTGGCCTCCTGAACGGCCCTCACCCTACATAGGCCTCTTACCTTTTTCCTATACCTGTACCTGGGTTGCTGATGATGGCAACGAGACCCCTTCCACCCCGGGTGGAGATAATACTCGTCGGGCTACTGCAAATAATGCTCTGGTGCCTCTATGATAAGTAACAAACACTGGCACACTGATATGCTCTATCTTGTGACCTTCAGGCTAATGTGAAGGTTCACCTGCATCGTGGAAAACCTCTGGAGGAAGCTAAGGAGCTGTGAAAAAGTCATGGGAAATGAAATCCTCCCATGCAATACCCTGCAATCCAAGCTGATGTACAACAACAATCTTGATGAGTGCATAGTGATAAATACTGTTGTACTGTTGTTCGAAAGTATTCTTCTGCATAAGAGTGGTCATTCGCTCGATGTTGCAGCACATGAAATAAGGTATGTTCATCATCCTCACTCTAGTGAAATACATCAATAACCTGATGTGGTATGCATAGAGGCGTGAGAATCGGCCCTCATAACTAAAGTATCTGCTAATGAGTTTCATCAAAGGTGCATAGGATTTCCTTAGGAAATGGAATGGGAACACCCTGCTGAGCTATATCACATAGCTAGGCCTGATGTATGGTTCATAATGCACTCTTTCCACCTATTGTCTCTTGTTCCACTTTTCACCCACATTCGGTATTCCAGTTGCTTGAGATATGGTTTCCGGTGTCAAGGTAAAATTTACACCAGCAAGAGTTACCTGACCATCATGCAAATGTAAAAAAAACAACCGAGCTAACTCCTGATGATGCTGAATCCGAGAAATCATCTCACAATACTGATAACATGACTGCTCTCGAAAACATGCCATGGCAAATGGGCAGGCCTACAATTGAGTCAATGAGGTGGGCTCTTCTCTCACATGTTTGACACCTTTACAAGGCCTTCTCGGGGCATGTAGCTCAGTGGTAGAATCACTATCTCTATCATATGATGTATCAGTGTCTGTCTCCATAGTGTTTCAAGGTCTATGCAAGGTGTGTGTTGCCTTGTATGAGATGGAAAATGATCATTTTGATGTTTTAAAGTTAGTGCCAAATATGTGCCAAAGGGAAGGGACTTTGGAGAAAAATATGATAGTGGGGATAATGAACTTTAATCAAGTGATATTTTTCGCTTTGAAAATTTGAAAAACTTTGGGAGAAGGGACAACCACTGAATTTTTTGGATTCTTGGGGTTTTGGGAATTTTTTACAAATGAAATGGGAAGGGGAATGAAAGTGAAATGAAATTACTTGGGATGGGGAAATAGGAATGAGATGATATGAGTGGTTTGGGATATAAGGAAATAGGGGTTAGACTGTAATAATAGGATTACTGTGAGGGAAGGAATGAACAAGGTGGGGGAGATGGAGTATTTGGCACCAAAATGACTTTTAAAACACTATTTCAAAACCCTAAGGAGAATTTTTTAACAAAAGGATAGGGCTTATAATTTTACATTCAAAACTCTCATATTTAACCTCAATCAACATCAAATGGCAATCACGAACTTACTTGGAACAAGGGAGGCAAAATAATTTTGAAATTTGAGAGAGATGGCCTGAATTTTTATGTTTTAGCCCTATGCATCGCACGCATAACCCAGTGCACCATGACAGCTGAGTGCGCCATGCCAGTTCAGAACTACACGGTGGTGGGCATCCCTATGCGCCGCGACTTGCTTATGCGCCGCGCTCTGCAAATTATACACAGTTCGGCCTCTAAATCACAGTTTCGCCCTCCAACTTATTTCTCCACGATTTCTCTTGGCTCCTTGCTGACTTTTGGTATGCAAATGAATTTTGAAACAATGAAAATGTCTTTTATGGCCATAGACTTCGATTTTTTATTTGAAAAAACCCACTTTCCAATGTTTGAATTTTGACACTTTGCACTTTTTAAAATAACTCTGTTTTTGTTTGTTTCCTTCTTGATTTTTTAGCTGAATGATGAATCTCTTGTGTATTTTTGCAGGGATAGCAGGCATGGGATTTGGAAAAGGTGACCAGGTTTGCGCCTGAATAACTTCACAACTGAAACAACTTTGAAAATCACATTACATTTATTACAAAGGATGAATTTGACGATTTTTCTTCAAAACAGAGTTTTGAAGAAGAATCATGATTAAGCATTATAATGATGAAATTTTGCACTAAACCTTATTTGAAACTTCCTCACATGCCTGTTGACATTATTAGACATTCTGAAGACTAAATTAACGAAACCCTAGACCTAATGAGACCTATAAACCCTAAAATGACTCTTTGGCAAACATGAGGCCAAACATGACTGTAAGTGACTTTAAAATTGATTTTGATAACCAGACACGGACCAGCAGGTACACGACATGAGGGACATGAGTGAAAAGACCCTTTCGTCAGATGATCCATGCTCCTAACAGAATGCAGCTGACTGAATTGAATGAGACACCTAAAATGAAATGCAACAAAAGATATTTTGATCTCTGACGAAGGGATGAAGATACTGACTCTAACAGTCTCTATTCCTCAGAAAGGTTAGAAGGAATATTTTTGTGCTGATTTCCATACCTTGGCACCAAGGCCAAGAATCTCCCATTATAGACAGTTCATTCCAGTTCCTTGACTGTGTTATTCTAGAGTGCATCTGCAGTGAGAGATTGCACCGGCATTTTGGAGGGCAAGATTTCCAGTATTAGGATCGGCCTTGTACTTAGGAAATCCATTGGAGGAGATTTACTACATCTTGATATCTTATTCAACCATCTCCATATTGTTTCAGTTCGAGTTGCAGCTACTTCCCAACAACTCTGGCATTTCTATAGAATTGCCAATTTCATGTATATTACAACCAATCCTTCCAAGGATTGTGCATTATTACTGTATTAGTGTTTTCAGGGATTAAGAGCTTGCTCCCCCTCATTTATTTGAGCTGATATTGTCATGTCATCCTATTCTCATTTTTTATTTAGCGGTATCTCCTATAAACTGTGTTATTTTAGCCAGGGCTTTTCATTTGTAGCATTGCTCTTGCATTTTATTGTATATGCTCTATTGAGGCTTCCATTGCCTAGCTAGAGTGATTGATTCCTCCACACATTGTATAAATTTTCTGCTATATCATATACTTTTTGGCTATATATATCTTCATGTGTTCACAGCTATAAAATAACGTTGTCTTTCCATTTATTTCTTAATATTTGTTGCAGTCCCTCATCAGGCACTTTCTAAAGACATCTAGTAGTGGGAGATATGTTTAACCACTCTAGAAGGATTTATTTGGAGCCTCCTCTTGGATTCATGTCTTATATGCATTGATCTAAGGGATCCAGGTCTTGGTTTCAATTCTTGTAGCAGCCATTACTGTAAAATGTGTTTTCCAACCATGCCTTGCTAGTTGTCCCAATTTGGGAACATTACAGTGGTATCAAAGCTACTTTCTTGGCTAAGCCTGTGAGTCTAAGCCTAATAAGATCAGAAGATTGAAGAGGATGGGTTTTATCTCATCATATTTCAGATCCATGAAGAACCTCCCCAAGGAGGATAGGTAGAAAGAAGAGGAAGAACCCTGCACTTCCTATTCTCATCAAGGAGACAAAGAAATAAGCAGGAAAAAGACTCCATATTTTGGAGAATAAAAAGGGGATAAGATTCCAAAGCTTCTTCCTAAATTTGTACATATTATTCATGAAGAGTTGAAGGAGATATGGAGGAAGATGTATGGAGAATCTCCTTGAGAGTTTGAATCTAAAGAAAACTCTAGATTTGAGGAGTGTGAGCATGTAGCTACACATCCTAATACTCAGCGCAGTCACATGCCCAGGATTACCAGAAGAGAGATGGAAAGAGAAGAAGAGGTTGCTAGGAGGAAAAACCTTAGTGATTTCTTGAAGGAGTATGAGTCTCAAACTCAGAAATTCAGAGATCATCTCAGTTTTTTAGAGTTTTGCAAGATGAAGGTGAATGGAAAAGAGCAGCAGGATAGATTTCATCTATCTACCTTTGAGGTTTCACCTGTATGTTCAGCCAAATATTGGGTGGAGGATTTATATAACTTCTTGTAGTAGCACCACATTCTTGAAGATGAAGCCATCAAAGTTGTAGCGCTACATTTGAGAGGTAAGGCTTATGCCTGGTGGATCTTTGAATCCTTTTCTTTAAGAAATGTAAACATTGCATCCTATGCTAGTTTCACTAAGGAATTAGTGAAAATATTTGATGGAAGGATTCATCAGACACACATGGTGGAGAAAAATAGGATAACTCAAATAAAACCCTTGCATTTAAACTTGCACCATACTTTTCCAAAATAAAGGTTTTCATCTCACACCTTTGAGCAGAGGAGCATGGAGATCTCTTTTTCAAAAAGGGATCCAAGAATTGGGAGGTTGCCCACTCATGTTACATAGATTGAGGGAAACAGCACTGTTAGATCTGAAGTTGATCTAGAACCTCATACAGAGGGTAGAGGAGCTCTTGCTCCAAATAGAGGGATGCTTGCACCTTTGCAAGAAATTCCCCAGGATCTCATGTGTGGAGATCAAGGCACAACTCATGTTCTACATGTGCCATTTTTGATGAGGTGTGGAACCATGGAACCACAAGGAGGAGATAGGGAGAAGACCCAACATCATGAGGTGAGGATTACACATCCCTATCCATTGCTAGAGGTTGATGCACCTAATAAGGTTATTTTATTGTGAAGTGGAAGCATGGAGAGCTTTCTCCAATCATATATTCAGTCATCTCTTGATGATGATGTCTCATTCCATGGAGACATTTTTCTAGGGAGACCATTGGATCAGCAGAGGAGGTTGGATGCTTCACATATTGAGGCACCACTCATTGATTTCAGGAGGGTGAAAAACTTGTTAGAGCTTGATACAACACTGGGAGTTTGGGGTAGACTCAGGGAGAGAGGGAGCATTCCCACAACATCATCAGTACCCACTTCCATTTTAGATTCTACGCTGTGGCAGAAGCACCAGGGGAAGGAAAACATCCTTCAAAATTGCATATTTGGCATAGGATATGTTAAAGAGGAGGATGACCATATGACATATGCTCTTCATGAGGGATCATCAGCGCTGTCACTATGGAGGTTAGATCCATATTGGAGCTCACAGCTGTTGGTGGAGTATTCCAAGGATCTTCATACTTGTATGATATTGGATTACTAGTTGCATGAGGAGGCATATTCAGTTAAAGATGGGGTCATCTTTTATCATGGTAGGATATTCTTTCCTAGATCTTCCAAGCTCAAGGATAAGTTGCTACAAGCATCTCGGGAGGATTTCCTTTTCAGTCCCACTTGTTCTATGAGAGCATACCACACCATCATGGAGGGGTATTTTTGGAGATGCTTTGAGGATGAGATATATCAGCATATGAGCAGATGCATGGACAAGATAGAGATGGAGGAGAGACATCACTCTTTGATAGAGTTAGCACAACCACCTCTTTTATCATTGAGGATGAGAGGAGACTCATCTATGAGCCACTCCATTGGCATGAGAAGAACATATGGTAAGGGTGACGATTATTTTCATGATTATTTATATGATGTATGTCCCTTAACCATACATGTGCAGGATGTTGCTCCAAGGAGGAGCATTATTTCTTTAGAGCTTCATGGTCTAGTTGAGGCCATAAGCATGATTGATGGGCTTTCCCTATGAGGACTTGGGGAAGAGATGTATTATGAAGGAAATGCTCATTGTACACCTTACATTATTCACTTCATCCATACTTATGAGGAGATTGGAGCAGTAGGAAAGTGGTTGAGAAACCACTCATTTTATCACTCTGTATTGCAGTTGAGGGTCAAGCTACGTTGGTTGCACTTGAGGGACCATTTTCCTTCACATTTGTTACACATGGCAGCAAGTATGATTCTCATTTTTACTCCCTATGGATCTATAGTTTTTGTCTTTATGAGGAGCATGCCTGAGAGAAAGACACATTGTGTGGATGTGTCCTTTGAGGGAGAAATTCCTCACACTTTTTGCACTACATGTTCTAAGGGGAACATGGGACATGATATGGTTACCTTAACAACACATTTGTCACATTATGAGGTGAGCCATATGTGATGATTTCCAACTCATCATATATGGGGATATTTGGGCCAGCATGATTTGCAGCATTGGAGGAGAGATCCTTGGAGGTCTAGTCCTCATTTTTCCACTTGAGGGAAAAATTATTGTAGCCCATGGACATCCAGCACTCTACACTTATCATAAGTGGAGAGATGGACAGTTTGGGGTAGGATACATAGTCTACCATGTGCATATTTTCATCCCACCTACTTTTTCGGAGCCAAAGGTGGGTGCCAGTTTTCAGGAGTTGCCTAGTTGGAAGGTGATTCAATTTACATGGCCCATAGCTTGGAGATGGAGGATCCATGTGGGAGAGATATCTCCCACTCTATTTCAGATCCTTTTCTTCAAAAGGACCTCTAGACATCACTTTGCTATCCTCTTGAGTATTTCACCTTTACATGATGATGGCTTGATAGTTAACTTACATGCCGAGGAGGGGAAATGTGGAGGCTTGATTGATGAGATAGCATCACTTTCCTTAGAGGAGATCATCATAAAAATATGCTAAATGGAGAGGAGAGAATAATTCAGTCTATCCTTGCACTTTCTTGAGGATAAGCAATCTTTGAGAGGGGAGGACTGTAATGTTGCAAAGTTTTCATGAAGATAATTGGAACATTATTTTTTGTTTCTTTCATCTAGGAGGTGAATAAAATGGGTAAAAGGCCCATGAGTAGTAATAAGATCCTTCATAATGTGAAAAGGATCATTTGAGCAGCTTATTTTTCACCTTCCAGTGTGAAAAGGGGCAATTTGAATGAGGGCAAGGTCAATTTTGACTAAGTCAATAGCGCTTCCTAAGAGGTGTAGCTTGCATGAGAAGACAACACAGTTTGAGAGGGAGGAATATTCCTTGTGGAAGAAACCCTAATGTTTGGGGTCCATGGAAAAGAGGCATTAACTTGTATAAAAGGAGGAAGGGACAGCCATAGTGAGACATCTTGGATTATTTGATATTTGTGTATTCAAACAAATTGCAGTCTCCAGCTGTTCAGCTGAGTTGCAGTGCTGCTTAGCATGAGGGATTCCCGTTTAGGATTTCCTCTCCTTCTTGAGAGGCCTCTTGAAGGATTGCACTTAGTTTTCTCCACATCTTGGCTCAAGGCAAAACCCATTATTCATTCATTGCGTTATTTCTGTTGAATTATAACGTAGTGTTGCTGGGTGTTGCAGTGGAGGGGTTCCACAACACCATTCCTTGTCTCATCTTTCAGAGGAGGGAGTCTCTATTCCTAGAAAAGGTTAGAAGAAAGGTTTTTGAGCTGATTTTTATACCTTGGCACCATGTCCAAGCATCTCCCAGCATAGACAGTGTAGTCCAGTGCCTTGACTATGTTATTCGAGAGTGCATCTGCAGTGAGAGGTTGCACCGGCATTTTGGAGGGCAATATTTCTAGTATTAGGACCAGCCTTGTACTTAGGAAATATATTGGAGGAGGTTTACTGCATATTGATATCTTATTCATCCATCTCCATATTTTATTATTTTAAGTTGCAGTTGTTGCCTAGCAATTCTGGTATTTTTGCAGAATTGCCAATTTCATGTATATTGCGGCCAATCCTTCCAAGGATTGTGCATTATTACTGTATTAGTGTTTCTAGGGGTTAAGAGCTTTCTACCCCTCATTTATTTGAGCTGATATTGTCATATCATCCTATTCTCATTTTATATTTAGCAGTATCTCCTACAAACTGCATTATTTTAGCCAGGGATTTTCATGTGTAGCAGTGCTCTTGCATTTTCTTGTATATTCTCTATTGAGGCTTCCATTGCATAGCTAGAGTGTTTGATTCCTCCACACATTTTATACATTTGCTGCTATATCATATACTTGTTGGCCATATATCTCTTCATGTTTTCACAACTATAAAATAATGTTGTCTTTCCATTTCTTGCTTAATATTTGTTGCAGTCCCTCATCGGGCACTTTCTAATGACATCTAGTAGTGGGAGATCTGTTTAACCACTATAGAAGGATTTCTTTGGAGCCTCCTCTTGGATTCAGGTCTTATATGAATTTATCTAAGGGATCTAGGTCTTGGTTTCAATACTTGTAGTAGCCATTACTGGAAAATGCGTTTTCCAGCCATGCCTTGCTAGTTGTCCCAATTTGGGAACATTACATCTGATCTGAATACTTGCATGCTTCAAAATTTCTGAATATTTCTACAGATCTATAAACTTATATCTTATACCTATTCCATGTACTTCGTGTATTTCTAAAAGCCCCAAGGGGATTTTGAAGAAGAGTCTTTATAGTGTATAGATCTGTCATAAATCTAAATTTCCATGCATTATTTTTCTCTAGATCTAAGATGTAATCAACAGCTATTGTATGCTCAATAAAATAATGTTGTCTAGGTAGTTTCAGTCCATATATGTGATTGCAACAATTATTTTTGTGTATTGTATCCCATTGGATACTTCTATTTCTTATTTTACATCTTGTGGGCCTCATTGTACACCTGATTCGTTGTTGTAAATGTTAAATAAGGGTATCCATATTGGCCTCCTACTATAATCTAGATGATCTGTATTATTTTTACTTCATAACTGTTATAGATTGTTGCATTTCCCATTTTGGGATATTACAGTGGTATCAGAGCATCATCTTGGCCCTTCCTGTGCATTCTAAGAATCAAATATGTATTTTGAAGAAAAGGAAATACAGAAGAAGAAGATTGATTACACAAAAGACAAAGAAAACAAGGATAAAACCCCTTTATCTAGAAGAATGAAAGGGAAGGAGATCTCAAATACTCTTTTCTAAAATATGTATGCACTTAAAAGAGAAATCAGGGGAATGAGGAGGGAAATACTTGAAGATCCCTCAAGAAGAATTACACATGAAGAAAGCCCCAGTTATTCATATTATGTGTGTGAGCATTCAACCACACAATCAGATCTACAACACTATAGCATGCCTACATTCCTAGCAAGAGAAGAAGCAGAAGGTGAAACACCAAAGGAGGAGACTCTTGGTGATTATCTCCAAGAATATGAATCTCAGTCTAGAAGATTCAAGGAGAATCTAAGCTTCCAAGATTTTTTTCAACTTAAAGAAGAAAGAAGATCCAGCAAATACAATAGAAGAAGAGGGTGCACGCAGCACACTTTGGGTAGATTATTTCTACCTACTTTTTATGGATCATCTGAGAGCTCAACCAAGTCTTGGGTAAGGAAGCTAAACACATATTTTCAGCTGCATCAAGTTTTAGAAGAAGAAGCCATAATAGTAGCAGCACTTCATCTCCAAGGTAAGGCTTATGCCTACTGGTTATTTGAATCTTCTTCATTGAAAAATGTAAATATCTCTACTTATGCAAATTTCACTAGGAGGTTAGTGAAAATATTTGATTTAAAACAATCTGAAGTTTCCTTGGGTGAGAAAACCAAGCCCAGGAATTTAGAACCTTTGCATGAGTTGGAAAGATCCATGAAGCCAACTCCATTTCAAAACATTGTTGAGGGGGTTAAATATCTGCAAAAAAAAATTCCAAGGGAAAATGCCCCACTTTAGCAAGAACTTTCTTCTCAAGAAGAAGACATGAGGATTCCTTTTTCAAGAGGAGATCAAGAAAAAGTATCTCTTAATGATGAGGCATTCTTCATTTATAAGGAGAAGGAAGAGGAAGAGCTGGAAAGTTCCTCCAGCGTTGTGACAGCAGGAGGAGATATACTGTTATTTGGAGATGGAGGTGAAGCAATTTCTTCCACTAGAAGGGCTATTGTATCTTTGAAAGAAGCTCCAATGGATCTTACATATGAAGAGCATGAGCAGCATGTGTCTATGATGATAGAAAACGAGACAAAACAATGGAGGAAGTGTGTTCCAACGTTGGATACATTCTTGGGGACACACACTATGCTAGATCATTCCTTTGTGATCAAAGCTCTTGACACCAAGGAGATGTTGGGTGTACATGGGTTAATGACATCTAAGGAAAGAACCTTAGACTGTGAGATATTCAAGAAGGTAGGAGGAGAAGAAAAAAGGATGGATCACAACGCTGATATGGCAGGAGATGATCCACTATTACATGGAGGGAATGATGGAGAAATTTCTCTAATCAGAAGCACTCTTGCCTCCTTAAGATTGAAACCCCATCATCATGAAACTTCCACACAAAAAGCAGAGGTGAATTTTCATAGTGGAAGTATGGATATGATGATCCCATCTGTTATGCATATGGGGATGATCCATGAGACATCATTTTCTTGTGGGAAACCACCTGGGAGACCACCTGATTCATATCTGGTGAAAGAAGTCTCACACCTTGATGCTCCATTCATAGATCCAAAGCATTCCAATGACCATTCCACATGTGTAACAGGATCTACATTGTCTTTGCAAGCTGCAATAAGTCAAGGCTAGATATACTTAGATCTAGATCATTTTAGTGCCCTTTTCGAATAGAGGAGGCTTCTACTCCATTGGGAGGAGTGTATTGGAGTGTTTGGGAATCATTTTATAATTTTGGCATGTGGCCAACTATTATCTAAACCCTACAGCGTAGTTTCCCTTCCAGATCTGCGTTATTCTTGTAGGTGTTGTTGCAGGGTGTTTTGGCACATCAGTTGGAGAGTTGGTTTTCAAGTGTTGGGGATATGCCCTCCACTTTGAAGATCCATTGAAGGAAGATCTATTTCTTGTCATATCACATCTGATCTGAATACTTGCATTCTTTAGAATTTTTGAATATTTCTGTAGATATGCAGACGTAGATCTTAGATCTACTGCTTATACTTGGTGTAATGCTGAAATCCCCAATGGGATCTGAAAGAGGAGCCTTTATAGTTCATGGATCCATTATACATATGAATTTTCATGCACAGATCTTCTCTAGATATGAAATTTAATTAACAGCTATTTCAGCCTAATAAAATAATGTTGTCAAGGCAGTTTCAGTCAATATATGTCATTGCAACACCTCTTTTTGAGGATTTTCTTCCATTGGAGACTTCTATTTCTTATTGTACATCTTATGGGTCTCATTGTACATCTTATTTTTTATTTTAAATGTTAAATAAGGGTCTCCATATTGGCCTCCTACTATAATCTAGATGATCTGCATTATTTTTACTGCATAACTGTTATAAATTACTGCATTTTCCATTTTGGGATATTAAAATTTAGGGCATATATTCTCTTCAAAAATTACCAAATATTTGCAGAATACATGTCCTAACCATGCAGTTAGCATTTGATACTTCTAGTTAACTAGCTTTTAAACTATGTGATTCGAATATAACATGTAGTAATCAACATAAGAAATCATAACCCAGACTTCGTGATGAAAATATAAATACAAAACCTACTTGGCATAGATAACATCAAAATACAGATAAAGAAAACATATATGTAAAGAACACAAATCTATCTTCAAGGTCTTATTTTATTACTTCAGATCTTCTTAATGCAGCACTTTCTTCCCTGCGCACTCAGCTGCAGGGGTCCACACACTCAACTGCAGACTTTCTAAGGTCTCTGCGCACTTAGCTACAGGAGCCTTCCATTTCACACAAAACATAGAATACATACTCAATACAAACTTACATCCAAATGCATTCTATGATAAAATATATATCTAGGATTGACTTCAATAGATATCCCTAGAATCCTTATATATTCTTTCCTTTTACAATACCATAGTCTGAAACCATGGGAAAAGCTCTAAGTATTCAAAAATTCCCATCCTTTTACAAAATAAGGGACTATGACCCACCCCAAAGCCCCTACGACTCTAACATACCTAAGCATTGTGCGCTTCACTCCTCAAAATGTAGATTCTTTTACAAAAACTTCAATCTAAGGGTACCCTATCCAACAGGTCCCTAACACAAAGATGTGACTTGTCCTGAGTCACTTTGTTGGTGCACCCTAAATATTTTATTTTTATTTTTATTACTACATCCTTCAGTGGTGGAATTTTCTCGGTGCATTTCTTCTCTACTTCTCAGACTTCAGTAAAAAACTTCTCTGTGGTTGGCCCAACTATCTTCTAAGCAATTTCCTTCTCCTTCTAGCGCAGTTCTTTCAATTTTTTCTGCATAGTATGCGATATTTGACTGGCTTCAGCTTCCCATGGATGCGTTATGGATGTGATAAGCTATTCCTTTATGCGCATCTCATAAATCCGTTCCTGCAAAAACTTACGCTCTTGGAGATGGGTATAACGCCGCACCGATGCTAGAGTCTCCGCAATAACCTTAATATGGTACATTTGTTCCAATTTCTTGTAGATTTCTACTTCAATATTTTGTACATGAGGGTCCTCCTACAGTGAAGCCTAGACTTCCAAAATGTATTCAAAGACTTGAATGCACTGATGGACCATGCATTCAATAGTGTTAGGGGCAGGCTTAATGTCATGGGTGTTGAGAATGATATTACTATGATTGGTTTCAATTTCATTGGTACTATTTTTCATCCATTCCTCCATATATTTTGCATGATATAATTTAAAATAAATCCTACCCAAATTGATAATTCACGTGAGTTGTATTATCTATTCTGATGAAAACAGAAAATTGATCCACCAAATGTTTTGGTGACGTTGTTAGGGAGGCTATTAGAGGCGTGTATGTGTGATAGTTTGATTACATGCATTAATTGAAAGTGTGGTAGATTCGTTCCCAACTCTTAGATTTCTGGGTGGTAAGAGTGGATGTAAGAGCATGTGCATGGCATCGACATACTAAAGTGGGCTTGGCCTTGTGAGGAGTTAAGGCACATAGGATTACATTCTATGTGTTATATCTAAATTGGTACTGATGGGCTGCTTCGCCAGAACTTAAAGTAACTCTTTCAAAGCAAATTTTAACTGAGGATTCGCCTCTTCAGTTTGAGATGGATCTCTCAAATAAACTTATGGTTTGCTCAATTAGGATTCAATCAGATGGCTAACTCGGTGATAAGTGTTTTAATGTATTTTATTTCAGGTGAAAAATGAAATAGGTTTCACTACCATTGGGCTTATGGAGTCAATATGAAGTAATTCAATGACAAATGGATCTCCTTGTGGAAGCTGAGGATTTTATTGTTTCAATGAAAGGAAAATACTAACACACAGATTTATTCAATAGCTCAATGTTAAAAGGAGGTAAGATCATGCATAACATGAATTCTGAGTATTTCAACATCAATATATTGGAAACAAGATAAATAGAAACATAAGACATAAACTCATTGAAACACTCCAAGAATCTCAGGTGACGCAGAAACACAATCAATGTATATTAATGATGATAAAATTTTACAATAGTGACATTGTCAAATAACATTATCCAACCCCTTCTCATTTGAATTTATGCCTATTAATAGGCTTTTTTTCCTTAAACTGGATTTGACTAGCTGGCTAGATCATCGAACCATAATCTTGACACATATCTTAACCATAAACTATTTTCTTGGAACTGCAAAAAACACCTAATAACTTAAGACTTACAAGCCTATTAGGACTCTATCTGTCATTTATTACATTCACTTATCTGTAGAATAGGATAATTAAATTGATAATGACCAGGTGCTCGAGTGGCACTCACTATCACAAAGACATAAATATACCCACTAGATTTAGGAAATAACACTCCAACTTTTTAGGAAAAGATAAACATAACTTTGATCACTGTCCTCATGATGAGATGGATAGGTGAAAATTTGGTCAAGTAGTGAATCCCTCTTGGAGTGGCCCACTGCCATCTTGAAAATCTCCACATGGCTAGCTGCTCTTCAAAATACTTTCCAAATATCCAAATACCACTAAAAATACTTTGCTGCAAAAACAGAGTACACTAAGCAGTTTCCTAGTGCAGTTTTGTAACATATTCATTTCAGCCATCTAAATCAATTTTTAACTTATTTTTTTTTAGTAGGATATGTTTTCTATACAATATGAGCTAAATAAAACTCTTTCCCTCCTTTTTTTTCAAGCAAAAATGAGTTTTGCAGCAAAAAGCATCCTACAGGGATTTTGTAGCAAAATCTGGCCTTCAAGCCTAGGCTTCGCTATGAAATTTCCTAATTGGCTGAAAAACACATATTTTTCATTTTTATTAAAAATTTCAGCTTCCAAACTAAAAATGATGTTTCTTTCACGCTGCAAAATTTATCAAAAATGTTTAGGCCAACCCCTCAAACTTTGGGCACTCCATCCCTAGCAGTAGCAGGTTGTACCTCTTTAGGCTTATTTATCACTTTAATTTTTAGCCCTTTTTTCTTCAATTCTTCCTTAATAATTTCCATTTGGTCCTCTAGCTCTTTAACCTATCCCTTACGCTTTTTCCTCTCAGACTATAACCACATATTTATTTTTTTGGTGTTCTTCATTAATCTCCTTAAAGGAACTATTATTTTCAGAATTGTTTTTACATTTGTCGGTGATTTATCATATTGGTTCAGTTGATCATTCATTTTTCCTTAAAAATATGCCATCAATTGTCTTTCTACCTTGGCTTCTTTTAGTTCCAATTTCAATTAAATGACATCTTCTCTAGCCTCTCTTAATTTCTTCTGCAATATCTATACTTCAGTCTTTTCCAGCATCGTCTCCTTTCCCTTCATTTTCACAAAAACATCTTCTGTTGCTAGAGATAGGTCTATGATGTTTCCTGTGCTAGGTTTATTGCCTTTGACAACATTTTATGTCATATTTTTTTCCATGAAACCCTTTGCAAGTTGTAACCTACTGAGTGGTTTCCTTGTTTAGAATATGAAACTTGCATATTCTCCTACAAAATCTAGTTTTTTGACAGTCTTACCTTTCTGTTTCTTCCTTTTGTCCCCTTCACTGTCTTCTTCTTAGAAAATTGGATATTCTTCAGTATCTATTGCTTGGAGGATGTCTTCAATATTTCCCTTGGAATGGTTTGGATTCTAGTTATCCTCCTGCTACCATGTTTGCTAATTTTCTGTTTGTGGCTTGTAGGTGATGGCTCTAGGATATATGCCTCTGGTATAGGTTCTACTTCAACATCCATTGGATCCAAGATAGGCTCTACTCCTTCTTCATTAAGACCTTTTGTCACAACTGGAGATGAAGTAGTTTTTGGCTTTGAAATATTCTTAGGTTTCACTGAATCTACTTCATATCCAATGAGGAAAAGGAAAGATGCCCAATCTCTATTTAATTTCATTAATTATTCTACCACTAAGAGTTTAATTAGGCCATGGTGGAAAACTAATGTCTCACTGCCTTCATCCGTGGCTTGGACCTTATCAGACATCTTCCCTAAGCTCATAAACAAAAATAAATGAATATCAACGGGTTGCTTACAGGTGAAATGTAAAATGAGCCTGAAATGGTATAGGTAAACCATATGAAACCTCCCCTCATAAGTAAATTAATTTTGGATAACAAACATCAACTTAGAATAATTATCCTTCATAAAATTCCTAGGAATGCCAGATGCCATGTCAACTCCAATTTTCTCTGGTTTGACAAATTACTCACAGCTCTGCATTTTGAATTTGGTGGCTTTGAACCACTCTTCACCTTCTCTTGGTATCTCTGTAGATGGAGAAATAAGATCAGGTGATACTATGAAATTTAAAAATCCTACCTTTGATGTTGTCCCTGTAAATTTTACTGCAAAATATTTTGATATTTGAGCATGAAATATCTAAAGCTTCTGACAGAACTGCAGACATCCAACATTTCTGAAAGCATCCACGAAACCGGGGTCTTCATTCAATAGCTTGAGGTCCATATGCTCGCATCTCATACAATAGCCCCCCTTGTTCACCTTCTTCTTCATTTCCATTCTGCTTTATAACCTTGTTGTTTCCTTAATTGTGATATCTGTAGATAAAAAAAAACTAGACAACAAGCTACTTGCACTCTAAATTAGCTCTTCAAAGATGACACTATGCTACTACATTCAAGGCTTGAACAATAGATGACATAGATATTCTTAAAGGTGAATTTTTAAAATGAAATTCAAAATTTAAGAGCATGATGCCAAATGTGGGAATAAAAGATAATAATGAGGGTAATTACAATATTGCATGCTTGGGTGATCATGAAAACTAATTGGGTGACCTCAACTTGACCCCTGACCATCAGAATTTGGACACCTCACCATGCTCTCTCTTTTTTTTTGCATAAAAACATGATTCCATAGTGAAGATAGTTAAAAACCTGGCACATTCGCTATGGAATTTTCAGGTGATTCCGTAGATAATTCCGCCATTCTATAGTTATATTCACTACCAAATGATGAAAATAGATTGGTGGCATATGCTTGATTTGAGGGAATGCATGCGAAAACTAAATGGAATGGAGTGAATTTGACTGACATGAAATTACTCATGGGGGGTTTTAGACTTAGGGTAAGGCTTATTTTCATGGGTTTTCCATCTATTTCATGAACCATTCTATGAATACAACATGAATCCTAGGTGAGTGATGTGAGTGATCCTATCAATAAAATTCTGAAAATTGATGATTGATAATAGTGGCTACACTGGGGATGGTGTGCCTGTGTGGTACAACAAAGAACTTGTAGTTCTAGTGCCTTATTTCAAAGAAAAAATAAAATAAAATAAATTGATTAAGACTTATTCAAACTCTTATGGCCTTCTGCTCAAGCTCAAGCATGATGATGAACTCATCTTTATTAGGAAAACATCATAACAAAAAATGAAATATATACAATGGAGTGAAATTCAGTAAAATGAATTAGGATGAATAGTCTTTTAGAAACTTGCGATTGGCAGGTCCTCCTCCACACAGTTGTCCATCCATCTCCTGAAGTAGAAAAATGTTGTTGCCATGATATGAAACTATCACAAATGGCATGTTCCAGATGTTCTCAAACTTTCCATTTTACCACTTTTCTTCAATTTTGGCTGCCCATTTCAGAACTACATTTTGAAGCAGGAAACTTTCCTCTTTAGATTTTTTGTCAAAGGTTTTCTTCACTCTGTTTTGTGATTGCTAATGGTTGTCATATACCTCTTCTATTTTATCTTGAAAATCTCTAACCTATTTTATCCTCCTTTGGATAGAATTTGGCTCCTCTTTAAGTCCTTGTAGTAGTTTCATTACCGAAACTCCCAAATAAGTGGGAAAATAGATTCAGCTCCATACGCTAATTCATAGAGAGATGTACCAATGGATCGCTTTGTGAAAACTCTATTAGCCCACAGAGAAAAATTCAAATTTAGATGCCATGATCTCTTGTTTTCTTGCAGCACCTTTTTAATGATCCTCACTATGATTTTATTAGATGATTCTGCAAGGCCATTACCTTGAGGTTAATAGGTTGTTGAATGTCCAAGTGTAATATGATACTGATGATAAAAGCTAATTAATTTTTTAGATTTAAAATCTTTTGCATTATCAGTAATAATCTTCATAGGACAACCAAACCTAGACAAAATATTGTTCTCCAAGAATTGAATGATGACTAAATTAGTGGCTTTCCTTGTTGGGATTGCTTCGATCCACTTAGGGAAATAATATGTGGCTGTCAAAATCTAGTGATGTTTCCCTGAGGATGCTGGGGGTATTTCTCCAATGAATTCCAACCCCCATTGTTTGAAAGGTGCTTCAACATATATTGGCTTAAAAGGTAAAGGAATCAACTTCTTACCACCAAAAACTTGGCATTCATGACATGCAACGACATTCTTGTAGATGTCCTTAAACATAGTAGGCCAATAATACCCTGCCCTGAGTATATTTTTGGTTGTGGCTTTATAGTAATGGTGTCCTCCAAAATCTCCCTTAAGGAACTCTTCAATGACTTTTTTAGCCTCATCTTCCAGCAAACTTAATTAAAAAGAGTTCCACCAGTATCTTTCCAATATAAATTCTTATTCAAAATGCAGTATCTCAATTATTTCAGTTTCAAAAACCTTTATTTAGACTTAGTAAACTGAGGAGGAGCTTTGCGATCATGTAGGACAAATATTACATCTATGTATCATTCAGACAAGATGAATTTCTCTTCAATAGGGACCAATTCTTCTTCTTCTTCTATCAACTCTGAAATTTCTGTAATCAAATTCATGTCAATACATTCAAAATTTGGCTGACATCAGTTTTGCTAATCCCTGTCCTTTCACCCAACTTGGTAGGCTTGATTTCTATGTCATACTCCAGCAAGGTAGTGATCCATTTCCCTCTTTTTCCATCAGGATTAGCTTGTGTCAAAATATCTTTAACCACAGTGTTAGGCACAGATGTAATAACATGAGAATGCATAATGTAAATTCTGAAATCTTTAAGTGATTTTAGTAAAGCATATGAGTTTTTCTCCAAGGTATTATACTTAAATTCAGATTTTTCAAGGATCCTACTGAAAAATGAAATAGGCTTCTCACCACCTTGCTGCCCTTTCTGCAATAAAACTCCAACAATGGTATTTTCAGAAGGAAATGTGAAAACCAGAAATTCACTTGATAAATTTGGACTAATAAGCACTTGGGCTTGAGTGAAGGATTTATTTATATCTTCAAATGATTTCTTAGCTTCAACATTCCACTGTATATAAAATCCATTCTTTAACATTTTGGTAATGTCTTTGAAAGTCTCAACAAATTTTGGGATAAACCTTCTAACAAAATTTACTTTTCCAAGAAAAGACTAAATCTCCTTCTTATTCCTTGGCAAGTCTATCTTTTGAATTACATTGACTCTATTAGGATCAATTTATCCCATCTTTAGATATAATATGTCCTAGAAATTTCCTGGAAGTGAGAGCAAAAATACTTTTAGTGGGATTAAGAGAGATACCGAATTTTCTACATTTCTGCAAAATTTTCTCCAAATGTTTCAAGTGATCTTCCTCCTTTCTTCAAAACATATTTATGTCATCCAAATATACCACAACTTATTTTTATTTCTCCTTACCAAAATAAATATGCATTTCTATTTGAAACGTTTCCCCCGCATTCATCAAATCATAAGGCATGTTAGCATACATGAATGTTACCCATGGCGTGGTAAAGGAAGTTTTCTCCTAATCTTCTGGATGTACTAATATATGATTGTAATCTGAAAAGCCATCAAGCATGTACATTCTTTGAGAGCCAACAATATTCTGCAAAATCTGATCCACCTTGGGAAGAGGAAAGTTTTCCTTCAAAGAAGCATTTTTTAGATTTCTAAAGTCAATACAAATTCTAATCTCACCACTCTTCTTTCTGACAAGTACTAGATTAGCAAGCCATTTTGGAAACCTTTTAGGGACAATGATCTTTTCATCAAAAAATTTCTTAATCTCTTTCTCAATTAGAGGCATGAGCAAAGGATTAATTCTTCTCAACTTCTGCTTGAAATGTTTTTCATTCTCTTTAATAGGAGTAGTATGTTGTATAATGTTAGGATCATAACTTTTAAAATCGGCATATCTCCATGCAAAAACATCAATATATTTCTTCATCATATCCACATACTTATGTCTCATCTCCATAGAAATAAACTTATAAAGTTTGACCATTTTAGGCATTGCTGTTGTACCAAGATTGCAAGTGTCTACCTCCTCATCATTAGCCTACATTCTAGGAGACTTAAAAACATCATTTTGATCAAAATAAAATTCAAGGGGAATAAGGCCTTTTAGTATGCAATTGTTTTTCAGCTGCAAGACTTCAGGATTGACCTTGGTTTTAGCAAACATATTTTGTTAATCCACTTGGATGTTCTCAAAGTCCTCCTTCAATTCTAGGAAATTTTGGACTTGCTGATCATTCTGAAATACTTGCCAGTGAATGATTTTGTCATGGATTTCTGGCCTATGTTTGACCTCAACCTCATAATTCTCAGTATAACGTGTAGGGATGAAAAATAAAATTTTAGAGATAGCTAGAGAATCAACTACTGAATTTTGGTCTCTAGTTTTCACAATGAAAGCATATTCTTGAAAAATTTCAAGCGTTTCCATGATCAAATTTTTGTATGCCCTCATTCTTACATGTTTGGTTTGGTATGACCCTTAAACTTGTTTAATCACTAACTCTGAATAACCACATACTGATATCTTTTTGGCACCTAGTTTTTTCAAAATTTCTAGACCCAAAAATAGTGATTCATATTTTGTCATATTGTTTGTGAAATCAAAGTTAAGTTTAAAAGAGTAAAACTTACTTTCATCATTAGGAGTAGTGATCCATATGCCTGCTCTAGCCCCCTCTCTTCTTTTAGATCCATCAAAGTGTAAAAGCCACCATCCTTCTCCTATTTCCTCAACGCATCCCTAATTGTCTGCTTATTTAGTTTCTATGTTTCCTTCAACTTCTACTTCATCAGTGAGTTCATTGAATAAAATTGAGGATCCCAATTCAGTTTCAACAACATAAATTGGAAAATTTTGAGGCTTACCCTTACTAGTCACCATGTAGGCCATCCTATTTTCCATATATAACCTTCTTTTCTCACCAAAAATAGGAATGGTGGCATATGTCATATCCATATGCATGGTCCCTTTAATTTTGGCTGCCCAAGATCTAGATAAAAGCATACCAAAATTTGGAGGAATGTCAGCTACTACTATGTCCATCACCATTGTTTTAGCAGGTACTTGTGCTAGGTCAACAACAACATCTTTAATAAGTCCTATGCATTGAGCTCTCTTGGAGTCAAAAGAAAATAGGTATTTGTAAGGTCTAGTGATTTCTAAACCCATCCTCTCCATGATTACTTTAGGCATAAGGTTCTGGGAAGCACCTGAGTCCAACATGGAATTGTGAAAAGTCATATCATGAATATTTAGACTCACATAAAAAGGAGGAACCTCTTAATTTTGTTCATCTTCTACCATTGGTCCTAGGAAAATGGTGGGATGATCCTCTCACAGATTTAGGATTTCTGAAGGTCCTAGCTGGGATTTAAGATCTTGAAAAATTTTCTTCTATATTCAGTGACCTTGATAATTTCTCCAAAGGGGATAGGAATTTTGATTTTGGAGATCTCATTTTCTAGACTAAAAGTGGATGAGGTTTTTCAACTTCGTTGGTAGGAGGTGGAGGTGATGCATCCTTATTTGGCTTAGCTGGTTTAGGAACATCTTTCTTTGGTTGAGCTTTGTTTGTGGTAATGGGGACATTCCTATTTCTCAGATTGTATTGTTTTTTCATTTAAAATATGGCATGTTGATAACACTTTAGGTAATCATATTGTCCCTCATTCTTATCCAAGTCATGACTAGACCCATCATGTTCCTCTTTAGTTAGAAACATCCCAGACATGTCTTCACCTAGATAATGAATAATATCCTCTTGAAAATCAGGTTGAGCTTCCTCTTCATCAAGAAAATTCTGTTGAAAGGGAGGCCTCACTTGTGTGTCAGGTTGATTTCTGTTTTCTCCTTGTCTTTGCTGATTTTGAGGCCTCCTAAATTGTGGATTTTTGATGTGTGCATCTTATTGTGAAGGAGGCAAGGGAGTGGCTCCAAGAACAAGTCTACCCATGAGTTTTTCCATGGTCTTAATCATGGAATAAAATTTCGCATTTGAGGATGAAATCTTTTCTTCTTCCTTCAATTTTGTTTTACCCATCTTAGACCTCTTGGAAAATGCCATGTTTACCTCCACTTTCACTACATCATTCTGCATTTCTACTAGAGAAGTAGACTCTCTTTCTCTTAGCAGGATGGAAAAATCATAATCAAATTATTCTGCATAGTTTAATTGAGCAACTCCTAGAGGAGGTTTAATATGGGCAGGTATGGATTTATAGACCTTGTTAAACCTCTTAGACAAGTCTTGGATAGATTCATCTAAGGCTCTTTTCAAATTGTTATATTCTAGCAGGGCTTGTACTGGATTCACCTTACTCCCCCACTTGGTCAAAAAAATATCTTCTAGCTGGGCCCAATTCTGCAAACTTGTTGGAGCTAAGGCCTTGACCCATTTTCTTACTTCACTGGTGAAACTCTGAGAAAATAATATCATTTTTACATCTTCAGGGTCTACCTCCTCTCTTTCAATGAAATCATTAAATTGGTCTACATGTTCCTCATCTTATATTTCCTCTTCACTCCCAAAGGTTTTAATTCTAGTTGAGTATCCATTTGGGAGGTCATGAAAAATAGCAGGGATGACAATTGGGGCATACCTTGCAATTCCAACAGGAGGAGGAGGAGGAAAAATTATAGCCATGATGACAGTAACTGTGGTATGTGGAAGGACATCAGATGAGGTTAAATTCTTATTTTTGGAGAAAATATTAGGTGAGGTTGAACTATTAGGATATGGTGTAGAAGGTATCTAAAGTCTAGATATGAATGAAATCCACTCAGGAAAAAGTATACCAAATTTTATCTTCATCAAAAATTCAAATGGATCTAACTCTTTTAAATTTTCATAAGGCTCCCTCTCTAACAAAAACTCTGATGTGACTGTTTTCCAGAATTCTTCTTTTTCCTCCATAGATACTAGGGATGATGTGTCAATACCTAGTCTTTTTAGGTCTAGTATTATGTCAGTCAATTCATTTTCAGTATTTGACCTAAACAATTCTTCTTCAATTTTATCATCAAATTGCCTATCTTCAGGACTTTGAATACTTTTAGAGGACAAAGCTCTTGAATGTGATGGAATACCTAATTTTGAAGAGCTGCTTCCAATGCCTTTGAGGATCCTTTCTGGATTATCCACAATTGTAGGTGGGTTAGGGTCTAGATTTCTCATTTTGTATCTCTTTCTCAAAGCCACCTTTTCGCCTGAAGATATTTAGTGGAGTCACCAAGCTAGTTTCTATAGCCTCGAAATATTTTGAGCTCTTGCTACCTCTAAGAGTTCAACTTCACAGTTTAAGCACAAACTTTGGGAAATATGTCTTCAGTGTCCCGAAAGATGCACCAAAATTTTATCTCTAAATTGGTACTGATGGGATGCTTCACCAAACAACTTAAAGTAACTCTTTCAAACTAGATTTTCATTGAGGATTAAGATCTTCAGCCTAAGAGGGATCTCTCAAATAAACTTGTGATTTTCTCAATTAGGATTAAATCATATGGATAACTCTATGATAAGTGTTTTAATATATTTTATTACAGGTGAAAAATGAAATAGGTTTCACTACCATTGGGCTTATGGAGTCAGTATGAAGGAATTAAATGACAAATGGATCTCATGGTGGAAGTTGAGGCTTTAACTATTTCAATGAAAGGACAATACTAACACACAAAAATATCCAATAGTTGTTGGCTTCAGGGGTCCTGACCTAGGTTTGGAGTTAAGGTTTTCCAACAAACCCCTATACTACTGGATTTTTCGGCAATGACCTACTTTCGCAGGCCAAGGTCTTAGTCAAAGTAGTATGGGAGGGTGTTGGAACTAGGTTTCCCCACCCTGGGAGAGAGTGGGTAATTAAGGTAGATCTCACTGAGTTCTATCAAGTTCACACAGAGACAAGCCTATTATTTATCCTTTAATAGTGTAATCATCATGTAACCATAAACATAGATACTACTATTAACAGATCAGATCAACGCATTCTCATCCATGTGCGCATCAGAAATTATCATCATAGAACATTATAATCACAACTAATTCATAGATCATAGACACATTCACAGCTTAAATAATGTAGAGGAACTTCAGTAATCAACAAAACTACTTCAAATAGCATAAAGGCACTTCAATAGATTCTCATTCATTAATATCCGAAAACCCATTTACAAACCCAAGTCACAGACCGTGCACACAGCCAGTGGGGCCTGCACATAGCAAGACTAAGGATCTATGCACACACATGTAGCGGGAGTGCTTACGCAAAACAACCCAAAACAGATCTCAAAAATTCATTCATAGCATCAATCTTACTTCTTCTTACTTACTAGACCCAACTATTTATCTATTTATATCATCGTAGCCTTTTCTATCCTATGGTCCGCAAACCGTGGTTTGTGGACCTTAGTTCTACATTTTGACCCATTAAAAAATATTGGGGGCCTTGACCCACCCTAAAAACCATAGGAAAGACCAAATATTACAAATTTATATCAAAAGTTCAGCTTAGGGAACCTTGTTCCAATAGGCCCCCAACACAATCTTGCGACTCATCCCAAGTCACAGCGGCCATGGGGTTTGCATCTTCACTTGAAGCTACTTGATTGCATCAGCCAAAGGGGGCAGCACTCCTTCACTCTGTACAACAACATTCTATGCAATATCCACCAACTTCTGTGAAGTTTTTCCTTGAGTAGCAGCAGTGGCACTTTCAAGGGTCTGATTAAATTGTTTGACTGCAACGTTCACTTCCTGAGATAGCTTAAGGGCTTCATCGGCCCATGGTTTTAGGTGGTCACTCAGAACTTTCTTCTTGTGTCGAAGCTCTTCTAGGTCATATATGAGTGCATGGTTGGCTCACAGACGTGCCAGGCGTTGAGTGGGGATTAGAGTGGGGATAGTAGCTTCCAGTTGCTCAAATTCTTCTTCCTTTTGCTGCATTTCTCGAGTAAATTCACACAGGAGAGTATCACATAGTACCTTAGACCAAAGCTGCATAGTTATCTCAAGAAATTATGTGCCATCATTGATCTGGGCTGTAATGGTATTCGTGGCTTCTGTGACCAGTGCAGCTCGCTAGGCTCATACCACAGGTGGAGTTTCTTGCTGCAATTTGGCCTGCAGCATAGCAATCTGCTGCTCCATCTCAGTCTTGAAATTATGAATCTCAGTCCTAGAAGCCTTCAAGGTAGCAACGAGTCCCTCAATATTGGCCCGGGGGGTGGTAGAGGCCAAGATATCTTCAGTCACATCTGCGTATAGCCTGCTAATTAGATGTTCCAACTCGGTCTACTGCGCGGCAGCAAGGATGCATGCAGCCTACACCTGGCATGCCTCAGTGGTTTTTTCAAAGATTTTCTACTTAGTTGTACTAAGATGCTGCTACACCTGGTGGTCTATGTGTTGGATCTCCTTAAAGAGGGATGTATGGAGGACCTGCAGCAGTTCGTGTGGAAGCTGGGTCAAATCCAATTGTACTTTTGTGCAATCCTGGACTTGCGTACATAACGCAGGTGGACTCAGGGTGAGTGTTGCGCCTAGCAGGGGGTAGAGGAGGCTCTCATTTGTGACAATCTGCTCAGTGTTTGTTGCTAGGGGTGGCCTCACTTGAACCATGCTCGTATGTAGGGTATCAGCCTTGAGCTATAGAGCTTGTAGCTTAGGCTGTAATGCAGTGACCATGACCTTCTAAGGTGAGGTTGACCGCATCTATGATTTGATCTAAGTCCTCCTCTATCAAGGTTACTTCAGTCTCTCGACCGGGTTGCGTAGCCCCGTTGTCTCTTTCACTGGGCCTTGAGAGGCTCAGCTATCTGTTTTGTACCCCACGGGGAATCAGCACCCTGCGCATCCAAACCCTTTGTGTCCATGTCCTACTACGACTCCTATTCCACACCCTATGTTGTGTCCTTTGTCCTGGTGGAGCCTACTGAGCCACATCCTCCTGCATCTTTGGCGGTATCAGGCGGGGTGGTCTTTGGGGATGTGCTTGTACCCGCAGTGTCTGTTGTACCTTATTTGAATCCCAATCTCTAGTGTGGTGGCTAAGTGGCAATGAGCCTGTCGATTTTCTCATCAGTGACCATGTAAGGCAGTGATACCCAAGTTGGATCCTTATGGCCCAAAATCTCCACATTGTGCATCATGACCTAGAATGATGTGATGCTTTTGTACTTGTCATAGACCACCAATGACAACCATGGTTGGGAGTGAATTTTTGTTGCGAACCCACTCTGAAATACGACCAAAAGACCTTATTATCCTTAATGCACTACTCATCCTTCGAATCCCACAAATTTGCATAGTGTGCTCCCTCACAGATGTCTAGTTCAGGCTTAGGTAGGACCGAGTCTTCGGGGGCTTCCCATGTGACCAACGCAATTATGAGCAGTATCCAAGAGTAGCAGAATGCCCTTCCATGATCCTGGGCCTCATGCACGTTCTCCACAAATTCATTGCAAAGGAACTGTGACCAGTTGAAGCAAACCCCCTTTTCCCAGTGGCTAGCCAATTGAATTACGTAGGTGGGGATAATCATGGTCGGGCACTTGTGCATCATCTTAAAAGCTACTAGCAGGGTACCCATGCACATGCTAGGGTTAGAAATGATTTTTATCAGTAATCCCCTAGTATTTCATTGAACATGGTAGTCTTCTCACACCTTATCAGCGATTTTTTGCTCATACTTATTGCCGATGCACTCCATGGGATTCGGCCCCTCCATGGGGAGACCGGTAATGAGGTGAATTAAGGTGGCATGAATGGGAATGCAGTCTAGGATCCACAAGATGTTGTCATGGATCAGGTTTAGCAGCTGTTGCGCAACTTAGTCAATTATACTATAGCGGCCAAAGTGAGATATCTGCAGCAACTTTAGTAACCCAAAATTTTCTAGCCAGCGTGCCCATGGCATTGGTACAACCCTTAACACGTCGTCCTCTAGTAATATTTCAAGGTATAACTGAGGTGCCAATTCTCTGAAGGCCTCCAAGTGGTCATCAAAATTAATTGAGGTGATTTTTCCATGCGCTTCTCCAATTATGGGGACTTCCCCTGGAATTAGTGCCATTTGTAGATAGGTGCACATACCTTCAAGGTTTTTAGGCGTGCACACCAAGGGCCTGCAAGGCCAAACATAGGGTGGAAACCAAGTGATTGGTTCAGTAATCCAAGCCTCCTCTTGAGCAGACAGAGGTCATTGCATTGGGTTAGGTGAATGTGCTTGGGGAACCGTTTGAGGGAATTTCACATTCTAAGGGGAGGTGTGTGGCTTCCCTCCAACCCATTTTGCGGCCCTCCCCTGCCCTTTCTCTTGGCCTTTCCCCTTAATTTTCTTCTTTTCCACCTGCTTCCCCTTGGTTGGCATGGACACAACCTCTTCAACTACAGGGGTGACCTCCAATACTTCATCATTAGAGGCCACGGTCTATAAAAAATTAGCTGGATTGGTCGTGGTCATTCTCGCTCGGAAGAAAAATTCGGGTTTGCTACTATCAGAGGGGTTAGCCCGCCCAGACATTAACAAAGCACAATAGTTATGGAATTTTTCAAAGCATAAGGTTTTCAAAATTCACGGAACCCACTTCTGATCTACCCTCCTACTTTTGTAGCTGTGGATAGTCACCAATGGTTGGGTGAGGCTTATCTGAAACTTACCATCAAGAAAGCAGTAAAAAATATTTGGAAATCGCCTAATTAATTGCCGACTGCCCGCTCCTTTCAACGGTGAAATTTTCCTTTTACCGAATTTTATTGTTCCAATGGGTATTTTTTTCAACTGTGTACTACTCCTGCTCTCCCATCACACCTCCCTGGGCTTCCAGACCTCCTATCAACCCCTACGCTCCCAGCGCACCTCCTCTGGCTTCCTGACTTGTGGGTGACCCCTGTGTGTATAGCGGGCTTTCCTGCGCATATTCTGCCCGATACAACTACTCTGGCCATATAGTCATTTTATCTGGTATGGTTTGAGTGGGCTGCCATTAAAATATTATGGTACAATGTCATCGCACAATGTAACTAACCGGACAGCTCCTCCATCAGTGATTTCCTTTACCATATAGGGAACTATCCAGTGCTGACAGAACTTCCCCGGTTGTTTTGCAAACTAGCTATCATATATCGGGACTAATTCTCCCTTAGAAAAGATATTTTGTTGAATATGTCTTTCATGCCATTATTTTTCCTGGGCCTTCTAAACTTGCTAATGAAATTTAGCAATGAATCGATCTTTCTCCAAGGCAACAAGTTGTGCTAAGCATTCCTCCATGATGTCAGGGTATACCATGTTTGTAAAGGTTGCGATGCATAGGCTGGGAATAATATATTCCATGGGCATAATGGCCTCCTTTCCATAAACCATCCAAAACAATGTTTTCCCATTCAATTTCTTGTAGGTGGTTTGATAGGCCCAAAGGAGTGACGGGATGTGCACATCCCAATCACTTCGATCGACATTGAAGATCTTGGTCAGCACCTATTCTAGAATTTTATTAAAATCTTCCACAGTTCCATTCGCCTACGGGTGATATGGGGTACTTTTTTCATGGTGGATCCGAAATTCTCCAGTCAAAGCCTGTATTGTTTCATTAACAAAATGTGTACCTCTATCTATCATCAAGATCTTTGGACAACCATACTTGGTTCGAATGTGTTCAAAAATAAAGTGCGCAGTAGTGTCTGTAATACAATCCTTCACAGCTTGTGCTTTAGCCCATCTGGTTACATAATCAGTTGCAATGATGATGTAGCGGGCACCTGTCTTCTTCCCTGGTGGGTTGATAGGCCCAACGAAGTCTATGACCCATTTTTCAAATTCTTTCAGGGCCATCTATGGCTGCAAGGGCATTTCTTCCCTGCGTGATAGTCTCCCTGTCCTTTGGCATGTGTCACAGGCTCTGCAATAGTCATGAGAGTCACTATGCAGTGTGGGCCACCATAGCCCAGCTCACAATATCTTCTACGTCGTCACTTTCCCTGCGTAGTGACCTCCTGTTACGCCTTCGTGGGCTTCTGCTAAGATGGCTTGTCTTTCATGCTCTAGAACGTATCTTCGCAATACCTCATCAGCACCCAACTTATACAAGTGGACCACTATGATGGTAAAGTCCTCTGCGTGGGTTACCAACTCTTTTTTCTGTTGTACTGAATATTCTACAGGCACCATCCCCAGACTTAAGAAGTGAATGATATCGGTGAAGTGTGCATTAACCACCTTAATAGCAAATAGCTGTGTATTAGGCAGTCCTTCTTCTAGGTAGGTCGGTTCTTCACCACTCTCGATTCAGGAGAAGTGGTCTGGCCCAGTATTTAGTTTCCCTGGCTTCACAATGATCTCAAAATCATATTCTTGAAATAACAGTAGCCATCGGTAAATCTCCCCCCCCCCCAACATAGGATTATTCACTACATACTTCAAAGCTGAGTGATCCATGAACATCTTGAAGTGCCCCTCCAATAGATAATGTTGGTATTTTTGTAGGGCATATACCATGGCAACCCCCTCGCGTTCAGTAGTGGAGAAGTTATGTTCCACAATAGAGAGTTTTATACTATAAAATGCAACCAGGTGGTCAATGTCCCCTTCCGCAGGCTGTGTAAAGATAGCTCCCAGGGTGATCCTTGAAGCATCTACATGGACATGGAAAACCTTAGCCCAGTAAGGAAATATGAGGATAGGTGCAGAGACCATATTTTCCTTAAGTATCTCAAATCTCTTCTGCCACTCCGTATCCCAAAAAACAAAACGTCCTTCTTTATCAACTTCTCCATGGGTGTCGTGATCAGTGCGTACCCTTGAATGAACTTCCTATAGTAGCCCATGTGTCCGAGGATAGAGCGCAGCTGTTTCTCAGTTGTAGGGACTGCCAAGTTGATGATAACTACTACCTTGGTGGGGTCAACCATCAGTCCCTTCCGACAAGCTATGTGGCCTAAAAAGATCTTGAAAGGTACACAAAATATGCACTTCTTAATATTCAGGGAAATATAGTGCTTTCTATAGGCATCCAACATCATGCGTAGGTTCGAGACGTGCTTCTTTACCAACCCAAATATTGTTCAATCATCAAAATATACCTCCAAAAACTTGTGGAAAAACTCCTTGAATACTGCAACCACTACCCGCGAAAATATGGCAAGGCATTCTTGAGCCCAAATGACATGACGGTGTAATGGAAGGACCCCCATTCAGTGAAGAACGTAGTTTTTCTGCGATCTTTAGGTGTGATCCTGATCTGATGGTAGCCCGAAAACCCATCAGTGAATGAGTATGCTTCCTGCCCTCCCACACTATCGAGAATTTCATTAGAGAGTGGCGTAGGGAATAGATCATGGATGCAAGCATCATTCAGTTTGCGCAGGTCAACAAAGATTCTTATTTTTCCTTTACTCATTTTCTCCTAGACCACCATAGGGCTTACCCAATCTGACTATTCTACCAGTTTTATGATACCTATAACTATCTTTTTTTCAATTTCTTCCCTAACTTTATTCTTATACTTGGTGTTCAATCGGTAAGGTCGCTGCTTAACAGGGCATGCATCTAGTTTTAAAGTGATGCGCATGACCCCTAGGTCCCCTGTAATACCCTTGAGTTCTGAGAACTTCGTAGGAAACAGGTCCTGGTACTTCGTGAGAAGCTCCGTGACTTTCCCAATAGTATCATCATCCCAATAGTCCACAATTTTAGCTAGCTTAGGTTTTTCTTCCATTCCAATGTTGAATTCCCTTAGCTCAAGAGGCTTGGTCACATCGATGGTTTGTAGTGGGGGTCCAGTAACTGCGTGTTCTCCCTCTGATTATGGGACAGTGATATTTCATGGGTATTCATCACATTCATCTATTGATAGATTGTGGTAGTTAACAATATCCTACATCTGCGTATCCCAAGTTTGTGCCCCGTACTCCATACTCGAGCGTGACTCATCAAATACTAGGGCATCTATATCCATCAGGGCCTCGTCTAATGCCTCAGTTCCGCCTATCAACCCAAACGTCCGCAAAAATTTTTCCTTCATGGTCTCCCAGTGGTAGGTACACTAATGGAGTTCTGCATCCAAATACCATGCAGTGGGGATTAGCCCCAAGGTATGAATGAATAGGTAGACCCATTCGTCCATGGTCCTTTGACATCGTACCTCCATCCATGCAGCCATGTGCTTGCACAGGTCTCCTTGGCCAAGGAAATTTTCCATGGGTAGGTGAATCGGAGGTTCAAATCATAGTATCATCATCTCGCGACATTTCTCCCAATCCTAGAACGTCCCCTTATGAGTTTCCCACCACTATGCATGGGGTTGCACGCATGGCTAGGTTAAGCGTCCACATTCTTTGCTCCCTCAGGACTTCTGCTTCAAATTTTCTCAGAAAATCCCTAATACTACTAGAACCATCAAAATAAGGCAACTCTCTTACCTCTAAGGAGATATATCGAAAGCTCTTCATGATCTTAAGACATCGTAGTGCAGATCAATCATGTAACCAATTCTACCAATTTTCAATCTCCCTGTCAGATTCAGAGAGGCATTCACTATATTTTTCCCAGGAAATTACACCATCAACTATAGGATTAATCCAATCCTCATCCCAGGTGGTTAGTTTATAGATATGACCCACATCATCTTCTTCACGCATAGGTTCTGTGTATCGTTCTCCTTCCGCTGGGTCTAGAGGGACTATCACTCTCTTACCCTCATTCTCAAAAACCATGCTCCTTTTCTTCAAGTTGATGAGGCCTCCCATGTCTATAGCCCAATCCAGTCCCAGGAGAGCAGGATAAGGGTCTGCATCCTCCACAATCTGAGATACTTCAAAATCCATGCGTACCTTAACCCCTGCGATATATACCATAATATTTAACAATCTCCCCAACGGTATTATCTTCTGTTGGTTAGCCATACGTAGCTCTATAGTATACCATTTGAGCTTAGGTTCTCCCATCCTATGCCATTTCTACCTGGGCAAGATGTTCACATCAGATCCTAGATCCAGGATGACATGATCCATTTCATAATCGTCGATCTGCGTTGCTAGCCACATTTCCCGACCAATGTGTTTCTTATGCTTTTATAGTTTGTGAACATCTTTAACTTCTGTGGGTGGATCAATTCTATCTGCGTAGCTATATATCAGTGCTTGAATATTTTATATGACCTTCTAGTTGCGTACTAGCTTGATACATGAATGTAAGAATGGTTTAACTTCATCGTTCGCTCTTAGGTTTGTTGGAGCCTTGGAAATAGATGCCTCAGCCTCGGTAAATTTTTTGCGAGCTTCAATGAAGGTTCCTTTTTCCTTCTATAAGTCCAAGCTTTTCTATTTGATAGTAGCTTTTTGGATCAGGGGTTCAGTCATAGCTCTTTCCTCAGCTCCTCCGGTAGCCATGCTGCTGCGCGTTATGACATTAATACTAGGTCCCTAATCACGCGGTTTTGCCTTAACCCTTTGCACATTCTGCATTGGTGTCTGTTGTTTTTCTTACATTTTTGCTATTAGTACTAGACAATCTTCGATCACATGATCCAATTGTCTACAATATTGGTAATATTTTCATGCAGGGTTCGGACAGTCCCTTGCGAAGTGCCCTATTTCTCCACAGTTATAACAGATCAATTTCCCTCTTCCCCGTCCTGCGCTTCCACCTCTTCCCCCTCCTCTGCCTCTGGCTAGATAACCTCCTCTGCCCAAGGGAGAGATTGGTGAAGAAGGTTCAACCTATAGTCTGTACAAGTTTCCTTGGTCGATTATTAAGTCATATGTCCGAGAGTTATGTTTGTCATGTCCCACAAATAAGCAGAATCGACACCATTGTTGCTTCAACTCTAGAACATAAGAACCAAGACGGGGGTAGTGGTTGGTATCATGTAGTCCAACTACGTGACAGTTGGTGCACCATAACATCAGACTGCTTGGTCCCGCAACCCCTTTAGGGCGCAATGGGCTAGGTCCCCCAGCCTACATGTAGTCCTCCAATAGAGGGCACTAATCCTTAGTGTGGTCGGACACCCTGCATCTTATGCACCATACGTCTAGGCTATCTTCTTCCCCTCGCTCCTTCCTCAAATTCTAGATTTCCAGGTGCATTGCCTCTAGTTGTCCTTGGATCTTTTGTACCCCAAACTGGGCATCGTCTCTTGGCATAGCCTCCAGATTCATAGCAATATCCAAGGCCTTCTCTTGCATCTCAATGGCTTTCCAACCCATAAGTCTATGCAGGTGAGGTAACACAATGGAAATGAACCATTCCTTGTGTTGTCTATCATCATACTGAAATTCCCAATCCCTGGTAACCTTCTTCAGCCGTTGATCAGCCTCCCATACCGACTCAGTGGGTCCTTATCTAAAGTCTTTCAAGTCAACCACCAGCTGAGCATAGGAATTAGGCTTCTGTAACTGTTTTTTTAAAGCATTCTTAATCTCTTGAATATATGGATCTGCATGCTAGCCTACGTAACCCATGTACCAATACAGGACCCTTCCTTCAAAGGTGAGGGATAGTTGCGCCCTCTTTAAAGCATCGGTAGCCACATTTTGCGTAGTCCATATTGATTCCGCTACGAACCAAAATCGGTTCATATCTTCATCTCCTACACCCTTGAAGGTGGGTAGCTCCATGTGCACAACCATATCTTCATCCGATGGTGGTAGAGGTGTGGGGGAGTTCTTTCCCTTATGTTGACTCAAAAGTGGTGTAGCCGGAGGACTAGTTGCTGCGTGTGTAGCTGACTCTCTTAATGGGTTGTAGATATATCTATCCCCTTCTAAATTGGCTCAGTAGTACTTACCACTTCGTGTTGTACTCTCACTCTGATCATAGGTCATTCATTTGGTGTGGCTACACATAATTCCCTTTTCGCACAGTAATATTTTAATTAGCAATGGAAATGTTCACAAGAAATTACCTCGGAATCCTTTGAAGAACCTTCGCTTCACCTTAGATTAGGACAAAAACTAATCGACTGTGAATTCTATTACAAATCTTCCTAGCACACTTTCTACCCAATGATCTATCGTGCGGGTGATTGTGTTGTCAGCCTTCTCCAACTATTTAATCAATTCTAGAGTCCACTACGTAACCTGAGCTTCTTTCCAAGACGTATGAAATTCTACTAGCCTTGCTAACCACTCCTAGAGCTCATGCGCAAAATTTATAAAGAAAATGATGTATACTTTGGTGAAAATATATTTGTTCTTCCACTTCTTAGTGGTCAAATTCATGGTGCAATTCTCATTTACATACAGTTCCTGAATGTATCTTTTGAACCAGTCTTCAAGTTGCAATTTCTCAAGTCTCCAATGACCTCATGGCATTACCCGATCTCTCTTTCAAAATGCTCCTGGTCCCGGCAACAAAACCATTTGTTGGCTTCAAGGGTCCTCACCCAGGTTCGGAGTTAAGGTTTTCCAACAAACCCTATAATACTGGCCCTTTCGTTAATGACCTACTTTCATAGGCCAAGGTCTCACTCGAAGTAGTATGGAAGGGTGTTGGAACTAGGTTTCTGCACCCTGGGAGAGAGTTGGTAATTAAGGCCGATCTCACTGAGTTCTATCAAGTTCGCACAGATACAAGCCTATTATTGAGCCTTTAATAGTATAATCAGCATGTACCCATAAACAGAGCTACTTTCATTAACAGATCATATCAACGCATTTGTATCCACATGCGCATCAACAATTATCATCATAGAACATTACAAGTGCAACTAATTCATATATCGTAGACACATTTGTAGCTTAAATAACGTAGAGGCACTTTAGTAATCAACATAACCAGTTAAAATAGCATAAAGGAACTTCAATAGATTCAAATACGTTAATATCCGAAAACCCAATTAAAAACCCAAGTCACAGCCCGCGCACATAGCCAGCGAGGTCCACACATAGCGGGACTGAGGATCTCCATGCACACAACCAGCAGGAGTCCTTATCCAAAACAACCCAAAACAGATCTCAAGTTTCAACAACTCGTTCATAGCATCAATCTTACTTATTCTTACTTACTAGACCCAAATATATATCTATTTATATCATCGTAGCCTTTGTTATCCTATGGTCTGAAAACCATGGTTTGCGGACCCTAGGTCTACCCTTTAACCCGCCCCAAAACCCCTACGCAAGTCCAACAATTACAAAATTATATAAAACACACAGCTTAGGGAACCCCGTTCCAGAAATAGCTCAATGTTAAAAGGAATTCAGAGCATGCATAACATGAATTCTGAGTAATTCAACATCAAGATATTTGAAACAATATAAATATAAACATAAGACATAATCTCATTGAAACACTCCAAGAATATCAAGTGAAGCAGAAACACAGCTAATGTATATTACTGATGATAAAAGTTTACAATAGTGATAGTGCCAAATAAAATTCTCCAACCCCTTTTCATTCGAATTTCTGCCTATTAATAGGCTTTTTTTCCTTACATTGGATCGGCATAGCTCGCTAGATCATCAAACTATAATCTTGACACTTATCTTAACTATAAACTATATTCCTTGAACTGCAAAAGACGCCTAATAACTTAAGACTTACAAGCCTGTTAGGACTCTGTCTGTCATTTATTACATTCACTTATATGTATAATAGGATAATTACATTGATCACCAGGTGCTTGAGTGGCACTCACCATCACCAAGACATAAATATACCCACTAGATTTAGGAATTAACACTCCTACTTTTAGGAAAACATAAACATAACTTTGATCACTGTCCTCATGCTGAGCTGGACAGGTGACAACTTTGTTGAGTAGTTAATCCATTTTGGAGTGGCCCACTACCATATTGAATAACTCCACATGGCCATCTTCTCTTCAAAATACTTTCCAAACATCCAAATACCACTAAAAACACTTCACTACAAAAACATAGTACACTAGGCAGTTTCCTAGCGTAGTTTAGGAGCATATTCATTTTAGCCATATAAATCAATTCTTTTCTTCTTTTTTTGATTAGGATATGTTTGCTAGAAACTATGAGCTAAATACAACTCTTGTTCTCCTTTGATTTCCAGCAAAAATGATTTTTGTAGCAAAAAGCATCCCACGAGGATTTCGTGGCGAAATATGGCCTTCAAGCCTGGGCTTCGCAACTAAATTGCCTAATTGGCTGAAAAACATAGATTTTTCATTTTTCTTCAAAATTTTAGCTTCCAAACTAAAAATGATGTTTCCTGCATGTTGAAAATTTTATCAAAAATGTTTAGGCTAACCCCTCAAACTTTGGGCACTCCATCCTTAGCAATAGAAGGTTGTACCTCTTCAGGCTCATTTATCACTTTAATTTTCAGCCCTCTTTTCTCCAATTCTTCCTTAATCATTTACATTCGGTGTTCTAGCTCTTTAACCTGTCCCTTAAGCTTTTTCCTCTCATACTCTAACCACAGGTTTCTTTTTCTGGTGTTCTTCATTACTCTCATTAAAGGAAGTGTTATTTTCAGCAACCTTTTGGAATTTGTCAGTGAATTATCGTATTTGTTCAGTTGATCATTAATTTTTACTTCAAAATCTGCCATCAGTTGTCTATCTACCTTGGCCTCTTGTAGTTCCAATTTAACTTCAATGACCTCTTCTCTGGTCTCTCTTAACTACTCCAACAATATTTGTACTTCAATTTTTTCCACTATCTGCTCCTTTCCCTTGGTTTGCAAAAAAACCTCTTATGTTGTTGGACATTGGTCTATGATGTTTTATGTGATAGGTTGCTTACCTTTTTCAACATTTTTTGTCATCTTTTTTTCCATGACACCCTTTGCAAGTTGTAACCTATTCCGTGGTTCCCTTGGTTGTAATATGAAACCTGCATCTTCTCCTGCAAAATCTATTTTTTTGACAATATTACCTTTATGTTCCTTCCTTTTGTCTCCTTCTTTTTCTTCTTCTTGGACACTTGGAGATTCTTCAATGTCTATTTCTTGGAGGGTGTCTTCAAGATTTCCCTTGGAAATGGTCTAGCTTCTAGTTATCCTCTTGCTACCATGTTTGCTAATTTTATTTTTGTGGCTTACAGGTGATGGTTGTGGGATATCTTCCTCTGGTATAGGTTCGGCTTCAACATTCACTGGATCCAAGAGAGGTTCTACCACTTCTTCATTAACACCTTCTATCACAACTGGAGATGAAGTACTTGTTGGCTTTGAAATATTCTTAGGTGTCACTGAATCTACTTCATATCCACTGAGAAAAAGAAAAGATGCCCAATATCTGTTTAATTTATTTAATTCTTCTAGTACTAAGAGTTTAATTAGGCCAGGGTAGAAAAATGATTTCTCAATGCCTTCAACCCTAGCTTGGACCTTATCAGACATCTTCCTTAAGCTCCTAAACAAAAATAAAGGTAGATCAAGGGGTTGCTTACCAATGAAATGTAAAAGGATCCCGAAATGGTATAGCTAAACCATATGAAACCTCTCGTCACAGGTAAATTACTTCTGTATCACAAACAAAAACTTAGAATAATTCTCCTTCATAAAATTCCTTTGAATGCCAAATGCCATGTCAGCTCCAATGTGCTCTGGTTTGAAAAATTCCTCACAGCTCTGCATTTTGAATTTGGTGGCTTTGAACCACTCTTCACCTTCTCTTGGTATCTCTGTACCCTGAGAAATAGTATCACATGATACTGTGAAATTTAAAACTTCTACCTTTGAGGTTGTCCTTGTAAATTTTACTGCAATTTTTTTTTTTATATTTGGGCATGAAATCCTTGAAGCTTCTGACAGAACTGCCAAAATCCAATATTTCTGAAAGCATCCACAAAACTGGGGTCTTCATTCAATATCTTGAGTTCCATAGGCTCGTATCTCACACAAGAGCCCCCCTTTTTCACCTTCTTCTTCATTGTTTCCCTAACTGTGACACCTACAGATAAAAAAAAACCTAGACAGCAAGCTACTTGCGTTGTGAATAAACTCTTCAAATATGACATTGTGTTGCTACAAGGAAGGTTGGAACAATATATAACAGAGAGATGGTTATAGGTGAAATTTTAAAATACAATTTGAAAGTTAAGATAATGATGCCAAATGTGAGAATGAAAGATAATAATGAGGGTAATTACGATCTTGCATGCTTGGGTGATCATGAAAAATAATTGGGTGACCTCACCTTGACCCCTGACCATCGGAATTTTGACACCTCACTATGCTTTTTTTTTGTTTTTTTGTTTTTTTTTTTTAATTTAAGAAAAACACGATTCCGCAGCGAAGACAATTAAAAACTTGGCAGATTCACTATGGAATTTTTAGCTGATTCCATAGCGAAATCCACCATTCTGCAGTTATATTTGCTACCGAATGATGAAAAAACAAAAAAGTGGCATATGTTTGATTTGAGGACATGCATGTGAAAAATAAATGGAATGGAGTGGATTTGACTTACATGTCATGACTCATTGGGGGTTTTAGACTTAGGGTAAGGCTTATTTCATGGGTTTTCCATCAATTTCATGAAACATTCTATGAAGACAAGATGAAACCTAGGTGAGTTATGTGAGTGACCCTATCAATAAAATTATGAAAATTTATGAGTGATAAAAATATGAATAGTGAAGAAGAAAATTACGGTGCCCCTAAATAAATTAACCGTGCAGGGAAAATATTACAAGGGAGAAAGTGTTATCAAAAAATTGCACTTGATTGGTTGTTGATCAGAAAACTCTATGTAATTGTTTCAAACCAGATTTTGGCTGAAGCTTAGCCTCTACAGTCTGAGAGGGCTCTCTCAAAGAGGTTTATGATATTAGATAATGATAGTACTAGATGGCTAACTCTATTTGAAAATTAACTTGATTTTTGTGTATGTAGGTTGGAAAGAATGTAGGATTTCTACCATTGGGTTTATGGAGTCAAAAAATCAGTAGATTCAGTGGCAAGGTTTCTTGACATGGAAGCTGAGGCAGATAATAGTTTTTAACAAAGGAAAATCACACATAGATCATAGGGCAACACAATCATTTCATAAATAAAGGAATTTAGAGCATAAACATATGAATTATGAGTTATAAATATGAAATATACTGCAAGTGGTACACATAAAGATATATATTAGAAAGACATTAAAAAATCCATTAGAATCCTAGGTTTGTCAAGAAGAATCCTCTGTATTACTGATATAAGTCAAATTACATAAAGTTGTAGTATGGTGAAAAAAATCTCCCAACCCTTTAAAAATTTGATAATTTGCCTTTAAATAGACATTCTTACAGTAGGGATGATCTATCTCTGGGCTAGATTCATCAAAATCTTCCTATGACACCTCATATAAGAGAAAAAACAAGCATTTTAATAAGAAAATGATAGCTACACTCTAAGAATGACTTTTCCTAATAGGACTCAAACTCCTATTTATTACATCAGTCTACCTTATCTTTAAAACAGTTACATATCAGTGAAAAATAAGCATCACATGTTCGAATAGGTTATGACATAGCTCATCACTACTTGATATATTAAAAACCCTCCTAATCATGTGGAACAATACCCTATTTTTTAGGAGTATAAGACATTATCTTCAACGAAAGCTTTAGCTGATGAGCTATCTCCATTGGATGTCTTCAAGTAATAAATGTTTGGTGGTAAGGTCCCTTGACCTGTTGGATGTGTCCACCTGTCTAAAACTACTTTTAAACTTCTCATAAACCTTCAAAAACAGCTCGCTACGAAAACATGGCAGTTTCGTAGTGAGCTTTCGTAGCATCCAAAAAATGGCTTTTGCACTCAAAATTTATGTTTCTAAGGTTGTATTTTTTCTGCATATAAAGTATTTCATGTTAATATACTTTAAGATAATTAGCCTGAACCTCAAGCAAGGCTTCCTTTTCAGCAAAACTTAGTTGATGAAGATCAGCCTGAAATACAAGAAGACTCAATTCGTTGCTTAGATGAAAACATGTAAGGAATGTTTTTGACTAAGGAGGAACATGATGAGTTAGATTATGATCTTTCATTTAAAACATAAAACCTTATCCTAAGCTATTTTTTGTCACTCAAAATTCATTCTTTCTTGTGAAACATCACATTGTCAATGTTTGAGAGCTGCCTCACCACACCAAGCAGCTTGCTGTCCAATTTTTCTTTACAAGTGTCACCTTTTTAGGATAGCAGCTTGGTTATAAAAGGAGATGGTCATGCACAAGAAAGCATACAAAGGAGGCTCTATGGATAATATATAATCTCATGGACCTTAAGCTATTCATGGAGGACCCTATATTTGTTGAAGCATGCATTAGTTCAAGTTGTCAAAAATTTTGTTGGAGCTAACAAGGAAATTGCTGTGTTTTTGAACTCTTTGAGCAGTACATTTAAAGAAAGGATTATGGATGAAAAGAGATGAATTTGGTAATAATGAGAGACATTATTTTCAATCATAGAACATGGAAAAATAACCTCTTTCACTTTTCTCATAGGTGCTATCAGTTGAGAGATACAGGGATGTCTTTGGGCCCTATTTTCATAAAATAGAGTTTTCCTGTTTTATCCATGTTTTTCAAATGCAAGTTCTGGACTGTTGGATATGGTTTTCAAAAAACCAAGAGACATTTTTCTTCAGAAAATTCGTATTGACAAAAAAATCCTCCACTGTTGAAAAATACATCTTGGATTTAGAGATATAAGCTCTGTTCTAAGACCTAATTTTCATAAAAAATAGGAAAAATCTGCAAAGATGTTTTAAATATGTAAGGTGATGGTGATTGTGTTCCTCATTAGTTTGATGAGTTCCATAACATGCAGAGGACCTCAAATTTTGCAGAAGAAGATTAGTTCTTGAAGATAGTTTTGAAATGTGAAATTTCTTGCAATATTCCTAAAATTTAGCTTTTAGCTAAATGGAATATTATAGATTATTTTGTCACTAGGTAGGTGAATATATGGATGGGGAGGCCCATAAATCTCCTTAGAAGCAATAAAAACACTTCAAGTGTGAAAGGAGACCTTCTCAGCAGCTAAATAAATCACCTTTTAGTATGAACAGGGGTTAGATCATGTTGAATAGGTCAAATTTGACCAAATCAACAACATTGTTATGGAGGAGTGGACACTAAATGAGGGATAACGCAGTTTTGGAGGGAGTTTGATTGCATGGAGGAAATGACCTAATTGAGTGGGGAAAAGGGAAAGGAAGCTCATAAACTATATGAGGAAGAGGATGGCAGCCATATGGGGTTATGTTATGGATTATTGATTTTTTGGTATGCATGACTATTTGCATTCTTTAATTGTTTATTTGAGATTATTGTATTGTTTAGCACCAAGTGTTCCTGATTGGGAATCCCACCTCTTCCATTGAGGATCTATTGGAGGATTATTTTACTATCATTTCCACATTATGACATTCTATCCAAGCTTTATTCTTCAGCTACAGTGCAGTTTCTGTTCATATTTGTGTTGTGTTGCAGGGTGTTGTAGTGGAGGGTTGAGAAACCCACTTTCTAAGCTAGTCTTCCATAGGAGGAAGGATTCCTTCTCTTAGGATATCAGCAAGGAGAGTTCCTAGGAATATCTTAGATATTTGGCATCAGGACAACCTATCCCCATAATTTACAACGTATTTTCAGCTGGGAATTGCGTTATTTTAGTGAGCGGTTGCAGTGAGCAACCCAAAAATGGCCGAAATCCAAATTTAAACTCTTTCCAAACCATTTCTGGGTTTTTCTGGGTTTATTGAGTAAATTTGTAGTTAAAATCCTATATCATTCTGAGCAGGCTAACATCCTTCTGCACATGGTTCTTTTCCTCAGAAGTAGTAGTTTCCAATAGCAACAGTTTCCTCAACAGTAGTAGTTTGCTTTTCGTTGAAGGGATAAGCCCTTCATTGAGTGAGTATTTTTGGAGGAGTTCATTCATATCTACATCAGATTCAGCCACCTCCTTCTATGTGCTTCAATTTTAGTGAATATTCAGCCCTAGGGCTTTAGATCCACCATTCATACTTTTTTTATTTCCGGAAACCCTTCCCGGGTTCTCTTGGAAAGGTGTTTAGGAGGCTAGATCTTCACTTCTAGCATTATTTGAGCTATAACAAAATAGATCTACATTGATATATATTTATGCAGCGGTTTATGCCCTAAAACTATGCTTTCATGGCTCATTGCACTTGTATGGCAGTATTTTTACATGTATTGACATATTTGCTTAGAGGAGGTCTGTTTTTTATTACTTGAGTGATTAGAGCCTCAAGATCTTATGCCTATTACTTGCTGATATGTTTAGTAAGATGGTTGTAAATTTGTCTCATATCATGGTGTGTTGGTTATTTCACTGTTATTTCCATTATTGTGTTCATATATTGCTACTTCCCCATTTGGGAATATTACAGTGGTATCAGAGCATAATCTTGGCTCAGCCTGTGCATTCAGCCAATATGTCACCATAAGGAGAAGCTTCTCACAAGAAGAGGAGATGTATAGATGAAACAAAGAAAAGACTCCATTAATTGGAGGAAAGAAGGAAGAGGGGCTCTCAAAGCTTTTTTTTCAAACTATGCAGAGTATCAAGGGAGATATCAAGAAGATGAGAAGGGAGATGTGTAGGGAATATCCAAGGGGGTTTGAATATGAAGCAAGCCCTAGATTTTTACATAATGAGTGTCAGCATTAAACCACACAATCTGATCCATAGCACAGTATTATTCCCATATTTACTGCAAGAGAGATGGAGGAAGATGCATCAAAGGAGGATACTTTGAGTGACTATCTTCAGGAGTATGAATCTCAATCTTTGAGATTCAAGGAGCACTTGAACTTCCAAGATTTTTTCCAGCTCAAGGAGGAAAGAATACCTAGAAATCACCATAAAAGAAAAGGAGGTAGATTCTTTTTGCCAAATTTTGATGGGTACTCCACATGCACAGCTAAGAACTCGATAGATCAGCTAGACTCATATTTGCATCTACATCAAGCCTCAGAAAAGGAAACCCTTAGGATAGCAACACTACATCTTGAAGGTAATGCTCATACTTGGTGGCTTTATGAATCTTTTTCATTTATTCATGGAAATATAGCTACTTATGAAAAATTCACTAAGAGATTAGTGAAGATATTTGATGGAAAACAATCTAAAATATCCTTGATTGCGCTAGAAAAACATAAACATTCAAAACCTTTGCATGATTTGGAAAGATCTATTGCACCAAATCCACTTCAGATTTCAATAGAGGGGGATAAAAACTTGTATGATACCTTTCCAAGGGCAACATCCCCATTGCATGAAGAGATTTCTTCTCAAAAGGAAGACATGGAGGTTCCTCCTTCAAGGGAAGACCAATATCTAGGGTTTCTCATTGTTGATGAGGTATTCTCAAATATTGATGAGGAGGAAGAGCAGAAGGAAAGTAATAGCGTTGTCACTTTGGGAGGAGAACCATCACCACATGGAGATGGGCATGAGGCTATTGCTTCAAGTGGAGGAGATTTTGCATCATCGAAAAAGGTTCCTAAGGAGCATCATGTGACAGTAGTGATGGGAAGTAACACCTTGATCAAAGGAGGAGAAGAAAAGGTGGATCAGCATCAAAGGATGGGGAGCATGCACCCCTTGTTTATTTCAAGGGGTTTATATATAGAAGAATGAGACTAATTTATGTAGTGAAGGGAGGGGGAAATCAATCCACTCACCTATACATTCTACATCAGATTTTGATGTCTCTTTACATGGAGGCATTCCACCAAGGAGACCCCCTGATTGGAAGATGGGTAAAGAGTTCTCTCAACATAGTGCAACATTGATATATTTGGCTAGGAAAGGAGCCTTGGGAGAACCTAGCACAACCCAGAGGACCTTTGATGGCTTCAAAGGAGGGGTGAACAATTTTTTGATATGGACATTACTATCTCCCACTTAGCTATTTGAGCTGAAAAATGATTCAGAAATATATGATGACATGAGCATGGTGTCAAATGGCCACTCCATAGCTTTGGAGAAGAAAATGATACTTCCACACATGAGGAAGATTTATGAATATGACAAGAGGTTAATAACACTCTTGTATGAATGGGCCAAACTATGGAATTTTTGGAGGAGAGACACTTTTCAAGAGGAGGTTGACTTCCATGTACTCCAATCTTGTCTTGGGCAAGAACAACTGCAAGAGAGGTAGAAAAAGTGGGGTAAAATTACTCCAACATGTGGCTTTGGAATTGATCATGTCAAATAGGAGAGTTATGATGTGACAAATACTTCATTTCAGATTTTTAAATGCTGTCATTATTAGGGAGCATAGATCCATATTGGGAGTCCCAACTATTGCTGGAATATTCCGAGAACCTCTTCACATGTAAGGTTCTTGTTGGGAAAGTTATAGATAGGAGGTACAGAGTGTTTGATGGAGTCATTTATTTCCATTATAAGATCTACTTGACTAGAGACTCAAAGCTCAAGGATAAACTACTACATGCAGCCTATGATATCTTGCTTTCCAATCCCACTGGTTTCATTAGAACATACCATACTATTTTGGAGGGATTCATGTGGGAAGAATTCAAAGAGGAGATGAACTATCATATGAGGAAGTGCATGAATTGTTTGGAGGCTGAGGAGAAACACAACTCTTGGGAAGAGTTATCATCACCACCTCCTCACTCATGCGATATGAGAGGGAGATCACCCATGAGCTACCTCACTGATTTAAACCAAGTGTATGGTAAGGATTGTGTTTATGAGCATCATCATATATTTACTATGTACTTGCACTCTCTTACCACTCATTTGCAGGGAATTTCTCCAAGAGGGGGTACTCTTTCTTATTGGCTTCATGGGCTACTTGGGGCCATGAGAAATGATGATGTTTACCATTCCCTAGAATATTTTTGGGAGATGGTGTATTCTTCATGGTGTGCTTAATTTACACCAACCATATTACACATTCTCCAAACATGCAAGAAAAATGGGGTAGCAAAAAAGTGGTGGGAGAAACACTTCTTATATCACATTCTATGGTAGTTAGGAGAAAAATTGCGTTGGTTGCACATGAGGTACCATTGTCCTTATCCTTTACTACACATGGAAGCTAGCATGAATTTGATTGTGATTCCATATGTTGATGATGTTCTCATATTTGTTGGGAACATGATTGGAGGGAAGGCACATTGGTTGGATGTGTCCATGGGGGAAGAAATTTCCTACACCTTTTATGCTTCATGCTTCAAGGGGAGCATGGGAGATGATATGGTAACTGCAGTAGATCACTTGTTTCTTTATGAAGTGGGCCATATGATTGCTTGGAGCACTTGGGATATGCCTCTCATAAACATTTGGGAGGAACTTTTCTATGAATTACCATTCTGGAAGGTGATTCATTTCATTTGGATGATAGCATGGAGATGGGAGTTTCTCATAGGGAATGAGGTCCCTTGTGTTTTTCATCACTTCTACCTTGAGGAGGCCATTGGACATCAAGAAGGTTTCCATATAGACCTTCCACTTTCTCATGATGAGATCCATTTGGTTATTTCACCAAAGGCCAACTTGCACATGTGGGAGGAAACATTGGGAGACATGATTATTGTAGAATATCTAAAGCAATGGTGGGGATAATTGATGAGGAGGCCACAAGAGGAGGATGGGAGAAATTTTTCTCCACCTTTATAGTTGCTTGAGGACAAGCATCATTTTGGAGGGGAGGACTGTAATATTCCTAAAATTTAGCGTTTAGCTAAATGGAATATTATAGATTATTTTGTCACTAGGTAGGTGAATAAATGGATGGGGAGGCCCATAAATCTCCTTAGCAGCAATAAAAACACTTCAAGTGTGAAAGGAGACCTTATAAGAAGCTAAATAAAGAACCTTTGAGTATGAACAAGGGTTAGATAATGTTTAATAGGTCAACTTTGACCAAATCAACAGTGATGTTATGGAGGAGTGGACATTAAATGAGGGATAATGCAGTTTTGGAGGGAGTTTGATTGCATGGAGGAAATGACCTAATTGAGTGGGGCCAAGGTCAAGGAAGCTCATAACCTATATAAGGAAGAGGATGGCAGCCATATGGGGTTATTTTATGCATTATTTATTTTGTGGTCTACATGATTATTTGCATTCTCCAACTATTTAGTTGAGATTGATGTGTTGTTTAGCACCAGGTGTTCCTGAACGGGAATCCCACCTCTTCCATTGAGAAGCTCTTGGAGGAGTCATGTAATATCATTTCCACATTCCAAAATATTTTCCAAGCTTCATTCTTCAGCTACAGCGCAGTTTCTATTTATATTTGTGTTGTGTTACAGGGTGTTGCAGTGGAGGGTTGAGAAACCCACCTTCTGAGCTAGTTTTCCATAGGAGGAAGGATTCCTTCTCTTGGGAGATCAGCAAGGAGGGTTCCTGGGAATATTTTAGATATTTGGAATTAGGCCAACCTATCCCCATCATTTAAAGTTCATTCTCATCTAGGAATTGCGTTATTTTAGTGAGTTGTTGTAGTGCGCAACCCAAAAATGGTCGAACATCCAAAGTTAAAATCTGGCCAAACCATTTCTGGGGCTTTTTGAGTTTTTTGAGTAGAGTCCATAGTTAAAATCCTGGATCATTCTGAGTAGTCTAAAATCCTTCTACACATGGTTCTTTTCCTCAGAAGTAGTAGTTTCCAGTAGCAGCAATTTCCTCAGCAGTAGTAGTTTGCTTTCCATTGAAGGGATAAGCCCTTCATTAAGAGAGTGTTTTTGGAGGAGTTCTTTCAGATCTACATCAGATTCAGCCACCTCCTTCTATGTGTTGGGCCGTTAATATGCCATTATTATTATCACTTGTGAACGATTATTCCACCCATTTCTACCATTCTTCATCACGTCATTTATTATAATTTATTATTTAAATCCATTTTATAATGATTTATGCTCTTATGAATGAATATTATTTATTCTCCTTTATTTCTAATAAATTGATAATTATGTATGATTTTATCAATGATAGTTTTAATAAATCAGTTGTAACATTATTCACCATTTTTAGCCTCCAAGATTATTTTCAGATTGAAGATTTGATCATTAAAAGTGCCAACTCAGAAATTCGCTGGAATAAGAAGTGACGATTTTGCGGTTGAGATTCTGAGCAAATGAAGAAGAATATGGAAACTCCGGAACATGGGTTTTGTCCAGAACGGACCCAATTAACTTTAGCAAAGAACGGTTTGCCCAAATTCGGCTTGTACTAAGCGAAACGCAGGGTTCTTTGAGCACGATTTTCTCAGATTTGTTGTTGCGGCCGTCCTCCAAATCTCAGCTGCAAAGCCAAATTCGCCTTGTTCTTGTTGATCAAATGGTTAGAAGCAAACCAATTTTGTAATAGAATCATGTTGTAATTATCTCTATTGTAACCACTCTCTGCTCTCTTTGTATTTAAATCGGAACAGAGATCAGAGAGGGAGAAGGACTTTGAGGATGATTCGGGATGGATTCGAATGATGGAATTGAGGATTCAGACTTAGAGATTCAAGAATGAAGATGGATTATTCATGATAGGATATGGATTGTTGCATTGCCATTGTAATCTTCAAATCTTTTTCTGTTGTAATGATTTCACAATTTGAGGATGAATAAATAAAAGGGTTGTTCATTCACACGATGCGAAGTAGCCCGACGCATCCGGCGGCTAAAATTGACCTGCGAGGCAAATTATCTTCTTGTTGTATCATATCTTTAAGTATAATGATCGATGGTTGGTTTTCCTTTATTTCTTTGAATCGTAATGCTTTACAGTTTCATGTTCTTCACTTCGCTGTTTAGTTTGGTTGATTAATTGCAAGAGTTTGCTTTTAAAGAGCTTTCCTAGTTTACTTTCAATGGCAGCTTTCCATTTCCTGTTATTTGCATTATCTTTGCTTTGGTGTGAAGAACGATCTGAAACTGTAGTGGGCATTGGCATTTTCTGTCTAGTCCCCAGATTAATGATCTGTTCCTTGGTTACTTTTGGTTACATCAGTTTCCAAAGGGATGAGTTATTGTTACTGGACCCTTGACTGATACATTGCTTATTTTTCCGAATGCATGATTTAAGTCTTAAAGTGTTTTGCTGTAAGTAGATTTTATTTCCAGCTTTCATTTACTTTTGGATTTTGAGCACTACGCTGCAAAACATTACTCTTGAGTAAATAGCCGCCTCAAACTGAGTACACTCTTGAAATAAAAATTCGTCCCTGGGTTGACAATTAGTGTGAGGTAACTAGGAGTTACAAAGACACCTTTTTATCGCTCCACATTTTGGCGCCGTTGCCGGGGAGAGTGTAGCCATTTTTAAAGAGTAGTGTGCATCTGATGAGTGCCTGTTAGGAAAGAATTGAGTATTAAAAACGGAAGGTAAGAACCTGCGTACGGAGCATGTAAAAGCCCTGCTCCCCCGCCCGCTTTCCAACAGAATTGTTAAAGAACCTAGGATAGAAATAGATGTTTGAATTTTTGTGTGAATGATTAGGAAAAAGATAGAAATTTTTAAAAAATGGATCACATGATCTCATGCAAGTGGTGATGTAAGCACCACCCATTTCACTAACCGATTGACAGGAACATTTGAAGAAGGAGCCTCGAAGAAACACATGAAAAACATCTTATATTATGGTAAGAAATGGCTCACGTTTCTACTTTTGAATTTCCTATCAAAGATCTAGGAGGAGTGATACAAATGCACATAATTCCCCCATCTTTACCAAATTTTTATGGTTTAGCAAATGAAGATTCAGATACATTCTTATTTGAGTTCGAAATACTTTGTAGAGGATATGATTATTGTACTAATGATCAAAGATTGAAAGTGTTTCCTCTTACTCTAAAAGGAGCAGCTCTCCGATGGTTCATGAGCCTAGGTGGGAATTGCATCGAATCATGGGAGGACATGAAGAACATATTCTTGAAGAAGTACCAAGACTATTGCAAATCCAATGAAGATATTTTCGGTATGATACAAGGGGAAGATGAAAGTTTGGAGGACTATGTAGATCGATTTCATTATAACCTTCAAAAATCAAAGCATAAGCATTTGGAAAAAGAGATCTTAAAAACACTCATTCTTAAAAGAATCAAAGATGAATTTTTAGAACTCTTAAATCTGATAGGAAAAGGTGATGTTTTTCAGTTATCATATGATGATGTTTGTGAGTTGTGCATAAGGTATTCAAGAGGAATCTCCAAGGCTGGTAAGAATTCTATAGATGTTTGTTCTTTCTTTTCCAAATCTGCTACAAGAATAGGAGACATAAGAGCTGAAATCAATGATTTATTTGAAAATTTTAAAGTTGATTTTATTAGCTCTCTAAGCTCAAAATTGGATGTTTTGCAGGTTCATAAAAATGAAGAATTTGATGAAGTGTTTTTCCCTCATGACCAAAAGGAGCAGCCCATAGATGGTTACTCTTCCTTATCTAGGATGGAAGTATCATATCAAGAGGTGAGGAAGCTGCAACAAGGTCAAAACCATGGAAATCATGGCCTACAGGTATGGTTCAAAACACTTCTTCTCCATTCTCTTACTTGCATAATCCATTATGGAATACTCATGTTCTAGGGCAGCCATGTCAATTTCAATATAACCACCAATCTTATCTACAAGTTTGGCATGGTTCACCTTATGATTGCATGACTACTCTCCCTCATCTTGTAGCACAAGCACATTCTCCATATTCTCCACCAGCTCTTTCACAACATTCTGCTTGCATATCAAATTTATCCACTCAACCCAACCAACCACATAATCATAATGCTCCATTCCATACACAATTTCCTGCTCAACTAATTCCACACCCTCACCACAATAAACTAGTACAACATACTTACAGTGTTGAACTGCCAAATTTACCGACCCTTCCCACCCATTCTATCTCACAAGCGCCATTAGAGAAAACTTACAATGAGATTCAGAATGTTTCAAATTCAAAAATTGCCAATTTTGTAATAGAATGTTTCATTCACTGCTATATTAAAAGTGCCAACTCAGAAATTCGCTGGAATAAGAAGTGACGATTTTGCGGTTGCGATTATGAGAAAATGAAGAAGAATCTGGAAAATCCGAAACATGGGTTTTGTCCAGAACGGACCCAATTAACTTTAGAAATGAACGGTTTGCCCAAATTCGGCTTGTACTAAGAGAAACACAGGGTTCTTTGAGCACGATTTTCTCAGATTTGTTGTTGCGGCCGTCCTCCAAATCTCAGCTGCAAAGCCAAATTCGCCTTGTTCTTGTTGATCAAATGGTTAGAAGCAAACCAATTTTGTAATAGAAATCATGTTATACTTATCTTTATTGTAACTTCTCTCCGATCTCTCTCTATTTAAATGAAAACAGAGATCAGAGATGAGGATGATTTGGGGATGACTTTGGGGATTCGAATGATGGAATTGAGGATTCAGACTTAGAGATTCAAAGAATGATGATGGATTATTCATGATAGGATAGGGATTGTTGCATTGCCATTGTAATCTTCAAAGCTTTTGCTGTTGTAATGATTTCACAATTTGAGGATGAATAAATAAAAGAGTTGTTGTTCATTCACCTGATCTGAAGTAGCCCAGCAGCATCCGCTGGCGGCTAAGGGCCCAGCCTCTGGTGGAGTATGCTGCTGTTGTATCATATCTTTCCAATTTCCGCCGTGTGATGGTTTGATTTAGTTCCTATTTCTTTGAATCGTAATGCTTTACAGTTTCATGTTCTTTACTTCGCTGTGTAGTTTGGTTGATTAATTGCAAGAGTTTGCTTTTAAAGAGCTTTCCTAGTTTACTTTCAATGGCAGCTTTCCATTTCCTGTTATTTGCATTATCTTTGCTTTGGTGTGAAGAATGATCTGAAACTGTAGTGGGCATTGGCATTTGCTGTCTAGTCCCCGGATTAATGATCTGTTCATTGGTTACTTTTGGTTACATCAGTTTCCAAAGGGATGAGTTATTGTTACTGGACCCTTGACTGATACATTGCTTATTTTTCCGAATGCATGATTTAAGTCTTAAAATGCTTTGTTGTAAGTAGATTTTATTTCTAGCTTTCATTTACTTTTGGATTTTAAGCACTATACTGCAAAACATTACTCTTGAGTAAATAGCCGCCTCAGACTGAGTACACTCTTGAAACAAAAAGTCGTCCCTGGGTTGACAATTAATGTGAGGTAATTAGGAGTTACAAAGACACCTTTTTATCGCTCCACACTATGTGCTTCAGTTGTAGTGAATCTTCAGCCCTATGGATTTAGATCCACCATTCATACTTTGTGTATTTCTGGAAACCCTTCTCGGGTTCTCTTGGAAAGGTGTTTAGGAGGCTAGATCTTCACTCCTAGCATTATTTGAGATATACAACAGCAGATCTACATTGATATATCTTTATGCGGTAGTTTATTCCGTAAAAATGCATTTTCATGCCTCATGGCACTTGTATGGTAGTTTTTTTACATGTATTGACATATTTTCTTAGAGGAGGTATGTTTTCTATTGCTTGAGTGATTAGAGCCTCAAGATATTGTGTCTATTACTTGTTGATATGTTTAATAAAATGGTTGTACATTTGTCTCATATCATGGTGTGTTGATTATTTCACTTTTCTTTCCATTATTGTGTTCATATATTGCTTCTTCCCCATTTGGGAATATTACATTTATGCACTTTTACATAGTTTCGTAGTGCTTCCTAGGCTTAAAGCGAGGAAAACGCTATAAAAAACTTGTAGCATCATTTTTTCCTCTAAAGCCATGTTTTGAAGTTTTCAAGGAGGGATATTGATGGTGGTTATGTGTCATTTCTTGATTGACACCATGAAACAACAAAGTAGCAAAGTTATTGGGCGCAAAAGTCATTTTTCAACACTACCAAAGTTCACTGCGAAAATGTCCTATTTTCGTAGCGAGCTATTTTTGAAGGTTTTGGAGCATCTTAATGGCATTTTTGGACAGCTGGACTCCTCCAACATGTCAAGGGACCTTAATATCAAATATTTATGACTTGAAGGAATTTTTGTGGAGACAGGTCATCAGCTAAAGCTCTCGTTGAAGATGAGGACTATGCATTCCTGAAAAATAAGGTTTTGTTCCACATGTCTAGGAGAGTTTTAATATGTAACCATGGTAATTAACCTATCATCTATCCTTCGAGCATGTGATGCTTATTTGTAATTGACATTTAATTGTTTCAAAGATAAGGTAGACTGATGTAATAAATAGGAATTTGAGTCCTATTAGGAAATGTCTTTTTTAGGCTATAGCTATCATTTTCTTGTTAGAAGATATGATTTTCAGTTATGTGATGTGTCATAGGAAGAATTTGATGAATCTAGCCATTTGGCAGATCATCCTTGTTATAAGAATGTCTATTTAAAGGAAAATCATTGAAGTAGTAAAGGGTTGGATATTTTTTGCACCAAATTGCTGCTTTATGTATTTTGACTTATATCAGTAATACAGAGGGATTTTCTTCTTGAAAAACCTAGGATTCTCATGGATTTTTTAATTTTTTATTGATCAACATCTTATGTTTTATCACATGCAGTAGATTTCATTTCTATTACTCAGAATTCATAACTCTATGCTTTAACTTCCTTTAGTAATGAAATGACTATGTTTTCATATGTTTTATGAGTGAATTGCCTTTGTTAAAGACTCCTATCTACCTAGCTTCCATGTTAAGAAACCTTGCCACTGAAAATACTGATTGTTGACTCCATAAGCCCAATGGTAGCAAGCTTGTTTGCTTTCAACCTGTAATCATAAAAAACAAGATACAAGTTCTATAGAGTTAGCCATCTATCTTTATCAGTAACCAATATCATAAATTTCTTGTGGGAGAGCCCTCTCAGACTGAAGAGGCTAAGCTTTAGTCAAAATTTGGTTTGAAACAATTACATAGAGTTGTCTGATCAGCAGCCAATCAAGTACAATTTTGTGATAACAAAAAGAATAATTAGGATTTGAGAAGAGTAACATATATATAAAATACCATTTCAAAAGCTAAGGAATAATCATCTATTTAGGTAGTAATACCTAAGAAGACATGATTAAGAAAAACTACTCAACAAATTCTAGCCTCCCTAAGTCATCTATGCTAGCTGCACATATTAGGGAAGTATAATATTATGAATAATTGATATCATAAGCAACCCATAGAGTTTATAGCCCATATATATCAATAAGGTAATGATATAAAGGCTTTTTAGAAGGACAAGGGGATATATGAAAATGATATGTAGAATCAATTCTGTAAGAATTATTAATTGATCAATTTATCCCAGATTTAGGCAATGATGTGAAACAACCTATTGGATATGTTAGCACAGTTATTTTCTAAGTCATGAGTCCATTTCATATTTTTTTTTTAGGATTAAACTTCAAAAAATTTCAAAAAAAAAAAATAAAATTTTTTTTTGGTCGCTACAGAAAATTCTGGAAGCGCCAGTTTTAGTCTTTTCGAAGAGTCTGTTATATTCTTGTTTCTATATTTTTCTTGTTTTATTTCTGTTTGGTGTGGAGCTTGATTATCCTCTTTATTTTGTAACACAGTGTTGGACCGATGTTGCCGCCTGTAATTGTACGCTGCCTAGGGGGTCTGGCAGGGGCGGGGGCGAGTTTATGGAGCGACCCCCCCCCCTGGCAAGGGGTTTCGGGGGCAGCACCCCTGAAGCTAAAAATAGATGTAAAAAATCCTTGTAAAAGTATACTAATTTCAAGTCAATCTGGGCCGTCATTAGGTGGATGATCTGATGGTAGAAGTTATGGGTTTTTTACCCTAGAAGGCAACCCCTTGCTTGTATGACGATATTTTATTGCGGTTGTGTATTGTATTTTTATTCTCAGAGCAAGAAACATATAGCGAGACTGTGAGAGAGAAAAAAGGATATCATAGTAGATCTGTTGTAGGTTGTGTCTCTTCATTTTGCTGGATAATAGAAAGGAAGGACTGGCTGTTAGGGGTGGGCGTAGCCTAAACTGGGTGAACCACGTATATCTGTGTCTCTCTAGTTTTATGTGCTTCATGTGCTTGTGTTTTCTGCATATTTTATGTGTTTCATTTTCTTTGTAATATATAATTTTCTAACAACTGGTATCAGAGCGAAAGGTCTATTTGGCTGATAAACTCGCGGGAAATAAGGGTTCCTGGTTCGAGTGGGAGCAATGGCGGAAGATGGTAAATTTAGGGTTGAGAAATTTAACGGCCAAAACTTCCCATAGTGGAAGATGCAGACGGAAGATTATCTATATCAGAAAGACCTGTACCTACCATTGAGCGGAAAAAAAAAGAAGCTGATGACTATGACAAATGCAGAATGGGAGATTCTTGATAGAAAGGCACTTGGAATAGTATGGTTGTGCCTCACGGCATCGGTAGCCTTCAATATTTCGAAGGAAACAAAAACAGAGGGTTTGATTCAGGCATTGGCAAAACTATTTGAAAAACCCTCGGCTTCAAACAAGGTATTTCTTAAGAAACGTTTATTTAATATGAAGATGTCAGAAGTGGATCTATTGCAAACCATTTAAATGATTTTAATATACTTACCAGTCAGTTAAGTTCTATAGGGGTAAAGTTTGATCATGAAGTTAGGGCTCTTTTATTTTTGTGCTCATTGGCAGAAAGATGGAATGGTTTAGTTATGGCCATTAGTAACTCTGTTTCTGGATCTAGTACTTTAAAGTTTGATGATGTTGTTGGTGCTATCCTTAGTGAGGAAATGCGACGGAAAACCTCCGGTGAGACATTGAGTAATACTTTGAGTGCAGATTCCTAGGGAAGAAAAATGGAAAGAGGAAAGATATTGGGATATCGCAGTAAATCAAGGAAAGGCAGGTCCAAGTCCAGATCAGGGATAGTGTGCCGGAAATGCGAAAAGAAAGGACACCTGAAGAAATACTGGAGATCTTGGAAGGGAAAAGAAGGAGACACACAACAAGAAAACAATCATGAAGCAAATGTGACAGGTGATGTGTTACAAGATTCTTTGATTCTTTCTTTCGAAAATTTATGTTAGGTCCCTATATCACTAGTATAGTCCCTTATTATTGTCAGTGTAAACCCCTTATTGTTATTATTGTACCCTTTTAACCCCCATTTTTTTATTATTGTTCCCTTAAATTATTATTGTTAGGTCGGCTAGGATTACATTGTGGCCCACTAGGATTACATTATGGCCCCATGGACTCCTATATATAGAAAGGAGGTTTTGTGAATTGTATCATCCAATAATTTTACATTCATGTAATGTATTGGAGGTTTCCCCCTCGAAGTGGCTTATTTATAAGGCATTGATATCTCTTTTCTTCTATTTTTGGACCTGGTTACACAACATTTGGTATCAGAGCTTTGGATTCTAGGGTTTCGTTACTCCAAACAGGTCATCGTGGAATTTTCGCTATAACTTTTTTTATACGAAGTTTCAAAAGCTGAAATTTTTAGGGTGTGAAATCGAAATCCTGAGGAAGATTTTCTAAAAATTTCAGAGCTTGGTTCGCAATATTTTCGGAGATATGATCTGTGGAAGTTAGGTCTTTTTTCAGGCTCCTAAACAGGTCATTGTGGCATTTGCACTATAAATTTTTTTCTACGAAGGTTCAGAATTTGAAATCCGTATGGTGCAAAGCTGAAATCGTGAGGAAATTCTTCAAACAATTTCAGAGCTTTTTTCGCAATAATTTTGGAGATATGATATGTGGAAGGTAGTGCTTTTTCAGGCTCCTGAATTTCATCTCAAAGAGGTGATCGTGGGAAAAGTTCAATAACTCTCTCTCTGGGCATCGGATTGGAGTACCGTAAAAATTGGTCACAAATACACAGACTGAAGTTTCTTTTCTATCAATTTCAGAGACAAAGGACAAAACAGTGACACATGGAAAGTCGTACAACTTCGCTCTACTGAACCAGTCCATAATTAGGTCATTGTGGGAGATTGGACACAACTTTGTCTTGGAGAATCCAAATCAGGTCAGACCTGTGGCATTCGAAAGATAATTCAGAGGGATATGTTGGTACCAAAATTTATATATTGAAGTGTTTAAATAACATAGATAATCCAATTTCAATATCGAGCTCCTCAAAAGCAAGAAAAAGGTGTGTATTTTTTTTCCGAATTGCATAAGTCTTGTTTGAAGAATCAATTTGAATTGATTCCAAGGGCATATTGTAGAATAGATATCAGTATTGGGTTCTAAAATATGCCTCGTAAAAATAATTCAACACCCATTAAGCCTTCAGACGAGTCTACTATGACTCATGAAGATGAAGTATTGCAACATGATGTATCAAAATTACAAGATCAAGTGCAACAAATTTCACTCTCACAAAGAGCAACAAAAAATGAAATGGAAGTTTTGAAGAAAGGCATGGAAGAGAAGATGGATGGTTTGAAGAATGGCATGGAGGCTGGCATGGAATCTAAGATGGATGACATGGAAGCTAAGATCGATGAGAAAATGGAAAACATGAAGAATTTTCTAAAAGCAGACATGGAAGGTTTGACAAAGTTGATACAAGAAAGGTTTCCTAATGGTGAAAAGATAGTAGAAGAACCTCATGATGAGAACAAAATAAATGTTAATCGTGATTTCATAAATTCTAATGTTGGTGGGAAGAACCACCATATTCCAAAAATGGATATGAGGAATTTTGATGGAAAGGATCCTGTAACATGGATACTACAGATGGAGCAATATTTTGATCTCCATAACGTGCAAAACACACAAAAGGTACGCATTGCAACTTTACATTTAGAACAAAATACATTTGTATGGTATCGATGGCTTTGCTCCCGTAAAAAAATTGTCACTTGGTCAATTTTTACGGAGGAAATTATAGCACATTATGAGGATACAAAGAGCAACACCTTCTTTAGCCAATTGATAAATCTGAAACAAAAGGGTTTAGTGGGGCAGCACATTGAGGACTTCCAAAAATTGAATATAAGGGTAACTGATATTCCAAAGGAACACAGGATTGATCTCTTCGTAGGAACTCTAAAGGATAACATCCAACATGAAGTTCATGTTTTGGAACCTGATTCATTGGAGAAGGCATTCAGGTTGGCAAGAAAAGTTGAATGTAAAATTATGGCGAAAAGGAAGCCTACCACTCAATTCTACAAATAAGGAAGTGTTGCTACACCTAGATTTCCACAACCTACAAGGTTGACACCACAACAATTGGAAGAAAAAAGAGCAAAAGGGATTTGCTACAGTTGTGATAGCAAATACACTAAAGGTCATAAGTGTGCTGAAAAGAAATTATTTTACATAGATTGTGAAGAAGAAGAACAAAATGAACAAGAAGAGGATATACACCAGGAACTAGCCCTAGAAGAGGAAGAAATGAATCCGACCATGTCATGTAATGCACTGGCAGGAATTACCACTCCTCAAACTCAAAAGATAGCAGGACAGATCAAGAAGAAAAAGGTAATAATGTTGATTGATTCAAGTAGCACCCATAATTTTATTCAAAGTAAGGTAGCCAAGGAATTAAATTGTTTCCTATACCCAGCACCAGAATTCCAAGTGATGGTTGCAAATGGAGGAACTATAAATTGCTCTGGGAAATTCCATAATATCAAGCTAACCATGGGGGAATATGTATTGACTAGTCCAATGCTTTCCATTCCTATGGGAGGTGCTGATGTTGTACTAGAAGTACAATGGTTACAATCTTTGGGGATGGTAGCTTTTAATTTTCAAGAACTTTTCTTGAAATTTTTTTCAGAAGGAAAGGAAGTCGAATTACGGGGTATTGCGGGGAAGCCAAGAAGGATAATAAGCTCTAATGTCATGACAAAGCTTCTAAAGAAAGAACAACGAGGCGTAATTGCACAATTATGCTCACTAGAAGTTCCAACATCAAAATCATCTATTTCTGCAAATCTCCAACAAGTCTTGGACAATCATTCCAAGGTGTTTGAAACTCCCGAAGGACTCCCACCTATTCGTGATCATGATCATGCTATTCATTTGATTCCAGGAAGTGTTCCTCCAAACATCAGGCCTTATAGATATCCTTACTTCCAAAAGAGCGAAATTGAACGTATGATTGCAGAAATGTTAGAGGCGGGTATAATTCAACCTAGTCAATGTTCTTTCTCTTCTCTTGTAGTATTGGTACACAATAAGGATGGATCATGGTGAATGTGTCCGGATTATAGGGAGCTCAATAAGCTCACCATTAAAGATAAATTTCCCATTCCTGTGATTGATGAATTATTGGATGAATTACATGGAGCAATTTATTTTACCAAGTTGGATCTTTGTTCAGGATATCATCAAATTAGAATGAAGACTGAAGATATTCCAAAAACAGCATTTCGAACTCATGAGGGTCATTATGAATTTTTGGTCATGCCTTTTGGCCTTACCAATGCACCTTCTACATTTAAAGGGTTGATGAATTCCATTTTCAAACCCACCCTTAGAAAATTTGTGCTAGTATTTTTTGATGATATACTAATCTACAACAGGTCTTGGAAGGATCATGTTGAACATGTTGACAGGGTGCTCAAACTATTGCAGGAGAAACAATTATATGCAAAACATCCAAATGTTTCTTTGGAGTACAAGAGGTGGAATATCTGGGTCATATTGTATCTCACGAGGGTGTTAAAGTAGACCCTAACAAAATTAAAGCCATTAAGGAATGGAAAGTCCCCACAACCATAAAGCAGTTGTGAGGATTTCTCGGGTTAACAGGGTATTATCGCAAGTTTGTTAAGAATTATGGGAGAATAGCAGCACCTCTAACAACATTATTGAAGAAAGATGCATTTTCATGAACTCCTGAAGCAACTAAGGCTTTTGAACATCTTAAAGAGGCAATGTGCCTAGTGCCTGTCTTAGCTACGTTAGACTTCACAAAAACATTTATTGTGGAATTTGATGCCTTAGGAAATGGAATTGGTGCTATTTTAATGTAGGAAGGAAGACCCATTGCTTTTGAAAGTCATCCAATCAAAGGAAAGTTTTTGCAGAAACCTATTTATGAGAAGGAAATGTTAGCAATACTGCATGCACTAAAGAAATTGCGAACTTACCTAATGGGAAGACACTTCAAGGTAAAAACTGATCATGATAGTCTTAAACACTTTTTGGAACAAAGACTATCTTCAGAAGAGCCGCAAAAATGGGTCACAAAGATGTTGGGTTATGACTTTCAAATAATCTACAAAAAAGGAAAGCTTAATGTTGTTGCAGATGCACTCTCAAGAAAGAATGAAGAGGTGGAAGCATTGCTTTGTGCCATTTCTATTATCCAACCAGATTGGATAACCGAAGCAAGAGATGAATGGAAGAAGGACAAAGATGTATGGGCACTCATTCAAAAATTGCAGCAAGATCCTAGTACAACTGATACATTTAGTTGGAAAAATGATTCCTTATGGTACAAAGATCGCTTATATCTTTGTAAGAATTCCCAACAAAAACAAAAGATTCTTCTGGAATTGCACACTTCTCCTTTAGGAGGACACTCGGGATTTTTAAAAACTTACCACATGGTGAAGAAAGAATTTTTTTGGGATGGCCTTAAATCTAATATTCAAAATTGTGTGACAGAATTTTTGGTTTTCCAGCAGAATAAAGTTGAGACAATTAAGACCCCAGGACTTCTACAACCTTTATCCATTCCAAGTAAACGTTGGGAGGATATTTCAATGCATTTTATCACAGGTTTACCTAAGTCTGAAGGAAATAATGTCATCATGGTGGTAGTTGATAGACTTACCAAGTATGCATACTTTTGTGCATTATCTCATCCATTTAAAGAAAGTACAGTTGTTACTACATTTATGGACAAAATTCAAAAGCTACATGGAAGCCCAAGGGTTATTGTGAGCAACAAAGATCCCATTTTTACTGGAAATTTTTGGATAGAGTTATTTTCTTGTTTGGGTACTCAATTAGCTCATAGCTCATCTTATCATACTCAATCTGATGGTAAAACTGAGATAGTAAATAAATGTTTGGAAGGATATCTTCGTTGTTTTGTATCTGATAAACAAACACAATGGGTCAAGTGGTTACCTCTCGCTGAATGGTGGTATAACACTTCCTTCCATGCTGCAGCAAAAATGACCCCATTTATGGCACTTTATGGATATCATCCACCATCGATCACATCATCTTTAAGGGAAAATTCGAAGGTTCAAACAGTGGAAGATCACATCGAACATCAGCAAGAAGTTCTCCAACTCTTAAAGGATAACCTGAATTTGGCACAAAATCGAATGAAACAACAGGCAGATCAACATCGCAGCGAGAGAAGTTTTGATATATGAGATTGGGTATTTTTACGGCTACAACCATATAAACAAATGTCCCTCAAACAAGCTAAGAAGGATAATAAATTATCGCCAAAGTACTATGGTCCTTACAAGGTGTTGCAAAAGATTGGTACTATGGCATACAAATTGGAGCTTCCTGCTTCTTCGCGAGTACATCCAATTTTCCATGTTTCATGCTTAAAGAAGGTTATAGGTGAAAATCTTCCAATTCAAACAATATTTCCAAAACTTGATGAGGAAGGAAAATTCATATTGGAACCTGAAGTAGTCATGGAAACAAGAACTCGAGAACTACGAAATCGATCAATTTCAGAGTATCTCATCAAGTGGAAGAACTTACCCACTGAAGATTCTACATGAGAGGATGAGAATTTTATACAGAAGCACCCGGAGCTACTCAAGCGTTGATGAAAACACTTTTTTGAAAGAGAGGGGCATGTTAGGTCCATATATCACTAGTATAGTCCCTTATTATTGTTAGTGTAAACCCCTTATTTTTATTATTCTACCCTTGTAACCCCCATTTTTTTATTATTGTGCCCTCAAATTATTATTGTTAGGTTGGCTAGGATTACATTATGGCCCACTAGGATTACATTATGGCCCCATGGACTCCTATATATAGAAAGGAGGTTTTGTGAATTGTATCATCCAAGAATTGTTCATTCATGTAATGTATTGGAGGTTGCCCCCTCGAAGTGGCTTATTTCTAAGGCGTTGATATCTCTTTTCTTCTATTTTTGGAGCTGTTTACACCACAATGTCACTGATTCCTGGGTGGTCGATTCAGGGGCCTCATTCCATGCCACACCTGATAAGGAATATTTTCATGACTATGTTCAAGGAGATTTTGGACAAGTTCGTTTGGGTGATGATAAACCCTGTAAAATTGTTGGAATGGGTAAATTTCTTGTAAAACAACAGAATGGAAACCAATGGATATTAAAGGAGGTAAGACATGTTCCATATCTGAAGAAAAAATTGATTTCAACAAGGCAGTTAGGCGGTGAAGGTTGTGTGACAACTTTCACAGATAAAACTTGGAAGGTCACCAAAGGAGCCCTGGTAATAGAAAAAGGTGAAAAGGTTGGTACATTGTATTTATGAAATGGTATTTCTAACTCTGTTAATGCTTTAACTTCCCAAGGAGCAGATGCAGCATTATGGAATCATAGGCTCGGACACATGAGTGAGAATGGGATACAAATTCTTCACTCAAAAAATATATTGTTGGGTTTGAAGAATGTTGATTTAGATTTCTATGAGAATTGCATTTATAGAAAACAGAAGAGAGTCAGGTTTCTCAGAGTTGGGAAAGAAAAGAAGAGAGAACAATTAGAGCTTGTGCATAGAGATTTATGGGGACCTACTTAAGTATCATCTTTGCATGGCTCTCGTTATTATGTTACTTTTATTGATGATGCAACTAGAAAAACTTGGATTTATTGTATTCAGAATAAATCTGATGTATTTGATACTTTCAAGAAATGGAAAGATTTGGTTGAGATTGAGACAGGAAAGAAGTTGAAGTATCTTAGATCAGACAATGGAGGTGAATATTGTAGCAAATATTTTGATAGGTACCGTTCAGAGCATGGAATTCGTAGAGAAAAGATAGTTCCAAGAACACCACAAGAAAATGGTGTGTTAGAAAGAATGAACAAAACAATCATGGAGCATGTAAGGTGCATGAGATTGCATGCATGATTTCCTTTACAATTTTGGGTAGATGCTATAGATATTGTTTTTTATCTAATAAACAGAGGGCCTTCAAGTTCCTTGGATGGTGGTATTCCAGAGGAAGCATGAACATGTAAAAAGGTAAACTACCCTTTTTTGAAGCCTTTTGGTTGTGAGGCCTTTATCCATATTAATAAATAAAATAGAACAAAGCTTCAGGAAAAATCAAAGAAATGTACCTTTATTGGATATGGTGTTAATGAATTTGGTTATCACTTATATGACTATGAAAATCACAAAATCATTAGGAGCAGAGATTTAATATTGAATGAAAAGGTCTTGTATAAGAATCAGTTGCAGGAAACAAAACAGTGAAAAGAAAAAAAATAATACACAGTTCTTGATGAGATCACATAAAAAGTAAAGGTACCTGAAAATAATAATAATCAATAGCCACAACAACAGCAACCACCATAATAGCAACAGGCACCTCAAACACCTGAAAGTGGTGTTAGAAGATCTATCAGGATAAGTAGACCCCTTGAACGATACTCTCCTTCATTATATTATTTATTGTTGATTGATTCTGGTGAACCCAAATGTTATGAAGAAGCAATGCAGGTTGAAACCAGGAAGAAGTGGGAGCTAGACATGAAAGAAGAGATGGAATCCTTAATGCATAACCATACATTGCAGAATAAATGGTTTTATAGGGTGAAGGAAGAAGATGGAAGAAAACAGAGGTATACAAATAGACTTGTGGTGAAGGGGTATGTACAAAAGAAAGGTATTGATTTTGATGAAATATTTTCTCCTGTTGTTAAGATGACTTCAATTACAACTATTTTAAGTCTTGTAGTAGTGGAATATTTGCATCTTGAACAATTAGATGTAAAGACAACATTTCTCCATGGAGATTTGGAGGAAGAGATCTATATGAAGCAACCAGAAGGATATGAGGTCAAAGGGAAGGAAAAAATAGTGTGCAGGTTAAAGAAGAGCTTGTATGGCTTAAAACAAGCTCCAAGACAGTGGTATCTAAAATTTCACAGGTTTATGTCTAAACAAGGTTATACTAGATGTAACTTTGATCATTGTGCTTATATGAAAAATAAAAATGATGGCAGTTATATTATATTTTTATTTTATGTAGATGACATGCTTGTTGCAGGGTCTAACATGCAAGAAATAAATGTGCTCAAAAGAAAATTGGCAAATTCCTTTGCAATGAAGGATTTGGGAGCTGCAAAAAAAATCCTTGGTATGAGAAAAACTAGAGATAGGAAAAATCGCAAATTAACACTGTCTCGGAATGAGTACATCCAAAAGGTGTTGAAAATATTTAATATATAGAATGAAAAACCAGTTAGTACACCCTTTTCTAGCCATTCAAACTTAGTAAGGAGATGTGCACCAAGACCCAAGAAGAAATGGACTATATGTCTAAAGTTCAATCTGCATTAGCAGTTGGAAGCTTAATGTATGAAATGGTCTGCACAAGGCCTGATATTTCACATGGAGTGGGAGTTGTAAGAAGGTACATGAACAACCCAGGAAAAGAACATTGAATGTCAGTGAAATGGATTCTCAAATATTTGAGAGGTACCAAAAATAAAGCATTATTATTTGGTGGTTCAAACATTTCTCTATAGGGATATGTTGGTGCAGATATGGCAGGTGATAGAGATAACAGGAGGAGCACTATAGGATATGTATTTACTATAAGTGGAACAGTTGTCAGTTGGGTTTCAAAAATTCAAAGTGTTGTTGCACTTTCAACAACAGAAGCAGAGTATGTTGCTGCTATAGAGGCTAGTAAGTAAATGATTTGGTTACAAAGGTTTATGGATGAATTGGGTAAGAAGATTTATATGTGCACGTTATACAGTGATAGCCAAAGTGCCATTCATATTGCAAAGAACTGAGAATTTCATTCTAGGACTAAAGACATACAGCTCAAGTACCATTTCATACGGTTAGTATTAGAAGATGGATAGTTGAATCTAGAAAAGGTACACACTAGCCAGAATCTTACATATATTCTAACAAAAGTTGTAACCAGGGAGAAACTGAGAATATGCTAATTTTCAATTGGTCTTCAAGTATGATGATGAATATGAGAAACATCCAGGTCCAAAGTGGAGTCATTGTCCAGCAAATGAAGCAGCGGTGGAGTTACTACAATCAGTCTCCAAGTGGGAGATTGTTGGGTGTGGAGCCTGATTATCTTGTTTATTTTGTATCACTGCATTGGACCCCTGTACCTTAATGGGGTGGAAACGCCACCCATAATTGTATGCTACCCGGGGGGTCCAAGGGGGGAAACTACGAGTTTATGGAGCCCTGCCTCTGGCAAGGGGTTTTGGGGGCAGCGCCCCCAAAGCTAAAAACAAATGTAAAATTTCCTTGTAAAAGTATAGTAATTTCTAGTCAATCTGGGCCATTCATTAGGCGGATGATATGATGGTAGAAGTTATGTTTATTTTATGGTTTTTTTCCCTAGAAGGAAACCCCTCGCTTGTATGAGGGTATTGTATTGCGGCTATGTATTTGATGTGTATTCTCAGAGAAAGAAACATATAGGGAGATTGTGAGAGAGAACATAGTATATTACAGCGGATATGTTGTAGGTTTTGTCTCTTCATTTTGCTGGATAATAGAAAGAAAGGACTACCTGTTTTGGGTGGACGTAGCCCAAACTGGGTGAACCACATGTGTCTGTGTCTCTCTGGTTTTATGTGTTTCATGTGCTTGTGTTTTCTTCATATTTTATGTGTTGCATTGCTCTGTAATATATAATTTTCTAACAATTTTGATGTTTCCAGAATTTTCAGAAGCATACTCTGTTTTTAAAAAATAAATGAAAAGGTGCATCCACTTTGGTCAAGCCACATGTTTTAGTGTAAATATGACTTAAATATTTTTTTAAATATTCCAAATCTCACGATAGGTGGTGTGTGTAGTCATTATAGTTCAATTCAAGTCATGATATACATTAAGCCTATGTGTCAACCTGCAGTAATGCACTTAACCATTAATCACGTCCGCCTGTGAACCCCAATTCAATTAGACGTATATCAAAGTATGTGTTTTTGTGAATGGAGGAGATCATGGTCTTCGCATTTAACACCATAAATATTTGGTTGGTCACATAGCAGTGTTACCATAAATTTCGTCCAATTAACATAAAGATAGCAGAGGTGACTAGCAGTCACATATCCACTTGTCTCAAGCGAGCTGGAGTTCCCCATACAAAAATACACAGCCAACTGAAGGTAATAATGGCTACTACATGGTGAACATCATGGTGAGGGATATTTTCCATGATGAAGGTCGATTCGCATGGGGTGATGAAGCATAGTTTTATTTTAAAACACTGAAAAATCTGGAGCATTGTCATTTGAGATTTTAGTTGTTGGAGATCGAATTGTTTAGAGTCATAGTTTGAGGAGGAGTATGGATTTCAGATGATATTTCAAAGGAGAATGCAAGAAACACTTGTAAGGTTAAACTCCTCCAACTCTGCCACCTATCATTTTCAAGATACAAAATCATTTATTTCCTGAAGATAACTAAAACAGGTGGAAAAATAAATTGAATTAAGCCAGAGGGTGCAGACCTAGTGGATGCAAATTTGAGGGTAAGAATTTTGTTTATTAAGTCAGGGTGGTATTCTCTATGCACCAGGTTAGGGAGCTATCACTTAGGAGTAGTTCAAGATTTTTCTAACTCTTTTAATGGACAAGAAGCCACAATTTGTGGCCTTACCTTGCAGGTTTCTAAAGACTCCATTTCTTAAGACTTTAACCTTCCACAAGAAGAAGAGAGGTGGTTTAAAGGGTAGGTTATCACAAGAGGAGATCTCAATAGCTTCCTCAAATATGCACACTATTAGTGTCAGTATTTTCATCCTTCCACCAGTGATGAAAATTAACTCTTTCATGTCATGGTAGGTGTCCCATTCTGAAATTTTTGTCATTTCACCAGGTCATGAAAAAAATTGGGCACTTGGTGCAGATTTTAATCAATTTTCACTCTTTTCAAAAATTTCATCTCATCACTTGCTGGCTCATCTCATCACTATGTTGAGTGTCCATCATTCATTAATATTTATCTCCTTTTCAATCATGTCATCGTGAAGTTCATTTATTTAAAGTGTCCATTAGGTCTTAGGGTTTTCAAGATCCACTAAAACGTCATTTCCCTTGCATAAAAGACTAGCAAGTAAAAGGGTGACTAATAAATTCACTTTACCATGTAAATTTGAAATGTAATATGTAATTTTTATTTCATTATGTAATTTCATGTTTCTCAATATGTAATAAGTTCATGGTTCTAAGATAGTTTCCAACTCAAAATTCCATGTGCCAAGAAAGCTCGAAAGTTTCAAAGTCTAAGTTTTCTCAATCTATCAAATGATCAAACTCCAAAGATCAACCAAAAAAGTGAAAGGAAAAGGTTTCAAGGTTTAAATTGAATGTGAAGAAGAGAAGTGGGTCCCAAAATCAAATTCATTCAAATCACCAAGTATAAAGCCCATCAAAAGGAAAAGAAGGCACTCATTTTATCTCCAAACCATCGAGCTCGAACTCCCTCAGCTCGAAAATCAAGTTTGCAGTGTCAAAAACCAAGTTTTTGGGTGGCACTGTGCTCCTAGAGGAAAGGTGTTGCACTCTTGGAGAAGTGGTTTCACTGCTAGCAAACTAGCGTTACGGTCCTACAATTGGCATTGCAGTATTTCCCAGTTTCATGCAAAGATTCTAAAACTTCATGAAAGTGGTCCAAATCATCACCAAAGAGTTCCTCCACCTCCTAGAAAGTAAGAAACACCACTTTATGCCCTCCTTTCATTTCCTAATTGCAAAACTTAAGGTGTTGAATTTCTCATTCAAATTTGTAATTTTTCAAGCGAGAAAACCCTGGTTTCACTCTCACAACCATAAATTTGTTCCCTATACCTCACATTCTCTTCCCCATATCACAGTAAACCATATCCCCATCCCTACATCAATAAATCCCTGTCTCCAAGTTACATTTCCAAAAACCCTAGCTCCTAGGCTGCTAAATCCTAGGTACCTCTGTTATCATACATGTAATAAAATTCTAAATCCAATTTCCCTAAGTGTATTGATCCCATATCAATCCCCTAAGTTCCCTAACTCCCTTCCCTATTTCCCCAATTTTTCCTATTCCTGTCCCCACTCCCTAAACCTATTTTCTGCTCCCCTTTCCCTTCCCGAGGGTTCCAAAACTAAAAAGCACCATGGAGGAGGAAGAGAGAGATTTCATGGAGGAGGAGGAGGAGGAGGATAGAGAGGAAAGAAGACCTCATAAGGGAGGAGTAATTTTGAGGCTTGAGCCTACTAACACTAAATAATTTATGGCCTCACCCATGACAATCACTTATTTCAAATATGTGGGTTTCTTTGATTTTTGTGAAATGGTTCAAAGAGTTCAACACCACCCTCTTCTGAGCAGGCTTTTCATCTCAAATATTCAGGACAATCAAGTGACCCTTGCAGGTGTGACCTTCACCATATCCACACCCATCATTGTTGCTGCCACCGGGATACCTAATGTGGGTGAGAAGTGCTTTAAAGCCAAAGACCTAGATGAACAATATTATGAACCATACATCAAGCCATGATACAAAAATGAGGGAAAGAGAGTCTTCCCTTTCAGTTACCTTCTTGATAGGTATGTTCCCATGGTGAAAATCATCATGAAGTACTTCTCTTGTGAAGGAAGGCTCTCCAGACTCTACACATATCATATTAGATTTCTTATGCACTTCACAAGAGTCAAGTTTCTCAACATCCCATACTAGTTGTTCAGGAGCATGGAAAAAATGGCCTACATAGTACAAAAGAGAGAATATGATAAGCAAATGAACAACCTTTTCCATCACTCTTTGATTAAAATTATTGTAATCCATCATCTAAACTAGTTGAAAATTTCATGGGATACTTTTATTGCCATTGATTTTTTCACTGCTCCACAAGCTCAACATGTTGAAACCATCCCTCCTCCACCTCAGACCACTACATCTATTCCTCCCTTAGCTCATCCTACTGGGCCCATCTCATCACCATCATCAATGTTTTAGAGCCAAATTGTGTCATCCAGCAAAGTTGTGGTCAAAGATCCTAAAAATACCAAAGAGGCTCAAAAGGAAAAATAGGTCAAGACCTATCAAAGGGGACCTAGGCAGGTGTTTGCTCTAGAGATTGTGGAAGGGGCCTTGCCTTCTTCATCAGAAAAGTAGGTACACTAGGATGAGCATCAGAAAGAGGTAGTTTTTCATGAGGAATTCATGCAAGAGGATGATGACCCTCATGATGAGGAAATAGAGTCTGACCTAGTTTACTTGGATTAGCAAGATGATCATGAGGCCTCAAGCTTGATATCAAAGAGAAGGATGCCCATATTAGAGAACTGCAAACTAATTTGTATAGAGCTTTGATGTCATTTCATTTCTTGAGCAAGAGAATAAGAAACTGAAAGATCAACAAGTACTTATGGAGCTAAAGCCGCTCAAAGAAAAAAGAGGTAAGGCCATGATGTCACTTAATGAACTTGATCATTATGAAATTCAAACCAATAGAAAAATATCTAAGACATGAGGTCTTACAAGATATCTACAACAACAGAAAATTGAGGATGAAAAACTCACTTTTGATGATCTGAAAGGACTGTATTATTTTTTTGTGCTAAGTGTCTTTTCAGCTACAAAACATGTACATATTTGTCTCCATTTGTTTGCTTAAGAATTGAGGAATTTAAGCATGAAAAATAGATGAAATTGTGAATTTTAAGCATGTAAATAAGCCTAAATAGAACTGAACAACAGTGTATAATAGAGAAATAAAACCACACATAATATTTACACAACGGGCATGATGAATCAGTTCACCCCTCCTGGGCTACATCTGCTGGTCCAGCTCCCAATGGCATGTCCATCTTTCATTATGCTCAAAATTTTGCAAATACATGTGTTTACAAGCCTCCAATGTTGTTTTCTCTGCACCAATTGCTCCAACGTTCTCAAATTAATCTAGGTATACTCTTGTTTCACCCAAATTGGTCAAAAATTGACCTGGCTAGGATTTTCCCCAATGTCCCCTACAAAACCTCCACTAAAAAATGGAGGACTGCAGTTAACTGTTATTAAAATAGAAAAAATATCCGAAAATGGTGGCCACACTAAAACTCCTGCCAAGTCTCTAACCGTTTCATTTAATTTTAAAGTTAGGGGAGGGGGTGGCCACATGCTGACCCCCCAAACCCCATGGTTTATTTAACTCCACAATTGAAATCATTGGCATGGAATTGTGTAATGGAGGCGGAGTTCTGCTAACCGTCGTCATGTCTGTCAGACTAACTACGGATGTCGGAGCCATGTGACAAGCTTCCGTCAGAGTTAATGATTATGAGCCATTCGTTGTAGCAACATATGTCGCAGGTTTGAAAACATGTCATGTTACCATTTTAAATGGGGTCGCCAGCGGGTTGGGACAATCGGCGGTTCCCCCCCCATTTGACATTTTAATACAACATAAACAGATGTGGCACCCTTAGAGGGTAAGATTCATGATATAGCAGAGTTGGTGGAAGATGTTACGGGCACACCGGAGGTCATGGGGTCGAACCCCCTAGACCTATAAAAATTTTATATAACCAAATGGGGGAGATGTGGCAGCCTCAGGGCTAGCCACATGTCCCCCAGCCATCGACTAAAAGTCATCAACGTACACCACATAAAATGATCTAGAATGTGCCATGTGGCAAGATCTTTTTGGATTGGAGAAAATAGAATATTCTTAGGAATATTCCCCTTTTCGCTGATTGTACACCTTCATGTTGATTGGGCATCCCAGTCAGGGCCTGTCACAATTTTAGATGTTTGGGAAATTTATCAAAATGGCATATCTCCCTTATACGACATCAGTTTTTTGAATTGTTCATGGTGCCGGAATCAGAATGAAGAGATCTACCTAGTCGCTCAGGTTCAATATAGTTTCACACACTTTCGAGAAAAATTCCAGAACTCCTGATCACACCTCCCCATTGGGAAGCTTTTGGACCCCAAAAGACTTGATTACCTGTTCAGTAGATGAGGGTACAACTCCCTCACCTTTCTAACTTCCATCCACTTTTCCTTGCTTGGCTTACTGCCTTTGAGCCCAACTAGAAGGTAGTCAACACTTCCCCTCTTGGATGCTCTTTTCCTCTTGTCAAGAACGTTATCCTCTTTGAGCTAATTCAGAAATTTTGGCAAGAAATCTTCAACAGAAGGTTGTTGAACATCACTTCCTTGATCATCGATCAAAGATGGCTCATAAAAATGTAAGTTTTCAACATTAACAACTAAATACATTTTCATATATGAAGGCAATTCAAGTTGAAATGGATTGTTACCAACTTTCTTTATGATCTTGAATAGACCTTAGCAAATGGGCTTGAGCTTTTTACCTTCCCCTTGCATCCTTTCTTTGCTTATGTGCAACCAAACCTCATCTCCTTCTTGAAACTTGTGATCAACTCTATACTTGTCATGCCTCTCCTTGTATTTTCTTTGACTCTTCTCAAGTTGTTCTTGAACTTGTTGATGAATAATATGAATTTTCTCAATGAAATTTTGAGCCTTGTCAAAATCACTATGCCCATCAATTTCAACATCCTTCTCAAAGATGAAGTCTAATGGTGATTTCGAAAAATACCCAAAGCATGCTTCAAAAGGTGATGTATTTGTAGAAGAGTGCTTTGTCTAGTTGTAAGCGTGTTGAATGTAATGTAGTTGTTCATCCCAAAACTTGGGATGTTTGCTGCAATATCCTCTCAATAGATGCACAACGGTTCTATTCACCACCTCGGTTTGGCCATCAGTTTACGGATGAAAAGTAGTACTCTTTTTCAACTTTGTGTCCATCATCTTCTAAATATTGGACCAAAAAATCCCAATGAACCTAGAATCCCTATCACTAAGAATAGAAGTTGGCAATCCATAATGAACCCATACATGTTGAAAATAAAGTTCATTAGTTTCTTTAAAATTAATGGTTTTCTTACATGACATAAGTATACACATTTTACTGAATCTATCCACAACTACATAAAGATAATCATGTTGTTTTCTTGACATAGGTAGACCTCCAAAAAAGTCCATGGAGACACTCTCCCATGGCCTTGATGGTACCAATAGTGTCATGTACAACCGAAGCTTCCTATTGCTAGGCTTGCTTGTTGCACACATAGAAAAACCTCTTATAAAACGTGACACACTATCTATCATGCGAAACCAATAGCAATACCTCTGTAAATGTGCCACTGTTTTTCTTACCACAAAGTGTCTAGCAATAAGAGACGAATGAGCCTCTATCATGATACTTAGCCTCTCTCCTTGTGGTATACACAACTTGCCCAAATGAAACATCAAATCATTATGCATGTGATAATCATTTTTCTCAACTTGATTCCCTTCACTCAAACTAGCATACACACCTTGAAAATCAACGTCATGTGCATATTGTTTTATGTAACTCTCATGTACAATAGAATAATTTTTAAGTAAATTAGAAGCACTTAAGATTGGCCTTGGAAGCATATCAACAACTTTATTGAAAACACCTTTCTTGTACATTATAACCAAGTGAAATTGTTGAAGGAAACCCATCCACCTAAATGTCGTGATTGCTGCAATTTTGTTTGTGACTGCAAGTACTATAATGGTTGGTGATCGGTATGTATAATCGCCTATTTACCCATCAAGTAGTGTTTCCATTTCTTGACACTTTGAACCAACACACACAGCTATTTTTAATATGTAGGATAATTAGTTACAACACCATTGAATTTTTCAGAATGAAAATTAATAGGCTTGCCATGCTACAAAAGTACTGTGCCCATGGCATAATCACTAGCATCTGTTTGTATCACGAATGGTTGTCTCAAATTCAGTAATACAAGGACTGGAGATGAATTGATCTTGTATTTTAAAGCTTTAAAAGCTTGTTGCTGTTTGCCTCCCCATTGGAAGCCTTTCTTCACAATTGTCACCACATGCATAGGAGCTGCTATGGTAGAAAATTTAGCAACAAAATTTCTCCAATACTGAGCTGCACCTACGAAACTTCTTACCTCGGTTACTATTTTTGGAGTGGGCCAATTCACAATGGCTTCCACTCTAGAAGGATCAATTCTCAAATCACCTTCTCCTACAATGTGTCCAAAATAAACCAAAGAAGTCTTTCTGAACTCACACTTTGACATCTTAAGAAACAATTTCTCTTTTCTCAAAACATCAAGCACCCTATTTACATGCAAGACATGTTCTTCTCTTGTTTTGCTGAAAACCAACATATCATCTAAACACACAATCACAAAGTCATCAAGAAATTGATACAAAAAATTATCCATAACACACATGAAATTTTCCGGTGCATTACACAAACCAAATGGCATTACCAACCACTCAAAGAGTCCTTGTTTGGTTTTGAATGCAGTCTTCCATATATCACTTTCTACAATTCGTAGTTGATGATATCCACTTCATAAATATAACTTAGTGAAAACAAATTCTTCTTTCCATTGAGTAAGAAAATCATCTATCCTTGGGAGTGGGTATCAATTCTTTACCGTTATCTTTTTGAAAGCTCTGAAGTCTACACACATGCGCCAAGTCACATCTTTCTTCAGAATCAAGACTATGGGTGAAATGCATGGAAAAGTGCTTGGCATTATGAGTCCCTTGTCAAACATGTCCTTGATTTTTCTCTTTATTTCAGAATTCTCCATTATCGACACATGACACATGCCAATTTTTGGAAGAGGAAAATATTGCTACAACTGAATCTCATGGTGAAACTCCCTTTTTGGAGGCAATCTTGTTGGCTCCTGAAACATCTCATGATGTGCATCAACTACATCATATAAATCTGATTTCAAATTATGATCACAATCCTCAAATGATTCATGATTAACATCACCTTTAGGCTTTATCATTAGAAGAACAAAATTCTTACTTGAATTCACCAGCCTCTTTACCTGTCCAGCATTTACCAAGTAATATTTGTCTTCTTGCGGTGTGCTCTAACAATGTATTCCTTGCCATATTTGAATAAATGGTATTTGTTCGCATGGAGATGGAATATTTCTTTCCAGTCATACAAGTAAGGACTGCTCAACACAATACCTGTTATGTCAAGAGGAACCACATCTAATTCAACTATGTCAAAAAAATGTGCAGTTATTGCAAACCGCAATATGCACTCCTTTGAAACCTGTAAATTTTCATCCTTAAAAATCCAACCAAGTGGATATGGTTTTGGATGTGGAATGGTCTCAAGATTAAGTTTCTTGACCAAGTCTTCAGAGATTAAGTTTTCTTGTGGCCCACTGTCAAGCAATGTGTCAATCTTGGTATGTTTGGATATGGCCCTCACATGAAACAGTTCAATTCTCTCTTCTTCATTTAGAGCTTGTATGTGAAAGTTTGATGTAATAGTATTGGGTTTAGTTTCAATTTCTTTCCCCTTCATGTTCTCCAATGCCATGGCTGTAATTTTATATTCATCACCTGAATCCTCTCCTAAATCATGTTGACTTGTAGCTTCAGTTTTATGTTTCCCTTTGTTGTTCTGATGTTTGGGCCTCTTCTCAAGATGTTATTTCCAACAATGATTTTCATCATGGCCTTCTCTTGAACAATGTTTACAGACCACTTTTTCTCCCTCTTTCTTGACAGATGCATTATTTTTTCCTTTACCTTTTGATGTCCTCTTTGTTTTTCTTCTTAAAATTTTTTTTTCTACCCTCATCAAAAACGTTTTTCCCTCTAGCTTCTAGATTTGTGGCCTGAACACAAACCTCATCTAAAATTGTGGGGTTAAACATGAGAATAGTATGTCTTAGGTAGCTATGTAAGCCTCCTATGTACTTGAGCAAAGTATCTTGGCTCTGCAAATCTACCCCTAATAAGAGAGTTGTTCTCCTAAATTCTTAGGTGTAAACTTGCACATTTTGTCCTTTCAATTGTCTAAAGTTTTTCCAATTCATTATGGCTTTCTGCATATGAGCTAATGGATAAAAAATTTGTTTTATTGTAGTAATGAAATCATTCCATGATAGGATCATCTTACTATGCTTCTTGATCTCCTCCTTTGCCTTGGATTGCCACCAAACAAGTACTGAACCTTCCATTCTCAATGAAGCTAATTGGATTTTGGTATCATCATCAGGAAGGTTCTGAATTCTCAAATAGACCTCCAATTACCTAATCTAATTATCAAGATTTTCTGCATTGACTTCACCATTAAACATTGGCAATTCAAACTTAACATCAAGTTTTAGGAAAGGACTTTTACCAGTGTTCTTTGACTTGTGTGGCTGATGTACTAAAGATGAAGTAGAGGAAGATGAGGATGAGGGTGAGGATGGTGACTTTCCACTGCCTCCATTTCCTCCATTGCCCTTCTTTGACTTATCTTCATCATTTTGACCTCCTAATGATCCTTGTCCTTCCTTGTGAATTTTATATCCTAATCCTTCTATTTTCTCATTCCTTTCTTGATAAAGGATTCTCACCATCTCAGTCATGTCAAGGAATGCTTTGAAGACCCTTTCTTCTTCTTTGGGATCCACTTCTTCATTGATTTCTCCTTCCTATGGAGGCATGCTTATGTTGCTTCTGCTTCTTTAGGAGGTGAAATAGGTGGTGGAGAATGTGGCAATATTTCTCTCCTTTGTTGTGACTCACTTTGAGACCCTCTTGCTTCCACCAATTTGCCTTCTCCTCTCTTAAGCTTGAGCCTAGTAAGCATGTAAACACTTGAAAACAGTTAAACAAATATTTGCACACAAAAACACCAGATAATAAACTCTAGCTTTGATACCAACCTGATCTGAAAGGACTGTATTAGTTTTCCGTGCAAAGTGTCTTTTCAGTTACAAAACATGTACACATTTTTCTCCATTTGTTTTCTTAAGAATTGAGGAATTTAACCATGAAACATAGTTGAAATTGTGAATTTTAAGCATGTAAATAAGCATAAATAACACTTAACAACAATGTATAATAAAGAAATAAAACCACATATAATATTTACACAGCAGGCATGATGAAACAGTTCAGCCCTCCTAGGCTACTTCTGTTGGTTCAACTCCCAATGGCATGTCCATCTTTCATTATTCTCAAAATTTTGCAAATACATGTGTTTACAAGCCTCCAGTGGTTTTTTTCTCTACACCAATGGCTCCATAATGCTCAAATTAGTATAGGTAGACTCTTGTTTCACCCAAATTGGTCGAAAATTGACCTGGCTAGGCTTTTTCCCAATGTCCCCTACAAAACCTCCACTAAAAAATGGAGGACTGTAGTTAACTGTAGTTAAAATAGCAAAAATATCTAAAAATGGTGGGTGCACTAAAAATCCCACCAAGTATCTAACCGTCACATTTAATTTTAAAGCTAGGGGAGGGGGTGGCCACATGCCAACCCCCTAAACCGTTTGGTTTATTTAACTCCACAATTGAAATCATTGGCACAGAACTGTGTAATGGAGGTGGAGTTTCTCTGATCATCGGCATGCCTGTCAGACTGACCACGGATGTCAAAGCCATGTGACAAGATCCTGCTAGAGTTAATGGTTATGAACCATTGGTTATAACAACATATTTCGTGGGTTTGAAAACATGTCATGTGACCATTGTAAATAGGGTTTCCAATGGGTTGGGATTTGACATTTGAATACAACATGAATACAAAATAAATAGATGTGGTGCCCTTAGAGGGTAATATCCACGGTATAGTGAAGTTGGTGGAAGACGTTGCAGATGCGTCGGAGGTCACAGGGTTGAACCCCTCAAACCTATAAAAATTTTATATAACTAAACAAGGGACAAGTGGCAGCCTCAGGGCTGGCCATGTGTCACCCAACCATTGACTAAAAATCATCAACTTACACCACATCAAATGATCTAGAATGAACCACGTGGCAATATATCATTGGGTTGGAGAAAATGGAATATTCTCAAGAATATTCCCCTTTTTTATGACTGTACAACTGCACGTCGACTAGGCATCCCAGTCAAACTTGTCACAATTTTATTTGTTTGGGAAATTGATCAGAACGCAGTATCTCCCTCATACATCGTCGATTTTTTGAACCATTGATGGCACCGAAATTAGAATGATGAGATCTACGCAGTTGCTTAGGTTCAGAATAGTTTTGAGCACTTTAAATTTTGAGAAAATTCATGAACTCATGATCATTTGAGGAGAGGATTGCCAAGGAGGTTGAAGATGATAGACAAATATGGCTAGATAGGTTCAACATCCACCTTGATAAACTCCTCCACAAGAAAAATAAAGGTAAAAATATGCTCAAAAACATGTCTAACAGTTACATCACAAGAAACAAGATCTGTAGCATTAAAGTCAAGTAATTGGTGGAAAAACATAAGCAAACCCTAACCAAGAAAAAGGAAGGAGATAAGATTGAAATCCTTTCTAAGGCCTCTCTCATTTATTAGCATACAACATCAGCATTCTACAAAACAATTTTGAATATTTTTTGAGAAAATTTTGAAATTTTGCATTTTTTTCAAACTTCTGACAGTTTTCAGCACAGTTAGACTATGAGGAGCGCAGTGCCCTAGGCGCTGAAATTCTTCTAGAGGCCTCCAAATGCAAAACCAAGACCGAAATTAGATTCATAAGGCATCAAATAGTCAAGTTTGACACTTTTCTAAGAAAATTTGGACAATTTTGAAGGGAGAAAGGTCAAAAAACACCTCAAACATCATGTTTCTGCCCTGATATTCAGCTAGGCACTGTGCTCCTGACCAACCTTGTGATATTGAACTTTTGGATGGCTAAAGGCCATAATTTTTGGAAACTAAGCACATTTCTGGAAAATAGATAGGATAGGATTTCCAATGAGCTATCCTGAGCTCAATTTTGACATCAAAAACCCCCTCAAAAGCTGAGCTGAAAATGGTGTTGTGCTCATGACTAGTGATTGACAATTCTAATTTTTCTCATTTTTTTGAGTTTAACCATGGAAAATCATGATTTTAATGATGTAAATGTAATTAAGATTTTTTTTTTTAAATTAAAGGTAAATACATTAGGTAAAATTATTTTTGAGGATGAATGAATCAGTTTCACCAAAATTACGAATGAGTCAGTTTGACCTCCCTACACTTTAGGTTTGCAGTTCATCCTTTTGTGGATCAACTCCACAACTCAGGGATTCAACCCATGAGGTTGGGATAAGTTGTTTCATGACTATATATTTCACTTATTTACTCATTTTACAGGTTGGATGTTGTTGTATTGATTAGAGACATTAGTGTATTCATGTTTTTGCAGGAATACATTGGATGAGTTGTAGCTATTTTGGTGGGATTCATGTGGTATTCTATTTTGAAATAGTTTATTCTTTTGTTGCATATGTATGAATTTTTTGTACTTTCCATGTTCATTCCAGTTCTATGATATGTTTGATTCTCAAGTTTGATAAGCATAATACATATTTTATGCTCTATTTTTGGAGAATCACCATAATTTGTTTCATTTCTTTAGCTTAAAATGAATTCATGTACTGTCATACCATTTTTACCACCTCACCAGTCTGATACATCTCACCTAAGAACCCTAAATTCTTAGAGTTCTTACCTACCTTGCCCCACTAGATGCCTACAATTCTAATCTTATTTTCCATGACCTAGTTACCTCTTTAACCTAATTCACTCATCCAGCACCTAGATAAACCAATAAAAACCCCTGTGCTACCATACCTAGCCTAAAACCTAATTCATCCAACCCTCTTGGTTGTGATCCCTTGGAGATATCGCTCTCCTTCCTAGTAGGTCTAGCTACAACTGCAAATAAATCAAAAGTGCAGGTGCTACCAGAAATTCTAGAAGCACATCTTCAGCAAAAGATGAAGAAAGAGTATCAACCTACATAATTTGATGAAGAACTCCTTAAGGATGTTGGATATGACATCAACAGTAATAATGTTGGGTATGTTTTATATTCTTTCCATGACTAGTCACGCGCAGGGGGGTCATGAAGGCAGCCCCCTTTTTGCGGCTGAGGACAACACCTAGGGAAAAAAAAAATTGACCTTATTTTTCGGTGGGCAGACCCACCCATGGTTTTGTGCACGGGTTTTCACATGGTTTTTGGGCCTGATGGTTTTTGGCCCCTGGTATTTTGTAGAACCGGTCAAGGAAACTACGTTTATGTTCTAATCCAAGGTTAATGGATTGGGGTTTATGTATGCTTTGGCATGTATATATATGTGTTGTAACACTAAAAGGAATATAATGAAAAAAATCAATTTGGTCATCCTGATTTGGGATCAAGGGGAAAATATCTGTGTATATCTGTTTTATGTTTTATGCTCTCACTATTGTTTATTTTCTATTTTTAAGATTCATTTGCAGATAATTTCTGTACAGGGTTAAAACCTACAAAGAAGAAGAAAGAAGAAGCCAAACCTGCTGTTGGTACTAGAAAGAGGCATACCAAAGATAGCAACAATTTTGGGCTTAAGTGCAAGGCTCTACATAATCCAAGCCCAATGACAAAGGTCATTGATATTGAAGGTAAATCTGAAGGTTCAAAGAAAGAGAAATCCATGAAGAAAAATGACAACAAAACCCCTTCAGAGCAGCCCTCGGAGCCCTTAAAGAGAAGAAATAACACAAAAGGGTTCTAAGGAGGAGAAAGCCATTTTCAAGGAAGAAGCCACAAGAGCAACCAGATCTAGATCCACTACTGACAACAAAACAGACTTGGATAAGCTTGTTGAATCTTCCGCACACATAGAGGGAAGGTAAAAAGGTTTCATTAGAGTAAATTTCAATCTAAAAGTGCCCATGAAATTTTCATGTAATTTCCATGTCATAATATGTAAACCAATAAAAATTCTTTAAATTTAAAAAGAGGTGCATGTAAATATTTTGGAGGGAAAAGAAGAAAAAATGTTTTTTTTTTAATTGTATTTTTGGCTTATCTCCTTATATATTTACTCAAACTTCAAGTTTAGACACTCATTAGAGGTAGAATGAAATTCCACATCCAACGAGCACCCATTATGCATACTTTTGAGAAGACCAACATTGATAAAAATTGTAGAATTTGGATGTGGAATTTAATGGGTACTCTTTGGATGTGGAATTTAATTCCGCATCTAATGAGTGTCTAAACATGAAATTTTAGTAAACCTATAAGGAGATAAGCCGAAAATATATTAAAAAAAAGTAGTTTTCTTGTTTTCCCTTCAAAATGCATAACTCTTATTTTATTATTTTAACAATTATTTTATTATTTTTCCTTAGGAGGCCACTCTTAGGCTGAAATTTCCTCTAATGTTTTATACAAGTACCTTTTACTTATCGGTCATAATTTTGAACAACAACTTAAGATGTCAAGGAATATAAGTCTGCATAGGATTTCCAACATTTTCTGTATATTTTTTAAAAAGAAACAGGGCGCTACCGGAAATTTTGGTAGCATTCCAGATTTTTCATAGTTACAGGTTTTTACCAAAATTTCCGGTAGCACCTATTTTAACTGAATTTTGACACCTGTCAGCAAATGTTTCTGAGCCAGTTAAGGATGGATAATAACCCATAACTAAAAGTATATAACAAGTAATGGTGAAAGGAGGTTATGAGGTTGTTGGAGGTCTTATTAAATGGAGCTACATGGGTATTTAGGGACCCAAGACACAAGGAGATAAATCAACAGAAAAAGGGGAAGCATGACAACACACTCAACATTTCAGCTCGGATTTCTTCTCTTATTTCTTCTCCATCTGTCCTTTATGTTACATTTCTATAGGATAAGGTTGTAATGTCTTTTGACACCTACGTATTGTTAGGATTAATTTTTTCTTATTTTTAGAAGAGACGGAGTTGGTGCCTCTCTTGCTATATATATCACTTGTAAATACCATTTCCAGGTTGGATGTTGGTCTACCTGAAGACTGAATATAATAAAAAGTCTTCTTTACTTCATGCTCGAGGATTTTGTGACTCAGAGAACATCTAATGTGTGTTGTATCTCCTTTCTTTGTTAATTTTTTCTAAAATATGAATTGCAACAACTAGTAAGGTGTGAGAGAGAAACTATTAAAGGATTTAACAATAAATTATATGCTTTCATTTTTCTGCAAATTATGTGTGTTATATAAAATGTTAGTGAATATTTCATAAAGGATTTGTGGAATACTTAATACCTATAATATATTTTCTGAAAGTTGTTTGCCTTGCATAATCAAAGTTTGTGTAAATAGTCATCATCATAGTTGTGTGACTGAATTAGGATAGGAATATTTCCTAGAATAGGTACCATTTATCAATCTTCTTTCATTTCTAAACTCTAGTCCCTATACTACGAATTTAACCACACAATTTATACTTGCCATGGCTTTCCAAATGCATGAAAGTCTTAAAGAATATAAAATATCATTTCAAAATATTTGAGAAATCCATCCCACCACTCAAACAACCCTTTTAAAATTTGAAATGAATTATGATGTGTAATGCTTACTCCTTATCTAGTCAAGGAGTGAATCCTTGCGCTAACATCTTTGGTGATGTTTCCGGGGAGGCGAATTTAAGTTTATCCCTACGTGAATGACAAAGTTATAATTCTAGTTCTGAGGTGTACAGTTCCATCTCTCTTTTAGACTGATTTACACCTGCCAACTCCATTGTTGAAGTTATGGCTCCTAGAAGGACTATAACCAGGGCTAACCCATATTCCCCTTCGATAATCCTAGTTTTTTACCTTGAAAAGCTAATCAAGAAACCAAGTAAACGAAAATTTTTTGCCTCTACTATTGTTTTCTCAAAGGTTGTCCCAAAAAAAGTCCTACAAACTTTATCCCCTGATTTTGCAGAAAATCCTATACCTCCCTTGCTTTCCAACCAAAAAACATTACCTACATCACAAGTTGTTGCATCATCATCTATTTTTCACAATCAACCTATTATTGTTCCACAAATCCCAACAACTCACACCATGGCAGGTCAAAACCCACCCCCTAACTGAATGGATGCAATTGTTGCTGCAAGGTATGCCCCTTTGGTTTTACCTCAGCCTATGAATGCGTTACCTGCAAGAGATTATATCAAGTACATTCCTAATTTTAGTGGTGAGGCAGAGGGAACAGCTAAAGAACACCTCGCTGATTTTTATGCATATGCTGACAATCTAAATATTGAACATGAAGATGTTTGGATGAAATTTTTTTTTCAAAGTCTTGAGGGTGATGTTAGAAAGTGGTTCAGATCCTTGAAATATTTTAGCATCACTGGAATTTAAACCCTAGATGATAAATTTTTAAGGAAATTGGGTGATAAGAAATATTTTCATTATTATATCACTAAATTTGGTGCAATAGAAAGAAAAGAAGGAGAATTGATTTCTGATTTTTTTTCTAAGAGATTAAATAAGATGTATATAAAAATACCTACTGAAATCAAGCCTACTGAAGCTTCAGCCAAAATCAGTTTTGCTAGTTCCTTTTATCGTATTTTTTTTTATTATTAAGTGAAATAAAATCTACAACACTAACAAAAATGCAGTACAATGCACTGGAGACAAAATCTAATGTGTTAGCAGCTGATAGGCTCAGAGGAGGTACTGACAAAGAAAAAAGAAAGCAAAAAGTTGAAGTTTCAACTTTAGGAACTTCATACATAGATACTAAGTTAGATGAGCTGACCAAGATGGTCAAGTCATTGAATTTTGATAAGTACGAGCTCAAGATGGAAGAAATACCAACTAATACCAGAAATGTTTCATTTGATCAACCTAATAGGAAGTTATTTAGAAGACCTATTTCTCCTCAAATTTTGCAGCAAGAAAGGAGAGATGTTGATGATCAAAAATTTCAGCCCCCTTTGTAGAATGCTATATTTGAAGATGAAGAGGAAGCTAAAACGTTGGAGAAAGCTACTGATATCAAATTTTTGAGAGACAAAGAAGGGTTGATTCATTTTACACAAGAAGAGTATGAGGATTTCATGTCATATACTCGGAATAGTGAAGTGGTTCCTGAACATTCCATGATTGCAGTTAATCATCAAAGTAGATATAATCTCAGATCAAAGAAGATTGATGATAATCCAAAGCCTGTTGCACAACCCAAGAATAATAAGGACGTATTCAAAATTCTAGCAGAAAATCAAGTTGGTGAGCAAAAATTATCGGAAATTCCTGTAGCAGTTAATACTCCTTCACTTGAGGTAACAATTGCTCACAGAATGCCCCTAGTTTTTAATTTTGAGTATGAAATACAAAATATAAACATTCCTTGTCCTCTTGTAGAGCTTGTTAGGGTCCTATAATAATAGGATTCATAATTTTTTAATTGAATTTGATTAGTCTTGTAATATGTATATACTTTTCTTTCTGCAAATTGTTTTCCCATATCATAAAAATAAAAAACAAAAATGTAAAGAGGGTAAAACTCCTAAAAGAAAAATTAAAGGACTTAAAAGAAAAAATATCAAAAAGAATAGAAATATGCACCCCAAACAAAAAGAGATAAAAATAAAACATGAAAGTGATGCAAATTCAAATGCCATTACTGTTTACTTTTACTACAAAATAAATATTGTGTGCAACTTGTTAGAATTCCAAAATCCATGAAGGTTAAATAGCTTAATCTTAACCTCTCATGCTTTAAATTTCATGTTTTTAGATAGAGAATAAAGATCTAGCCAAACAGTTTAATCTTGGTATATCAGTAGTTAGATAGAGAATAGTAAGGATTTCAACAACTTAATATGAGCCCTTGGAAGAAATTAAGACAAAAATATATTCTCAGTATCTGAAACAAACACCTGACATCTAGAATAGGCTACTTTCAGCCTTTGAATACAAAAATAAAAATATGCATATGTCATTTATTTAGCCTACAATTCAGACTCCTAAGACATCCTCATATTACAAAAATATAGAGTTTGAAGTCCCAGTCCAATATATTCGTCCTATGGATCAAATTGAATTTCATAAGTAGGCAGGGGAGATGATTTATTATACAATAACCACCAAGGATATGAGTGCACAAAAACTACAAAACACCCTGGTAAATGTCAGAGAACAACTCCAATTCGAGAAATCATCTTCACAGGCAAAGGACACTAGAATAAAATCCTTACAAGAGCTAGTAATTGAAGTAGGATATGATCCTAAAAATGTAAAAGTTGCAGAAGAATTAATCAAGAAGAAAATTGCAACAATTGTTGCATTAAGGAAACAATTGAAGCTTCCCCCCTACAGAACATCCTCAAACCAAGGAGGTCTTACAGGATAACAATCAGAAATATGAGATGATGAGTCTCATTTTATAGTTAATAGCTTAGATAAAGGAAATGGAAATTTAAATGGACAAGTTGGTCCAAGAGAAAGAAGCCAACAAATCAGAGGAATTTCCTACCATGGTCATCCTTGTAGTTACAACAGTTGTACCCTCTAATTTGCCAGAATCACTAACTCCTAATGTCCCAATGGCCACAACACTTCCAGTTACTTCATCTACAACTTCAGCAACAGAATCTTCGACAACAACAGCATAGCATTCAGATGAAGCAAGAAAATTAGTAAAGGCTATGCAAGATATGTATATTCGGACCAATGAGATAAATAGAATAAAATAACAGCTCAAAAATCTTGAAGATGCTAAGAAACTTGCTCAAATAAATGCCAAGAATGAAGAACAAAAAGCCAACAGATTGAATAAGCAACTGAAAAATTTGGAAAAGGAACTTTCTCTGAAGGAACCAATGGCACATTTCAAGCAGCAATTATGGTCCAGTATCATTGAAGCAGTCAATGATATTTGGCCATCCATATACTTAGTGAAATCAACAAGAGAATCAATCCAGAAGATCAAAGAACAACTTGGAAATAAACCTAAAGAAGCTCTAGAAATCATCAAGTTTCTTAATTCCAAGAATAGACAAGAGCTAGAAGAAATTGGAATTAATGACAGAAAATAGACCATCCTAGAAGTTAGGAAGGTAATCTCTAAGAAAAATTTGATGACATAGTTAGAGGAGAAGTGCAAGAACATGGAGATTTCTATCACAAGGTTCATGATCAAGTTTGATGTTCTAAGGAAAAAAGGCCTTCCCAATCCTCTAGTGATTAATGATAGATTAATGAAACATGATGATTATGATAAAAAGATAAGAGAATTTTCCAAAGAGAAAATGAAAAATTCATCCTTGTAGGGAATCCCAATAGGGAAGGTGCTATACAAGAATTTTGAGAAATTTTTTTACTTACATCATGAATTAAAACACTTATTTGTGAACAAACCAACATTCTCAAAGTATACTGAAGCTCATGAAAACTGCTAGAAGGATTATGAAGATAAAACTGCTAGAGGCAAAATTCTCGGAAAAATTAACTGATCTACTGTAAAATAAAATTTCAATAAGCACGTAGCAGTGAAATTAAAAAACATAGCTTGTTGTTTTTATATCATCATTTACAATTTTACAGTGAAAGAGTATCAGGATAAAGAGAATCAGATGAAATTGTATCAGTTGAAAGTTTAAAGAAAAAATTAGAACCAAAATGAATCTGCCAGCATGAAATACACCTCATTGTCCAGCTAAATTATTCGTTGAACAAAAAAGAGAGAAAGGAGTGACAAAATCAAGATAGCAAACCATTTTATTTCAATAAAGAAGGGATAGCTAGAATTAGTTAGAAAGTTGTCAGTATCTTCTTGCATGAAGATATTTCTTTTCCATGAATAATTCCTAAGTTTATTATAGGATATTTTGTATGAGTTTTTGTATAAATACTTCTCATTTGGAAATATTGAGTGTGTATGAATTACTGAACATTTCTGTAGTTGTACTATTCTGAACCTAAGGGTTTTTTGTACCAATTTTAAGTCAGCAGACTGGATTAAGGAAATAAAGCATCATATTACAAGATTCATGTGTTGGGCCACTACAATGAAGTATTTTCACTTGTTACTTTATCAATTTATTATGTTTTCCGTCAATACTTGAATGTGTTCTAAATCGAAATGATAAATTGGGAATTGTTATTTCAGAATATGTTAAAAGCACTATGTTTTGAATGATTATCATTTATATGTTTTCCACTGATATCTAGATTAGGGAATCCTTAATTTCTCCTGGTTTTGATTAACCTCTACATTTTCACTCATAATCCGGATTTAAGAACCCTTAATTTCTCTTTTATCCCGATAAAAACCATTTTCACCATCAGCCTTGAATATCTGAAGTGACTCAGCTATCTTGCCTTGCAAACATTTCCCTTTATAACTTGATCCTCATCTGACTACTTGACACATTGACTCCATTTGCGCAATGGGATATAGACCTATAGATATCCATCTAAGTAAGTGATTTCACCACCAAATCAAATCAAAATCCAAAACGAGTTTTCCCTACATAACTAGCCTAAAATCAAATACAATCAACAAAGTTAAATCATATAGAGAGAGCCCTCTCTGAGCATTAGGAAGGCTAGATCCTAAGGCTTAAAAGTAGGTTTTTGGTTACCTCTAATATTATCTAAACACAAAATAAAAAATCTCACAACTATTAAGAATTATTGGAGTGATAACATACTGGCGAACATACTAAGGAACTAACCAATCCTCAGTTTAGAATAGATCTTAAAGGAAATAGTTTCATTTATCTTTTCACCTTAAGATTGTTTTAAATAGTTGTGATTATATTTTCATAAAAACTATAATTCTGGCTTCCAGAAGAGTCTACTATATCAGGTCCAATCTAGATCCATAACCTATTTTCATAGTAGATAATCCTGATAGAATTGGAAAGAAAAACAAAAAAGTAGAGAGTATAGATAATAAGATTTCATTGGTCAAAGCAATTTATCTTCCAAATAAATAATCAAGTTTACAAAACATTGAATTTGACTTAAATTTTGAACAATATTTGTTTAGAACTAAATCAGAAAGTGAATTACATAATACTGTAATAGATCATGATTTCATTTCATTCATTGAAACTAAGAAGTAAATTTTTTCAGTTGATTCTGATCAAAATATTTTTGAAGTTTATGATAAACTTGATGCCATAACTGCAACTTTGATTAAAGAAATTGATGAAGCTTATTTACAACATTCAATTGAATTGATCGCTTTATCAGCCTATACCCCTAAGCGCTCTACCAGTAATTTAGATACCAGTCTTTTAGAATCTGTAGGTTCATCCCTATTCACTACCACTTCATCCATTGTTTTCACAACACTTCATTCCATAGATTCATTTTTTCCCAATCAACCATTTCAACCTAGAATTTTATTTCTCATTTCCAAGCACATATTCTAACATCCCAACTTCATCATCCAGTATATCAACCACATTTTCGAGTACATATTCTTATATCCCAATGTCATCTACAATTTCTTTAACTAAATCCGCAAGTACTTCTAGTTCTTCACCGAGTACTTCAAACTTACCTCCTAGACAAGCTAGAATCCAAGCCATGGCTACTAGATATGCTCCCTTAGTCCTAATAGCACAGTTAGATAACATGCCCCAGGATTATCAAATAAAAATCCCTCAATTTGATGGAACCACTCATTACATTGCACAACAACATGTTGATAAGATGACAAACTATTTTGAACTGCGTGAAATTGATGATGATGATGTCCAAATGAGACTTTTTTCCCAAACTTTAATTGGTGAGGTGAAAAAATGGTTTAAAGGTTTGAATGCTGGTAGTATTTCTGATTTAGCAGTTTTTCATAAAATATTTCTTAATAGATGGGAGAAGAAGAAAAATCCACTACAAATTTTATCTGAATTTGAAAGCATAAAAATAGCACCAAATGAAACAGTACAAGATTATTTCACTAGATAGAACAATATTTATAATGTAATTCCTACTAATATGAAACCTCCTCCAGACTCTGTCCTTATCAAATTCCTTGATGGATTTGATACAGATATAGTTATCAACTCAGAGAGAGAAATCCATAAACTTTAGAGCACATGCAAAGTAATGATGTTAGCGTAGAGGAAAACTTGTTGGCAAAGAAAGCTAGATTAAGAAATGAAAGGAGAGTGACAATAAAAGAGGAAACATCAACTTCAGATTTGAAAATAGATAAATTAGCAAAAACATTAGAGAGAATGATGGATAGGTTAGATAATATGGAAAGGAAGCCACGGTGGGATAACCAACAACAAGGACCTCAAATTAGAAGTCCCAATTTCAGGAAAAACACCGACACTGGAAAATATAGAGAATCAGCACCAAACCAAACAATAAGACCACCTTTCCAAGAGAGCTATGCTGAAATTTCTCATCAAAATGAAAATGATGAAGACACTCAAATCAATATAATGGGCATTAATGATGATAACACCATTTTTCTTACACAATAAGAATAGGAGTTATATGAATTACAAAAACTACAATTAGATTCTGGTGAGTCTTTTGATTACAAGCAAGATTATGAGTTTGCAATTAATGAAGTTCATAAGCAATATAACCTTAGAAGCAAGAAAAATATAGAGCCTTCTATTAATAAATCTGCACAAAATCAAACAAAGAAGACAGTAGAGGCTCCTACCACTAAAGTTCTACAATCCTCCCTAGGGAAACCCAACAAAATTCAAATTCAGCTCAGAAAATTTCAAGTCCCAAAATTTTTCCTAGTCCTAAAATTGTTGACATCACAGATGATGTTGTCCAAACATCAACAGATCTTCAAAAATCTGTTGCTGCCAAGACAATAATTTCTACTAAAAAAACAATTTTAGATTCAAAAAAATCTACAGCTGATCGAAAATCAGCTGATCCTAAAACAACCACTGCAAAAACAGTTTTTGAAAGCACAAAACCTACCAAAACTTCCACTGCATCTCAAATTTTCCCTGAAAAGAAAATTAAAAGTAGTAAAATAGTGGAAATAAAAATTGAAAATGAAAAACCAACTATAGAAAAAGAAGACAAACCCACCCAAACTACAGTTACAAAAGAAGAAATAATTCAGCTAGGAAAATCACAAACACCATTTAACATCCAAGCTAAAATTTCCAAATTAAAGATACCAATTACTTCGACATAGTTGGTAAAACATGACCTATAAAAAACACATATATCACTGAGACTTTAAATATGAATGATGGAGAAGATTCTGTAAATTTGAGTGATGATCAACCCGAACTAATATTTGGTCTTGATGTTAATGGGAAACACCAGGATGGCGTATTTCCTCCTTTTTACATTAGCTTAACTATTCATGATTAGATTTTACTTAATGCAATGCTAGATTCAGAGGCTTCACATAATTTGATGCCAAAATAAATAATGGAAATGTTGAATCTAGACATCACTAGACCTTATAAAGATCTCTTCTCATTTGACTGTAGTAAAGTGAAATGTTTAGGCTTGATAAAATATTTATGTGTTACTTTAGTTCAATACCCTGGAAAAAGCATAGTCATGGATATTGTAGTAGTTGACATCCCTCCTAAGTATGGAGTGTTTTTATCTCACTCATGGGGAGCTAAACTGCAAGGATATCTACAACTAGATATGTCTTATGCAACAATATCAGTTTTTGGCCAACCCAAGAAACTTTACAAAGAAACATTAATGAATTACATGGTTAGTAGTGTAGAAAGACCTTGAAAATATCCTATTTACTCTACACCTAATAATATGGACTCATTCATTTTATGTAATTCTGAAACTAGCATTGAGAACAACACTGAACTAAAACAGAAAAATAAAGCAAAAGATAGTGACAACATTTTTCATGAATCAATGTGGCACCTGGGTTTTGATGGATCAATTAACAAATTAGGAGCAAGCGCAAGAGTTTAGATACATAACATGGAAAAAAATCATGCATAAGGTCATGATTTTAGATTAAATTTCAAATGTACCAACAACATGACTGAATATGAAGCTCTGATTTTAGGACTGCATATTGTTAGAAATTTAGGAGCCAAAAAAGTGTCAATTATGGGAGACTCTGAGTTAATTGTGAAACAGATAATAGGAGAATATTCTATATATAATCCAAGATTAAGTCAATATAGAGAAATTGTTTTATGTTTGATTAAGGAACTTCTTGAATGTGACTTTGTTGCAATTCCTAGAAAAAAAAACATACAGGCACACAGCTTAGCAACTTTTGCTAGCACCTGCAATCTACCCTTTCAACCAAATCATAAATATACAGTAGAGATTAAACACATGCCTACTATACCAGATAATCTAAAATATTGGCAAATATTTTCAGAATATGAATAGATTTATCATTTCATGTATGTTGAAGGAGAATTTCAGAACTGTAACATAGACATAGATTGTACAGTAGATCAAACCATAGATAGTGAGATTGATATAAATGTTGTAGATGTAAATAACTTAGATTTTACTAAACCCACTAAATTTACTCAAGTAGAAATAGATAATTTAGAGAAAGTAGAGATTGAAGAATTAGCAGATGATGATTCTGACATTTTAAACCTTAATAAAAAAAATTAGCTAAGGTATTAGCCCCTTTAGATGATCTTTTTTATTCTAATGATGTTGCAAGAAAACCTAAGATGGAACCATTAAGTTCTGACATTGTAGAGTGCAATATAGGAACAAAATTATAGCCTAAGATGATAAAACTTTCAAAAGCCTTACCTCAAGAAGAAAAAATGAAATGCATAGATATGGTTAAGTAATTTCAGGATGTATTTGCATGGAGTTATGAGGACTTAAAATCATATGACACTAGCATAACACAACACAAAATACCTATAAAAGAAGATCAAAAACCTTTCAAACAGAAGCTTAGAAGAATCATTCTAGTTTTAATGCCTTTAATTGAGAAAGAGGTTAAGAGAATTTATGAAACCCAGATAATTACACCAATCAGATATTATGACTGGGTTTCAAACCTAGTTCCCACTAGGAAGAAGACATGGGAGTTCAAACTGTGTGTTGATTTCCAAAATTTAAATAAAGTTTCCTTAAAAGACAACTACCTCTCCCCAAGATGGATCACATTTTATAGATGGTGGTTGGTTCTTCCTAAATTTCATTACTTGATGGACTCTCTGGATATAACCAGATTTTAGTTCAACTAGAAGACCAACCTAAAACTGCTTTTACTACTCCTTTGGGTACTTTCATGTATGTGAAAATTCCTTTTGGATTAATGAATGTAGGAGCCACTTTTCAAAGAGCTATGGATATAGCTTTTGCTAAAGAAATTCATGATTTTCTTATGATCTATCTAGATGATATTACTGTATTTTCAAAGATTGACAATGAACTTCTAGATCATCTCAGACAAGTGGTTATCAAATGCAGGAAATCTGGCATTTCTCTAAATCCTAAAAAGACTCTATTTGGACTGGAAGAAGGTAAATTGTTAGGAGATATCATATCTAAAGAGGTAATTAGAATCAACCCAGCTAGAATAGAGGCCATTCTAAACATTAGTCATCCTATATTAAAGAATTGCAAGCTTTCTTAGGTAAAATCAATTTTCTCAGAAGATTCATTTCAAACTTAGTTGAAATAATTAGAGAACTTAACAACATGTTGAAAAAATACTCAGTACTTAAATGGACTGTGGAGGCCAAAAAATCATTTGAATCAATCAAACAATCCTTGAAAAAAACATCAGTCCTTATAAGTCCTATTTTCAAAAAATATTTCATTATTTTTTCCTTTGCTTCAGAACATACTATTGTTGCAGTCTTACTGCAGAAAAATGATCAAGGCTATGAGCAGCCCATTGCTTTTCTCAGCAAATCACTTAGATATGCCACTTTAAAGTATAATATAATGGAAAAGCAGGCACTATCTTTAGTGAAAGCTATCAAAGACTTTAGAGTGTACATCTTTTATTAACATATCATTGCTTATGTTCCAAATTCAGTTGTAAAGGACATTCTAACTCAAAATGGGCCTGATGGTAAAAGAGGCAAATGGATTGCCATCATTTTGGAATATGACATAGAAATTAAGCCCACCAAACTCATTGAAGGTCAAGATTTAGCCAATTTCATTGCTGAATCAAATTGTCTTTCTTTAGATATTAATTTTATTGCCCAAATAGATGATCAGGAAGAGATGGCGACTCCATAGATCAGTGAAGTCTTTTAGACTCACCATGGTATGAAAATACTATATTTGTATTACTAAATTTACAAGCTCCTCCTAGCTTATCAAGAAATAAAGCTATATTTTTTAAGTTAAAGGTAATGAAATTTTGTATCATAGACAATGCACTATTTTGGAAATATCATGGTGGCATTCTATTGAATTGTTTTCTTAAAGAAGAAGATGATAAATTTTTGGAAGAGTTTCATGTAGGTGATTGTGGAGGACACCTTTACTGGAAGACTACTACAGATAAAATCTTGAGAGCTAGTTTTTACTGGCCTACACTGTTTGCTGATGTAAAAAAGTATGTGACCTTCTGTCACAAGAACCAAATTTTTGAAGGAAAGAAAAATTTGCTACCTTTACCCCTAAAACCCATCTCCACAGAAATGTCTTTTCAACAATGGGGTCTTGACTTCATTGGTGAAATTCACCCTCCATACTCAGCCCAACATAAGTGGATTTGGAAAGCCACGGACTATTTCACCAAGTGTATAGAAGCCATACCTTCCAGGCAAGCCACTAATACTGTCATAATCTCACTTTTAGAAAACAACATACTCTCAAGATTTGGATTTCCCAAAAGATCATCACTGATAATGCAACTGCATTCAAGTCCAAAAAGATGATTGAATTCTGTAATAAATACCACATTACCCTTAGCCATTCCACTTCTTATTACCCTCAAGGTAATGGCCTTGCTGAATCCTCCAATAAAATCCTTGTGAATATCATAAAAAAAACTACTAGAAGACAATAAGAAAAATTGGAACAAATGGTTAGTGAATGCCTTATGGGCAGATAGACTTACCACAAAGAAATCTATTGGTACATCCCCTTACCAACTTTTTTACGGGATGGATGTTGTTTTTCCATCTTCTTTAGGATTACCAGTAATGAATATAATCCAAGAACTGCAGGTTGAAACCAATGATATCCAAAGAAGAATAAACCAAACCGTACACTTGCAACAAACCAGGAAGAGTTCTATCTCAAGTCTCAAGTTGTTCAAGAAAAGATTAAAAAGATATTTGACAAGAAGACTAAGGAAGATTATTTTTATATAGGTGACAAAGTTCTTAATTGGGATTCTAGGGGAGAAGAGAAAGGTAAACATGGGAAATTTGATTTCTTATGGAAAGGCCCTTATGTCATTTATGGTTACAGAGGTAACAATGCATTATTTTTGAAGGAATTGGATGGATCAAATCTACCATGTGGACCTATCAATGGTAGAATGTTGAAGCATTATTATTCCCCAGGATAACAATAGTTCACTTTGTTTACTTTACTCATTGTACATAACATTTTAGATTTTAGATTGGATTGGATGTTTTTTCTAGCAAATTTGAAGCTCGGCGAGAAGGACCTAATATTTGAAAGATAAAATATCATAAGTATGAATAATGCAGAGCTTAGAAAATAGTTTCAAGGCCAACACAGTAAAAATTCAAAGGCTACTAGTGTCAAAGTTCTTGACATTTCACCAGGAAATTCCATCCCCATGTGGTGCCACTGTTAGGGTCCTATAATAACAAGATTCATAATTTTTGAATTGATTTTGATTAGTTTTGTAATATGTACATACTTTTCTTTCTGCAAATGTTTTTCCCATATCATAAAAATAAAATAAAAAAATGTAAAGATGGTAAAAGTCCTAAAATAAAAATTAAAGAACTTAAAAGAAAAAATATCAAAAAGAATACAAAAATGGACCCCAAACAAAAAGAGATAAAAATAAAGCATGAAAGTAATGAAAATTCAAATTCCACTACTATTTAATTTTACTGCAAAATAAATATTGTGTGCAACTTGTTAGAATGCCACAATCCATGAAGGTTAAAAATATTAATCTTAACCTCTCATGCTTTAAATTTCATGTTGCTTTAAATTTTATGTTGTTAGATAGAGAATAAATATCTAGCCAAACAGTTTAATCTTGGTAGAGAAGTAGTTAGGTAGAGAATAATAAGGAGCTCAACAACTTAATCTGAGCCCTTGGAAGAAATTAAGACATCAGTATTTGAAACAAACTCTTGGCATCCAGAACAGGCTACTTTCAGCCTTTGACTACAAAAATAAAAATATGCAGATGTCATTTCTTCAACCTATAGTTCAGACTCCTAAGACATCCTTAGATTACAAAAAGATATATATTGAAGTCTCGGTCCAGGATATTCATCCTCTGGATCAAATTGAATTTCATAAGAAGTCAGGAGAGATGATTTATTCTACAACAAACACCAAGGCTATGAGTCCACAGAAACTACAAAACACCCTGGTAAATGTCAGAGACCAACTCAAATTAGAGAAATCATATTCATAAGAAAAGGACACTAGAATCAAATGCTTGGAAGAGCTAGTAATTGATGTAGGATATGATCCTCAAAATGTAAAATTTGCAGAAGAATTGATCAAGAAGAAAAATGTAGACATTGCTGCATTAAGGAAAAAATTGAAGTTACCCCCTACAAAAAATCCTCAAGCCAAGGAGGTATTATAGGATAAAAATCAGAAAGATGAGATGATTAGTCTCATTTTACAATTAACAGCTCAGATAAAGGAAATGGAAATTGAAATGGACAAGTTGGTCCAGGAGAAAGAAGCCAAAAAATCAGAGGAAGTTTCTACCACTGTCATCCATGTAGTTACAACAGTTCTACCTTCTAATTTGGAAGAATCACTCGCTCCTAATGTCCCAATGGCCACAACACTTCCAATTACTTCATCTACAACTTCAGCAACAGAATCTTCAACAACAGCAGCACAACATTCATATGAAGCAAGAAAATTAGTAAAGGGTATGAAAGATATGTATATTCGGACCAATGAGATAAGTAGAATAAAAGAACAGCTCAAAAATATTGAAAATGCTAAGGAACTTGCTCAAATAAATGCCAAGAATGAAGAACAAAAAACCAACATATTGAATGAGAAACTGAAAAAGTTGGAAAAAGAACTAACTATGAAGGAAACAATGGCACATGTCAAGCAGCAGTTATGGTCCAATATCATTGAAGCAGTCAATGACATTTGGCCATCCATACAGGCCATATATGAGCATAAATACTTAGTGAAATTAGCAAAAGAAGCAATCCAGAAGATCAAAGAAGAGTTTGGCAAGAAACCTGAAGAAGCTCTAGAAATCATCAAGTTTCTTAATTCCCAAAATAGACAAGAGCTGGAAGAAATTGGAATTAATGATAGAATAGAGACCATCCTAGAAGTTAAGAAGGTAATCTATAAGAACAATTTGATGACACAGTTAGAGGAGAAGTGCCAGAACATGGAGATTGCTATCACAAGGTTCATGTTCTAAGGAAAAAAGGCCTTACCAATCCTCTAGTGATTAATGATAAATTAATGAAACGAGATGATTATGATAAAAAGATAAGAGAATTTTCCAAAGAGGAAGTGAACAATCCAGCCTTGCAGAGAATCCCAATGGGGAAGGTGCTCTACAAGAATTTTGAGAATTTGTTTTACTTAAAGCATGAAGTAAAAAACTTATTTGTGAACAAACCAACATTGTCAAAGTATAATGAAGCTGATGAAAACTTCAAATGGATGATGAAGATAAAACTGCCAGAGGCAGAATTCTGGGAAAAATTAATTGATCTGTTGTAAAATCAAATTGCAATAAGCACAGAGCAGTGAAAGTAAAAAATAGAGCTTGGTGTTTTTACATCAGCATTTACAGTTTTACAGTGAAAGAGTATCAGAATAAAGAGAATCATATGAAAGCGTATCAGTTGGAAGGTCAAAGACAAAATCAGAGCCAAAATGAGTCTGCCAGTGTGAAAGACAACTCATTTCCAGTTACAATGTTTTTTGAACAACAAAGAGAGAAAGCAGTGACAAAATCAAGAAAACAAACCATTTTATTTCAATAAAAAAGGGACAACTAGCATTAGTTAGAAAGTTGCCACTATCTTCTTGCATGAAGATATTTCTTTTCCATGAATAATTCCAAAGTTTATTCTAGGATATTTTGTATGATTTCTTGTATAAATAATTCTCATTTGGAAGTATTGAGTGTGGATGAATTACTGAATATTTATGTAGTTGTATTATTCTAAACCTAAGGGTTTTTTGTACCAATTTCAAGTCAGCAGACTAGATTAAGGAGATAAATAATCATATTACATGGTTCATGTGTTGGGCTACTACAGCGAAGTATTTTCACTTGTTACTTTGTCAATTTATTATGTTTTCCATCAATACTTGAATGTGTTCTAATTATCTCTGATATCCTTAATTGCTCCCTGGTTTCGATTGACCTCTTCCATTTTACTCATAATCCGGATTTAAGAACCCTTAATTGCTATTTTATCCCGATCAAAACCATTTTCACCATCAGCCTCGAAGATCTGAAGTGACTCAGCTATCTTTCCCTACAAACATTTCCCTTTAGAACTTGATCCTCATCTGACTACTTGACACATTGACTCCATTTTCCAAATGGGATACAGACCTATAGCTATCCATCTAGGTAAGTTATTTCATCACCAAATCAAATCAAAACCCAAAACCAATTTTCCCTACATAACTAGCCTAAAATCAAATACAATCAACAAAGTTAAATCATATAGAGAGAGCCCTCTCTGAGCATTAGGAAGGCTAGATCCTAAGGCTTAAAATTTGGTTTTTGGTTACCTATACTATTATTTAAACACAAAGTCAAAAATATCACAACTATTAAGAATTATTGGAGTGATAACAGAGATAATGAAAAATGATGATTTCAAAAAGACCTTTATGAAATCTCTTCAACCTCCACCTACTGAAGTAGCTTCTAAATTTTTCAACCTTCAAGATGACAAGCCCACTGTTATTTTAGGTCTACAGGTAGAAGACCGAGATGACTCTACCCCTCCTTTATATCTATCTCTGAGTATGCATGATAATATCTTGCATAATTTCCTAATTGACTCTGGAGCATCTCATAATTTAATGCCCAACATAGTCATGGATGAACTATGTCTTGAAGTAACTCGAGAATACCAATATCTCTACTCCTTTGATTCCTGGAAAGTTCAATGCCTCGGTGTCATCAAGGACCTTTTAATAAGCCTATTTCAGCTACCTGTTAGAGGGATGGTGATGGATATTGTTGTAGCTGACATTTCTCCTATGTTTGGCATGTTACTTTCTAGGTCATGGATTAGAAGGTTGGGAGGAACTTTGCAAATGGATTTCACTTATGCTACTATCCTTGTTTTTGGAGGAGAATAAAAAAGACATCAGAGAGAAGCTCAAATGGCATCTATCATTAGTGACAACAAACACCCCGCTAATCATCCAATTTATGCTAGAACAAAATATGTTGGTTCAATCTTTTTACATATGGATAATGTTTTCCTCTCTACAGAAAATTTTCAGATTTTGAAGCTTGTTGAAAAGCAGATCAATCATGAAGGTTCTCAGCTATGGAAAATGTACTTTGATGGTTCATGTTCTAAATAAGGAGCTGGTGTAGGAATAGTTCCCATTTCTCCTTTAAAACAGAGTTATAATTTTCCTTTCAAACTTGAATTTGAAGCAACTAAAAATGTGGTTGAGTATGAAGCTCTGTTGATTGGTCTAAAAATAGCAAAGGACGTGAATATTTTAGAAATTTGTGTTTTTGGAGATGCTGAACTTATTATTCAACAAATCAAAAATGTTTATCAAACTAAGCATCCCAGTACCAAAATGCAGTATGGAGCGTTGTATAAGACTCATTCGCAGATTTTAACATATCTTTTGTTCCTAGATAAAGCAATATTTTGGTTTATTCACTTTTTATTTCAACAAGCTCATTCAAGATTCCAATACCTATGAAGCTAAAATATGAAGTGGAAGTTAGGTTCAGACCTACCATTGATGATAACGTCAAGCATTGGAATTTTTTTGAAGATGATCATGATATTAGAAGATTCATTGAAGTTGTTGAAGAGTTTGTTGTCTTAAAAATTGATCAAGATGAAGATCTCATGAACAATGATGTTGATTTGCAAGATACTAAAAATCTGCAAAAACAGCTTGCTTATCAGCCTATCATTCAGCTGCCTACCAGTCACATTCCCAATGTGTTAATCCCACTTCAGAAGCTATTTAATCACAATGATGTCTCAATCAAACCACAGTTGGCTAAAAAATAAGTATAATTGGAAGATTTCAATTTGGGCACAGAAAAAGAACCGAGGTATGTGAAGTTGTCAAAAGATTTATCAAAATAAATAAAGGTTGGATACCACAAGTTGTTTTTTGAGTTTGTTGATGTTTTTTCCTGGAAATATGAAGATCTTAAGACATATGATAAAACTATAATTGAGCATATGATACCATTGAAGGATGGTACTAAGCCATTCTGGCAGAAATTAAGACAAATCAATCCACTATTGTTACCAGTGATGGAAAAGGAAGTGAAAAAACTTTTGGATGCCAAAATCCCCATTCCATTGAGATACTCAGATTGGGTTGCTAATATAGTTCTAGTAAGGAAGAAGAGTGTTATAGTAGGACTATGTGTATATTTCAAAAATCTTAATAAATGCCCCAAGAAAGATAATTATACATTGTCAAATATGGAGCATATTCTTCAAAAGTAACTGGTTCAGACATAATTTCCATGTTAGATGGTTTTTCCAGGTACAATCAAGTTTCAGTTTGGCTAGAATATTGAGAGAATACAACATTCACTACTCCTTGGGGAACATTCATGTATGCAAAGAGGCCATTTGGGCTTATGAATGCCAAAGCTACTTTTCAGCGTGCTATGGACTTTGCATTCATTGGAGAAAAGGACAAATTCTTGGTCATCTATTTAGATGATATTACTGTTTAGTCAACTTCATAGCAATAAGACCTTCATCACTTGAGACAAGTATTTGTTAAATGCAGAAAATATGTTATATCATTAAATCCAAAGAAGTCTCATTTTTCTCTAAAAGAAGGTAAGATGTTGAGCCACAGTTTCAAAAGATGGAGTGAAAATTGATTCTAAGAGAGTAATTGCAATTCAAAATTTAACACTTCCAAGCTCCAAGAAATAGTTTCAATCTTTCCTTGGTAAGATCATTTTATTAAGAAGGTTCATTCCAAATTTTTCTAAAGTGGTGAAGAACATTACTTGCATGTTGAAGAAGGAAAAAGAATTCAAGTGGACCATTGAATCCAGAAATTCATTTGAGCTGATAAAAAAAGGCCATCGTTGAAGCACCTCAATTACTAAGCCCTGAATAGTCAAAGCCTTTCTTGATCTTCTCATTTTCCTCACAAGATACTATTATTGTTGTTTTGTTACAAAATGATTCATAAAAATAAGGAAGCTCCCATAGCATTGTTTAGAAAATCTCTTAGAGATGCAGAATTGAAGTATGAAATGTTGGAAAAGTATGCCTATGAATTAGTGAAAGTTATGAAATATTTTAGAGTTTATACTCTGCAATATCAAGTTATTTCTTATGTACCTTCATCTATTGTTAGATATATATTAGTTAATCTTGATATTGATGGAAAAATAAGTAAGTGGGTGACTAAATTTCTTGAGTTTTATTTAGAGGTAAAGGTCAAGGATTAGTCAAACTACTAGCTGAAGAAAATTGTAAATTTTTAGGCTTGAATTTCATGGATGAAAACTTTGAAGGGCAGATTTTTGAACTTATAGACAACATGGCAGTGGATGTGAATCTTTCTGAATGCTACTGGTACAAGGACATCACTTATTTTCTGCAGCATTTTAAGCCTCCTCCAAATTATGATAAAAGCATAGTAAGATTTTTGAAGATGAGAACTATTCAATTATGCATTAAAGATAATTGTTTATATTGGAAAGATCCCATAGGATTTTTTTTGAGATGTATTGATCCAGATGAGTCTAATAAAGTTATCTTTGATATGCATAGTAGTGTGCGTGGAGGAAATCACTATTGGAGAACTATTTCATACAAATATATTGAGAGCCAGCTATTTTTGGCCTAGCTTGTATTCTGATGTATGTGCTGAGGTGAGAGCATGTCAAAAATGTCAACAATCCACCGATAAGAGAAATTTGAAGTCTTTTCCTCTCAAGCCCATAGTTGTTTCTGCACCTTTTCAAAAATGGGGCATAGATTTCATTGGAGAAATTCACCCACCTTCAAGTGGAAATAATCATTGGATTCTTGTTGCAACTAATTAGTTCACCATATGGATTGAAGAAATACCTACCACGAACACTACTCATAAAGTTATCATTAATTTTCTGGAGGGATTCATAACCAAATTTGGATTTCCATCAAGGTCAATAGTAGATAATGTAGCTTCTTTTAAAGCCACTCCATTAGTAAATTTCTGTGAAGATTTTGGCATTCAGCTCACTCATTCTACAGCTTACTATCCCCAAGGGAATGGTTTAGTTGAATCATCAAACAAAAGTTTGGCAAGAATCATCACCAAACTATTGGAGCAAAACAAGAAAGCGTAGGATTCAAAAATGAAGTTTTCTTTATGGGCAGATAGGCTGAAAATAAAAAATTCTATTAGTACATCACCTTTTCAAATGGTTTATGGAACTGATGTTGTCTTTCAAGTTCAATTAGCGATTCCTCTAGCTAAATTTATGCAAGATCATTGTTAGGTCCCTATATTACCAGTATAGTCCCTTATTTTTGTTAGTGTAACCCCCTTATTGTTATTATTGTACCCTTGTAACCCCCATATTGTTATTATTGTGCCCTTAAATTATTATTGTTAGGTTGTCTAGGATTACATTGTGGCCCCACTAGGATTACATTGTGGCTCCATGGACTCCTATATATAGAAAGGAGGTTTTGTAATTTGTATCATCCAAGAATTTTTCATTCATGTAATGTATTGGAGGTTGCACCCTTGAAGTGACTTATTTCTAAGGCTTTGATATCTCTTTCCTTCTATTTTTGGAACTGGTTTCACAACATTTGGTATCAGAGCTTTGGATTCTAGGGTTTTCGCTGCTCCAAACCTGTCATCATAGAATTTTTGCTATGAATTTTTTTCTGCGAACGTTCAGAAGCTGAAATATTTAGAGTGCGAATTAGAAATCCTGAGGAACATCGTCACAAAAATTCAGAGGTTGGTTCACAATATTTTCAGTGATATGATCTGTGGAAGTTAGGGCTTTTTCCAGGCTCTTGAATTTAACCTAAACAGGTCATCATGGAATTTGCGCTATAACTTTTTTCTACTACGTTTCAGAGGCTGAAATTTTTAGAGAGCGAAGCTAAATCCTAAGGAACATCATCGCAAATTTTTAGAGCTTGGTTCACAATATTGTCGGAGATATGATCTATGGAATTTAGGTCTTTTTTAGGCTCCTGAATTTCATCTCAAGGAGGTTATCGTGGGAAAATCTCCATAACTCTCTCTCTCTGAGCATCGGAGTGGAATGTTGTAAAAATTGGCTGCAAGTAAACAGAATGTAGTTTCTTTTCTATCAATTTCAGAGTCAAAGAAGGAAAAAGTGACACATGGCAAGTTGTAGAAGTTCACTCTATTGAACTAGTCCATAATTGGGTCATTGTATGAGATTGGACATAAATTTGCCTTGAAAAATCCAAATCAGGTCAAACCTCTAACATTTGAAAGAAGCTTCAGAGGGATACTACAAGGCCGAATTTTAGATATTGAGGATCTAAAACTACAGAGATAATTCAATTTCAATATAGAGCTCCTCAAAAGCAAGTAAAAGGTGTGTATTTTTTGTTCTTGAATTGCATAAGTCTTGTTTGAAGAATCAAGTTGAATTGATTCCAAGGGCATATTGTAGAATATATATCAGTATTAGATTCTAAAATTGTCCCTAAAAATAATTCAACACCCATTAAGCCTTTAGAAGGCTCTACTATGACTCATGAAGACAAAGAACGACAACATGACATATCAAATTTACAAGAGCAAGTGCAACAAATTTTTCTCTCGCAAAGAGCAACAAAAAATGACATAGAAGTTTTGAAGAAAGGCGTGGAAACTAAGATGGATGGTTTGAAGAAAGGCGTGGAAACTAAGATGGATGGTTTGAAGAAAGGCATGGAATCTAATATGGATGGTTTGAAGAATGGCATGGAAGCTAAGATAGATGGCATGGAAGCTAGCATGGAATCTAAGATGGATGACATGGAAGCTAAGATCGATGAAAAAATGGAAAACATGAAGAATGATCTAAAAGCAGACATGGAAGGTTTGACAAAGTTGATACAACAAATGTTTCCTAATGGTGAAAATATAGTAGAGTAAACTCATGATGATAACCAAATAAATTCTAATCGTGATTTCATAAACTCTAATGTTGGTGGGAAGAACCATCATATTCCAAAAATGAATATGAGGAAGTTTGATGGAAAGGATCCTGTAACATGGATACTACATATGGAGCAATATTTTGATCTCAATAATGTGAAAAACACACAAAAGGTACGCATTCCAACTTTACATTTAGAACAAAATACATTTGTATGGTATCGATGGCTTTGCTCCTGTAAAAAAATTGTCACTTGGTTAATTTTTACGAAGGAAATGATAACACATTATGAGGATACAAATAGCAACACCTTCTTTAGCCAATTGAAAAATCTCAAAAAAAAGGGTTTAGTGGGGGAGCACATTGAGGACTTCCAAAAATTGAATATAAGGGTAACTGATATTCCAGAGGAACACAGGATTGATGTCTTCATAGGTCCTGTTGTTGTGGATTCGACGCACAGGTGTACGAAATCGCATGAGCTTAGAGAGTGTGGTCTACTCTCTAAACTATTGGTAATAGGCAGAAAGTGGGGGGAGTTCAAAAGCATAAAACTTAATGGAAATAATATGTTGAAGTATCCTCTGGTTAAACTAAAACTAAAAAACACAAATATACAGAAGATACATAGAGAGTTCCAAAAAATAATAATGCAAATTATGGCTCGATGGCCTCTTCTTACTAAATGTTCGAAAAGGAGATGAAATTTTACCCACTTGCCAAAGGGCACATAGGCAATGGCTCTAGGTCTCGATGCAAGGATGTTGCCTTCCAAGCTCTACCTCTAATGCAGTCTCACTCTCTCTATCTCTCTGTTGTGGTGGACTAAGATGTTGGGTGGCCAACAATCGAGTCCTCTTTAGCTCCAGCTCTGGGTCACACACAATGCTGGTGTTGCTCGGGAAACTTTGGCTAGCATAACCTTCTGATCACCCTTTTTTCATCTCTTGTTGGGTTTATATAGGTGAGCTTCAAATCCTCCTTCCCTCCCTTGGTACATGATGGATGGTGACCCCAGGGAGAGGTGTGATTCCATTGTGTTCTGAAATATTCTTTTGTGTGCTCACATAATGTCTAAGGAGTCGTTGGTGGCTATCCTTAGGCAGCTTTCACATAAGGAGTAACTTTCCTTTGCTTGTTGTGGTCTCAGAAAGTGACTCTTTTCAATTTCTAGGAATGCGTGCTTATTGGGAAAAAAAGGCACACAGAAGGTGCTTTTATCGAAGGAAAAGCATGCATTTGAGCATTTATGACTAGTTCAAATCTGATTTTCTCAAAACCTTAGAGATTTTAAAATACTTCTTGACTCCATAATGTATTCCTGTCCTGTAAATCCTTGGGCTCGACATTAATTTATGTTGTCTTCTGCTGTACAATTTTCTAGTGTTAACAGGTACTTTAAAGGATAACATCCAACATGAAGTTCACGTTTTGGAACCTAATTCATTGGAGAAAGCATTCAGGTTGGCAAGAAAAATTGAATGTAAAATTAAGGCGACAAGGAAGCCTACCACTCACTTCTATAAGGGAAGTGTTGCTACTCCTAGATTTCAACAACATACAAATTTGACACCACAACAATTGGAAGAAAAAAGAGACAAAGGGCTTTATTATAGTTGTGATAGCAAATACACTAAAGGTCATAAGTGTGCTGAGAAGAAATTATTTTACATAGATTGTGAAGAGGAAGAAGAAAATGAACAAGAAGAGGATATAAACCAGGAACCAACCCTAGAAGAGGAAGAAATGAGTCCGACCATATCATGTAATGCATTCACATGAATTTACACTCCTCAAACTCTCAAGATAGAAGGAAATATCAAAAAGAAAAATGTAATATTGTTGATTGATTAAGGTATTACCCATAATTTTATTCATTGTAAGGTAGCCAAGGAATTGAATTGTTTCCTATACCCAGCACCAAAATGTCAAGTGATGGTTGCAAATGGAGGAACTATAAATTTCTCTGGAAAATTCCATAATATCAAGCTAACCATGGGGGGATATGTATTTAATAGTCTAATTATTTCCATTCCTATGGGAGGTTTTGATGTTGTACTAGGAGTACATTGGTTACAATCTTTGGGGACGATAGCTTTTAATTTTGAGGAACTTTTCTTGAATTTTTTTTCAAAAGGAAAGGAATTCGAATTACGGGGTATTGCAGGGAAGCCAAGAAATATAATAAGCTCTAATGTCATGTAAAAGCTTCTAAATAAATAACAACGAGGCATAATTGCACAATTATGCTCACTAGAAGTTCCAACATCAAAATCATTTATTTCTGCAAATCTCCAAAAAGTCTTAGACAATCATTCCAAGGTTTTTGAAACTCCCAAAGGACTCCCACCTATTCGTGATCATGATAATGCAATTAATTTGATTCCAGGAAGTGTTCCTCTAAACATCAGGCCTTATAGATATCCTTATGTCCAAAAGAGCGAAATTCAATGTATCATTGCAGAAATTTTAGAGGCGGGTATAATTCAACCTAGTAAAAGTTCTTTCTCTGCTCCTGTAGTATTGGTACCCAAGAAGGATGGATCATGGCACATGTGTCCCGATTATAGGGAGCTCAGTAAGCTCACCATTAAAGATAAATTTCCCATTCCTGTGATTGATGAATTATTGGATGAATTACATGGACCAATTTATTTTACCAAATTGGATCTTCGTTAAGGATATCATCAAATTAGAATGAAGACTGAAGATATTCCGAAAACAACATTTCAAACTCATGAGGGTCATTATTAATTTTTGGTCATGCCTTTTGGCCTTACCAATGCACCTTCTACATTTCAAGGGTTGATGAATTCCATTTTCAAACCCTTCCTTAGAAAATTTGTCCTAGTATTTTTTGATGATATACTAATCTACAGCAGGTCTTGGAAGGATCATGTTGAACATGTTGACAGGGTGCTCAAACTATTGCATGAGAAACAATTATATGCAAAAAAATCCAAATGTTTCTTTGGAGTACAAGAGGTGGAATATCTGGGTCATATTGTATCTCACGAGGGTGTTAAAGTAGACCCTAACAAAATTAAATCCATTAAGGAATGGAAAGTCCCCACAACCATAAATAAGTTGCGAGGATTTCTCGGGTTAACAGGGTATTATCGCAAGTTTTTTAAGAATTATGGAAGAATAGCAGCACCTCTAACAACATTATTGAAGAAAGATGCATTCTCATGGAATCCTGAAGCAACTAAGGCCTTTGAACATCTTAAAGAGGCAATGTGGATAGCACCAATCTTAGCTATGGCAGACTTTACAAAAACCTTTATTGTGGAATATGATGCCTTAGGAAATGGAATTGGTGTTGTTTTAATGCAAGAAGGAAGACCCATTGCTTTTGAAAGTCGTCCAATAAAAGGAAAGTATTTACAGAAATCTATTTATGTGAAGGAAATGTTAAAAATATTGCATGCACTAAAGAAATGGAGAACTTACCTAATGGGAAGACACTTCAAGGTAAAAAATAATCATGATAGTCTTAAACACTCTTTGGAACAAAGACTATCTTTAGAAGAGCAGAAAAAATAGGTCACAAAGATGTTGGGTTATGACTTTGAAATAATCTACAAAAAGGGAAGCTAAATGTTGTTTCAGATGCACTCTTAAGAAATAATGAAGAGGTGGAAGCATTGCTTTGTTCCATTTCTAATATCCAGCCAGATTGGATAACCGAAGCAAGAGATGAATGGAATAAGGACGAAGAAGTGTGGACACTCATTCAAAAGCTGCAGCAAGATCCTAGTACATCTGATACATTTAGTTGGAAAAATGATTCCTTATGGTACAAAGATCGCTTATATCTTTGTAAGAATTTCCAACTAAAACAAAAGATTCTTCTGGAATTGCACACTTCTCCTTTAGGAGGACACTCAGGATTTTTAAAAACTTACCACAGGGTGAAGAAAGAATTTTTTTGGGATGGCCTTAAATCCGATATTCAAAAGTTTGTGGCGGAATGTTTGGTTTGCCAGCAGAATAAAGTGGAAACAATTAAGACCCCAGGACTTCTACAACCTTTATCCATTCCAAGTCAACGTTGGGAGGAGATTTCAATGGATTTTATTACAGGTTTACCTAAGTCCGAAGGAAAGAGTGTCATCATGGTGGTAGTTGATAGACTTACCAAGTATGCACACTTTTGTGCATTATCTCATCCTTTTAAAGCAAGTACAGTTGCTACTACATTTATGGACAGAATTCAAAAGCTACATGGAAGCCCAAGGGTTATTGTGAGCGACAGAGATCCCATTTTTACTGGAAATTTTTGGACATAGTTATTTTCTTGTTTGGGTACTCAATTAGCTCATAGCTCATCTTATCATTCTCAATCTGATGGTCAAACTGAGATAGTAAATAAATGTTTGGAAGGATATCTTCGTTGTTTTGTATCTGATAAACAAACATAATGGGTCAAGTGGTTACCTCTCACTAAATGGTGGTATAACACTTCCTTCCATACTGCAGCAAAAATGACCCCATTTATGGCACTTTATGGATATCATCCACCATCCATCACATCATCTTTAAGAGAAAATTCAAAGGTTCAAGAAGTTGAAGATCACATCGCGCATCAGCAAGAATTTCTCCAACTCTTAAAGGACAACTTGAATTTGGCACAAAATCGAATGAAACAACAAGCATATCAACATCACAGCGAGAGAAGTTTTGATGTAGGAGACTGGGTATTTTTACGGCTACAACCATAAAAAAAATGTCACTCAAGAAAGCTAAGAAGGATAATAAATTATCATAAAAGTACTATGGTCCTTACAAGGTGTTGCAAAAGATTGGTACTATGGCATACAAATTGGAGCTTCCTGCTTCTTCACAAGTGCATCCAATTTTCCATGTTTCATGCTTAAAGAAGGTTATAGGTGAAAATATTCCAGTTCAAACAATATAGTCAGAACTTGATGAGGAAGGAAAAATCATATTGGAACCTAAAGCAGTCATGGAAACAAGAACTCGATAGCTACATAATCGATCAATTTCAGAGTATCTCATCAAGTGGAGGAACTTACCCACTGAATACTCTACATGGGAGGATGACAATTTTATACAGAAGCACCTAGAGCTACTCAAGCGTTGAGCACAACAATTTTTTGGAGAGTGGCATGTTAGGTCCCTATATTACTAGTATAGTCCCTTATTGTTGTTAGTGTAACCCCCTTGTTACACCATTTTTTGGTCATCTAACCTATTATCATTAGATGGACCCAAGTACACCATGTAAGATTAATTTTACCCCAAGTAAAATTGCTTTCACTATGAAAATAACTTAGTAAACCACCTTTTTTAAGTTGTTTATGGTCTAAACAGGAAACCCCATAAGCAAATATTAAATAAATATACATTTGTTTGGTTTTCCTCAAGAAATAATTAGTTAAACAACAGTTTAATTAATATTCCTAGTTATATTTAACCCAAAACAAGGAAACTAATTAGATAAATAACTATTTATCTTATTATTTTCTAAGAATAATTATTTAAACGTTATTTAAATAATATTCGTTTTTTAGTATAACTAATTCACCCTTAAATAATCAAATAAATCATTATTTATTTTATTATTACTCAACCACATCCTTAAAATGATAAATAAATCATTTATTTATTTATTATTTACAAATAAAGTGATTTTACCCAAGTCAAATTCCTTTTCCCTCCAACAAATATAATAAAATATTCCATAAAAGTTGGATCTTGATTTGGTTAATAATATTTTAATTGTGCACCAATATCTAGACTAACTCAATATTTTGTTATAAATAGAGGGGTTTTCCCATTCATTTACCACCTTTTGTTGCCTAAAGATCACTCTGGATCTAAACTTTTGGTCTGGCTATTGATCCACCATCATAGCCATATTTTTCCATTTTTGTCTAGGTTTTCTACACCATCAAGAGAGAGGAATTCTAGATTTGAAGTGCTGAGGACTTACAATAATCCATCCCATTGAGGAGAACAGGGAACACCCTCTTGTGTTTTCCTCCCAGGTACCATTAATACAAAATTCATTTGATATATTCTTGTCTTGTCTATTGGATGCATGGAGTAGAACTTGTTTTTTCTACTGTTTAATGTCTTATAATGCATAGATCTAGATTTTTGTAGCATTTACCTTGATCAACTAACTGCATATCTAAAGATATTAGAAGTCATTTTTGTTGTTAGGGTTGTTTGTTATGCACAGCTAAAGTGGTCTTTTTCGTACGCTTAGAATTAATATTCATACTAACAACTGGAGACTCTGCACGGGTTTACGATTACGACCACTGTCATTTTTCTGATCCTTGCATATCCAGCTACTTCAAACCCTAGGATTTCTCTTCAGCCCCTTTTTTTTACTTTTATTGATGTTTTTTTTAACCTATGAAACCCTAAAAAAATAAAAATTCTAACTTCAATGTGTTTTCAGACCTATTGCACAGGTGACAAACATCAGCCGCAGTTGAGATGACAAATTTTTTTGAAACCTGCTACCGAGAGTGCCAAAAGTTAGGTCACACTTTTTGGCCTAGAACCTATGACCTAGACTTTCAGGGCACACTTTTCAGCCCAAAAACTATGACCTCTGCTTAAAACAGGTCAGAAACTACGACCTAGACTTTTTGTAGGGATTTTTCTAAAAGTTTTATGCGTTTGTCTGAGCCTCTGTTTAGGGTTGTGTGATCTCCGTCTCTGCCCATTCTGGATCTGTACTTGTTCTATTTCGCTCAACTAAGTGGGAACTTAGCCCCCTAGGGCTTAAATACCCTCCACTTTTTGTGGAAGAGTGTTTGCTGTTGCAGGTTGTCTAAAATTTCAGAGTCGTCAGCCATTTTTTCAGATCTAATACCTCACCTTCAGATCCACTTTCAGATTGGCTTGTTATCCATCCAAATCACCTCATCTAGATTTTTTTGGGTTTTCCTCTAGGGTCCACTTCATTTCCCTTCAGGAGATAGCCTTTCGACACCTCTTTTACAACAATCTTTCCTCTGATTTCTTCTTGTTTTCTGCACCACTTTCTAGTAGATTTTGTCTTTTAGATCCCTGTCCCTCTTGACCTTATATCTATTAGCCTTTTAGTGTGTTTTGATTAGTTTTTTTACTCACGTATAGACTACTTGTTGAGAGACCTGCCTCCTTGGGTTTAGATTAGTGCATTATCAGTTGTTTATTTTCTATTTTTGTGGGCCTATATACTGACATTTGCAGGTTTATTTACAACTATACAACACACTTTTTCTCTACAAACATCTGGGTTTAAAAATTAAAATTTACACACTTTTACACACACACCCTAAGTGAAAAAGGGCTTGGTTAACACCGCAAAGAAAAGACTCTAAAAACATTGAAATCAATTGACCCTGCACCTCCCTGCCCTTGTTTTGACATTGTAATCAGTTGATCCTGCACCTCCCTGCCCTTGTCGGTCTCTTTTTCTATGTTTGACATCATTGCTCAACTTCCCATGGGCTCTGGTTTTCATCAAAGGGGGCCTAGCACCTCATGCATTTTCCCCCCTCTCGGTAGCATGTATCCAAGATATGGCATGCCTCCTTTTTTTTCCCAACCTCCTATTTACCACACTGCTACCCAACCTCTTTCGTCTGGTACCCCCGATTACTAGATTCTCATGATGAACTCCAGTCACCCTTCAATCGTAGACATCAATCTCCAGACTTGATTCTGTCAGTATAACAAGCCTCTCGCTACGTCTGTCCCTGACTTGCCTCCTTCAGTTTCTACAGAGCCTCTTTTGACACCTAAGGGTCCCTTTTATATCCCTCCGCCTAGGGAAAAGGTTCATACCAAGATCCCTAAGGGACCACTGCACAGAAATGCTTCTTTTGGCAAAGTCACCCATTCGTATAGCATAGTCGATGATTTGGCATAGTCTCCTGTTGCCATTTCAACGCTGGAACTCCTCCATTCATTCTCTTCACAACGAAAGGCTCTACTATCTGTCGTGGGTGTTGTAGATCCTTCCGAAAATCTATTTATTGTCTTTTATGTTGACTAGGCAGAACATCCTCCTCTCCCTACTTCCGTCACCTTCCAAATCCTAGTCAAGATCTAGAACGCTAACATTTCTCGGTGCATTATTGATGAGGGGGCATCCACCTAGGTGATGTCCACTTCGGTTTGGAAGCAGTTTGAATCACTTGAGTTGGATCCTTCCACGATTACTCTCCGAACGTGGGATGGCCACGCCTCTAAGCCCATTGGATTATTCTGAAATTGTCCTATTACTCTTGCGGGAAAGACCGTTTCTGTTGAGGTAGATGTCATAGATGCCCCCTTAGATTACAAAATTCTGTTTGGTCGTAGCTACACTTATGTGATGTCTATTGTCCCTTCCGCGGTCCACCGCAAGATGTCCTTCCCTCATAACGGAAATATAGTCACCATTGACTAGTTGACGTATTATGAATTGAAGTCTCAGACCTCCCCTGAGTCCACTATCTCTTCAGTGGCCAATAAGCAAACCGTCAATCCTTTGACCAGTGTTTCACCCGAATTCTACAAATATTCCTCACTGCTTGGTACATTCCCTAGTCTTCCCCCTGCTGTCTCTGATCCTATCTCATTGAATGTTTGCATGATGCAATCGTCTCAGACTACCCTCAAGCGGCCCGCCTTGGCTAGTCAGTAGCCTCCTCGCCCTTCACAGCCTTCTCCTAGCCCTTTGATCCAGCCTTTTGGAACTCCTCCTCTTGGCCCTTCAACTGGTTTTCATGAGCCTCTTTACCCTCCTGGAACGGTTCCTCCATGCCTTAACCATTTAGGAGCCATCCCGCCTGGCCATTACCCCTCTGGTCAGATACCGATCCTAGCTCCGCCACCAAGAATCTATATGGCACCTATCATGGCCACCCTCTCTCTTCCTAACTTGATGCTTGGGATTCCCATCTGGTACCTTGATCCTCCAGTCGCTACCTCGCTAGGTCAATGCAAACCTTCCCTTGCTTTGACCTTGGTTCAATCGGTCCCCTTGAATTCTCCCGCTGCAACAGTGCATCAACCACCTCAACAAGAACACCCTCCTGTTGCGACTGCTCTTGGTAAGAAGGGCAAAGCTCGCAAGAGGACCTCCAAGGACAAGGCTGCCCCGACATACCCTGCACCTCCCCCACTTGAAAATCCCCATGCTTTGTGTGATGTCGTCGGCCATGCCACCCATAACTAACCTGAACTGCCCCGTATCAAACCCATGATTAAAGTTGCATTCCCTAAGTCTACGGTCCCTAAAGCCCCTGTTTCTTCCTCGACCGCAACCAAGAATCCTAAAGCTATTCACACTAACCAACCTTGTGTGTTATTTGATCTCCATGGCCATTATTCTCACCATTTTCCCTATCTTATGCATTACCGTGCCTCGTTAGAGGTCGTTCAGGAGTACGATATTGAAAAAAACCAATCCGCCTCTCCCGTACTTGCATAAGATGCTGCAGGCCAGACTGAGGATTTACTCGCTCCCATTGAAATTCCCCCCCCCTCCCCCCCTTGATGTCGAAATGAAGCAGCCTGCGGCTACCATCCTCTACCTTTCATCATCCATGAGACCTTGGCTAGAAGCTCCCTTCGAATCTTCCCCTGTTGTTTCGCTTGAACCCCCTTCAACGATCACCCTAGGCTCAACATCAGTAGATCCCTTATCTGCTTGTTCTTCCGTCATTCCCCATGATGATGCGCATGTGAACCTTTCTTCTCATGATGATGAGTTAGGTAGCTTTGCCGCGTCATGTGGTCTCCCTTCCTTCATTCCCTCCATCTTCTATTGCGTCGATGACATCATGGAAGCCACGTCCCCCCCCAACTTCATTTTTCCCACCCATCAATGGGATAGCACCACCAGTGCCCATGATGACTTTCACAATCTCAGCACAAGTTACACCTCTGATAGCTCCCACACTCCACCTTACCATCAGCGTGTGAGTAGTAGACATCCTACCCAGATCACTCCTTCTCGTAGAGTGCGTTCGATTTCTACTTTGCGTTCAGGTTGCCAGAATTGTTCATCATCCTTCCATTTATTATCTTGTGGCACCCTTCATATGGACCTACCATCCACACCTTATATCAATTTTGCTGATGGTGCAAGTCGCTACTCCAAGAATCTAGCCTCGATAGGTTAGGCGATTTTTACCCGCTTGCACTCCCTTGTTCTCTCGAATGGGGCATGCATTGGTACTGCCACCAATAACCAGGCCAAATATGATGCAATACAAGGTTTATTATCCTATGCCCTTTCACGTCGCATCCTTCACCTTCATGTTCATTTAGATTCCCTGCTTCTTGTCATGCAATTGAATGGTGTCTATCGTGTGCATAATCCTATCCTTTTTAGAAGATATTTACGAGTGAAGCTTCTGATGCATGAATTTAAAATCATTACATTCAGTCATGTACCTAGAGCACAAAATCAATATGTAGATAACATTGCAAACAATATTCTAGATTGGCATTTAGCACACGCATTCAACACAAGACAATAACATAAAAATATCAATACGATGCATATCCATAATATGTGTCATATTATATGTTTTAGATTCCATCCACTCTGATACATATGACATGCCCATAGCATGTTACAAAACTCAAAACTGGGGGCAACATCTTCCCCTACACACTAATCACTATTTGGAGGATCCCGATCCAATGGCTTTGCTCCCGGAGCTCGTAGATCACGCATGCCCTGTCCGGCCATCGCCATGCGCCACATGACCCCTCACCACTCAGTGGGTAGGCCACTACATGGATCTATGTACTGGTCATCTAAATCCTGCCAGCCGCGCTCTGAAACATCGGTCAGAATCCTCTCACATCTATGAAGGATATCCTCCAGGAGGGCTATTGCATCCTCATTTTGTTGTGACCTCGCTCCACTAGGTCCTACGGTCCCTGATACTACAAGTTTCCCCATATATGCGGCCGGTTTTTGAAAGAATCAGTACCACATACAATTTTTCTAGACCTTGACATGCACATAAAAGATTAGCAATTTGTCACTTACCATCAGGCCCCCATATCCGACTAGGTGGTAGTGGAAAATTCAGATCCCCATAATAGCTCATCCCACTATAGGGATAGTCATCTATATACAGTTGCATCTGGTCCCAATGAGCAAATAACTCAGGGCGAAACACCCGCCCAACTGCACCACCTCCTCCTCTGCGTAGTAGTTTCCCCCACTAGCACATCCTGGGCTCTCTCTAGCCCCCATCTTGGAGCTATATATGAGGTTTTAGTGTCGGGATCTTCTCAAAGAAGAGCGAGCACAAAAATGTGCCATATGCCCAGTCATGATTCACTTGCCACTTGCATAGCGATAACTATCGTTTCAGCGAAAAAAACATCATCTGGGCCCACCCATAGTAGGTCCCACTCAAAACACTCTCCAACAACATCATATGCCCTCTAGTGATGTGATGAAGTGCCTGGCTGCCCAGGATCCACAACACCGCTGCGGCCACAGCACGGGTCTCTAACCTTTTCAAATTCTCGATGGATATCTGAGTCCCCTTGACATGGAGACATCATCGAAAATGGCACTCTACAAACTCTATGATATTCCGCCCCCCTGGTAATACTAGCTGAGTATTCCCTACAATCCCAAGTGGTGGGAGACTAGTCAAGAAATATATATCCTGGACCGTCAACTTGATCCGGTACCCCTACACTATAAATAACTCATGGTCTGGGTCCCAATAGCTGACAATCCGGGCCAATAAAGGCTCTCCAGCTCTCATCAAAGGGTTCTCCACAAACTTCAGAAACCCATACCTGGCCAATGCACTGTGGACACCCTGATCCTCCCGGATCTCTGACCGTAATGCGCCCAGGTCTCTTTCTCTCTAGTTGATACATAATTCTACCATATCTACACAAAACCATCATAATTTTTAGAATACAGATAGGAAAGACTATGTCTCATCATAAAAACCCAATACTCAGCCAAAAAACAGCACTGGAAAACCCCTCCCTAATAGGTCGCACTTTTCAGGCCCAAACCTGGGACAGGTCGCTGTTTTTTGCTCAAAACCTGCTACCCAGGTCACACTTTTTTCCCTAAAAAGTGCGACTTGGCTGTGAGGAGGACCATAGGTCTATTTCTAAGCCCTGGGGTCCTAATCTAAACTTTTAATCCACTGAAAAGAAAGAGTAGGGATAGACCTCTTACCTGCGACTGACGAATTTCGATTCCAACGGTCGGTTTGTTCGCTACGATTGCCACAATATTTAGGGCCTTCTCTCCTCTCTACATTCACCATAGCTCCATATGAAAATGAGTGAATTTGGAGGGAAAATGCCTTATTAAAAGAGAAACCCCCTTTTTTTCTTTTGCCTGCTGCGACCAAACCATAGCTCTATTTACCAAACCGTTTGTACCATTGGAAAGCTCTCACCAAGCCCTAAAGTGGGTATTTGTTAATTTTTGGTAATTTGATACTTCATGAGGACTCATTTTTTCAAGAAGCGTCACTTCACCACTCCTCAAAATCAAATTTCTTCACTTGCAACACTCGTACTGGGGGCACCACTTTACCGCCATACTTGTCCACACTCATGTTCACTTTCGTCATGAGTTACCATCTCGTACTCATGCTTTTCATGGTCCCCATTGGACCTTTTCTATGTAGCAGCTCCATCGAGTCACCCTTGTTTAGAGCATCTAAGTTGAGTCATCATTGCATTCATGGAGTCTATCCTGAGTACCTCTACGTCTCGCTATAGTCCCCTATCCTTCATTTCTTGGTCCCTCTCTCGTGTCACACATCATGGCCTTCAGTCTCACTGTCCCCTATTCCTCATGATATTGTGTCAGTCACTGCCAGGTCTTCCGTGCCCTTTATGCTCTAACAAGGGAAGTCGTTCGTTCGCTACTCAGTACCTTCCATTTCATCATCGTCATTGCTGTCAGTCTGTCAGTCACTCTACTATTTTCTCTCATGCCTTAGTTGAGGATGCCTTATTGCCTCACCTATGGCGGACCTCCTTCTGTCGACATCAGCTCATTCATTCCAGAAGACAAGTCTAGAGGGCGGTGTACCTTGGTTCCAGCTTCCAGTCTTGTTCGGCACCTCGGATCAGGAAAAGGGACCCCTTATTTCCGTTTGCCTTGATTGATTCTCAGCTCCAGCTCCTTTCAGCATGATCGAGATCCATATACTCGATGGTTCAGTGATGTAGCAGCTAAAATCGATGATTCCCGGATGTGTGTGATATGTCTCAACCCTCATGACGGGGTGGCCCTATAGGTAGCCCCCCACACACTCGTATGACCTCTTCATTACGGCCTTCGATGCAGCTCCATACATTTGATGATGACGGCCTCAGCTGCTTGCAACGCCTTTTTGTTTGATGTATCAGTCAGATTTTCAGAGCCCTTTCCTGTTTTCAGGGGCATCTAGGTTGCATTTATATCTCATGTACTCAGATATCATTGTACAATTCCTGGCTGTTATCCTAGGCACAATATGTATGTGGGATTCATTATCGTGTTGTTTCTCTAGCTCATGTTTATGCCAGCATGTACTATATTGGCCAGTCTCGTGGTTTTCTGGACACCTTCTTGTTTGTACTTTGCCTCATCGAGCATAGGTATGCCTCCCCCACTGCCTACAGCATAGGTACTCACACATCAAAGAGACTTGTCGCACCTGTAAGTCTCGCCTCCTTAGGGTCTAGTTCTTTTCAGCACTTTGGTCTACCTTATACTTCTCTCTCTTTGACTTCCCCTTTTATGTCTATTGATTGAGTTCTTACAACGTACTTCGGTCATACGATTAGTTCCTAATGCTCACACGCTGGGGGGCAATCTGTTACACCATTTTTTGGTCATCTAACATATTATCATTAGATGGACCCAAGTACACCATGTAAGACCAATTTTACCCCAAGTAAAATTGCTTTCACTATGAAAATAACTTGGTAAACCACCTTTATTAAGTTTTTTATGGTCTAAACAGGAAACCCCATAAGGAAATATTAAATAAATATACATTTTTTTTATTTTCCTCAAGAAATAATTAGTTAAACAACAGTTTAATTAATATTCTTGGTTATATTTAACCCAAAACAAGGAAACTAATTAGATAAATCACTATTGATCTTATTATTTTCTAAGAATAATTATTTAAACATTATTTAAATAATATTCTTTGTTAAGTATAACTAATTCACCCTTAAATAATCAAATAAATCATTATTTATTTGATTATTACTCAACCACATCCTTAAAATGATAACTAAATCATTTATTTATTTATTATTTTACAAATAAAGGGATTTGACCCAAGTCAAATTCCTTTTCCCTCCAACAAATATAATAAAATATTCCATAAAAGTTGGATCTTGATTTGGTTAATAATATTTTAACTATGCACCAATATCTAGACTAACTCAACATTTTGTTATAAATAGAAGGGTTTTCCCATTCATTTATCACCTTTTGTTGCCTAAAGATCACTCTGGATCTAAACTTTTGGTCTGGCTATTGATCCACCATCATAGCCATATTTTTCCATTTTTGTCTGGGTTTTCTACACCATCAAGAGAGAGGAATTCTAAATCTGAAGTGCTGAGGACTTACAAGAACCCATCCCATTGAGGAGAACCGGGAACACCCTCTTGTGTTTTCCTCCCAGGTGACATTAATATAACATTAATTTGATATATTCTTGTCTTGTATATTGGATACATGGAGTAAATCTTGTTTCTTCTACTATTTAATGTCTTCTAATGCATAGATCTATATTTTTGCAGCATTTATCTTGATCAACTAGCCGCATCTAAAGATATTAGCAATCATTTCTACCGTTAGGGCTGTTTTTTTTGTTTTTTATGCGCAATAAAGTGGTCTTTTTTTGTACGCTTTGGAATTAAGATTCATACTAACACCCCTTACTATTATTATTGTACCCCTATAACCCCCATATTTTTATTATTGTGCCCTTAAATTATTATTGTTAGGTCAGCTAGGATTACATTGTGGCCCCATGGACTCCTACATATAGAAAGAAGGTTTTGTAATTTGTATCATCCAAGAATTTTTCATTCATGTAATGTATTGGAGGTTTCCCCCTCGAAGTGGCTTATTTATAAGGCGTTGATATCTCTTTTCTTCTATTTTTGGAGTTGGATTCACAACAATCATGAAGCTGAGCCAAACGATATGACCAAGATACTTTATCAAATCATAGAAGTACAGCAAAAGTGAGAACAACAATATGATATGGTGAGAAAATATCAGCAAGTTCAAAATCGAGTTTTCGATAGAGGAACTAAAAAAGAATATTTTTTTAGATTGGAGATCTAGTGTTGAAGTGGGATACACAGCATCAAGATCTAAGCAAGCATTCAAAATTTGATGGTTTATGGCTTGGTCTTTTCAGAATTTCAAATATTTTGCAGAACAATACCTTTTAGTTACAACATATTGATGGGACAGAACTATTTGAAGGCCCATTCAATAGGCGCTTTCTCAAAAAAAATCTTTTACTAAGGCTGTTGGTGGCCTAAGTTCATTGTAAATACCAGTGTGTTTCATAATAAGACTCTATAGCCCAATGAAAAGGAACTGAAACTACAAAATATTCTTATATGCTCGCAGGGAGAGCTCTATCACATGTGCAGCCAATGTTAGCATAGTTCTTTTCTAAGTCATGAGTCCATTTCATATTTTTTGTTTTTTGGATTAAACTTCAAAATTTTCAAAAAAAAAAAAAAAGATGGTCGCTACTGGAAATTCTGGAAGCGCTAGTTTTAGTCTTTTCGGAAAGTTTGTTATATTCATGTTTCTATCTTTTTCTTTATTATTTTGATGCTACCAAAATTTTCGGAAGCATGCTTTTTTTTTTTAAGTAAATGAAAAAGCGCATCCACTTTGGTCCAGCCACATGTTGTAGTCGAAATACACCTTAAATATTTTTTTAAATATTCCATATCTCATGATAGGTGTCATATGCAGTCAGTCTAGTTCAAGAATTAAGTCAAGCCGTGATATACGTTAAGCCTATGTGTCAACCCGCACTAATGCACTTAACCGTTAATCTTGCCCGCCTTTCAATACCAAGTAAGTTAGACGTATGTCAAAGTACGTGTTTTTCTGAACGGAGGAGATCGTGGTCATCACCCTTAACTCCATAACCATTTTTTTGGTCGCACAATAGTGCTGCCAGAAATTTCGGTGAATTAATAGAAAGACAACAGAGGTGACTTCTAGTCACAGATCCTCTTGTCTCAAGCGAGCTGGAGTTCTCCATATGAAAATACGTAGCTAACTGAAGGTAATGATGGCTACCACATGTTTAACATCATGGTGAGGGATATTTTCCATGATGAAGGTTAATTTTCATGGGGTGATGAACCATAGTTTTGTTTTAAAACCACCGAAAAATCAGGAGCACTATCATTTGAGATTTTTGCTGATGGAGATCGAATTGTTTAGAGTCATAGTTTGAGGAGTCTGGATTTCAGACATTATTTAAAAGGAGAATAAAAGCAACACTTGTAAGGTGAAACTCCTCCAAATCTGCCACCTATCAATTTCAACAAATGATCTGAAAATGGAACTATTTGTAATGCTATGCAAAGTATCCATTTCCATTAAATTAAGTGTGCAAAGTATTCTCCATGTATTGAAATTTAAACAAAGTGTTTTTGGTAACTCTTTCTGAGTTTATGTGTGAGGGAATGCTAATTAAAATTAATTTTTAACATATTAAATCATAAATACATAGCATATAAACTTCACCATAACATACATAGCAACATGATGAGGAAATTCACCCTTCCTGGGCTAGATTTTCCGGGTGCAAGGCTCCCAATGGGCATGTCCTTGGTCTATTAAGTTGCTCAAATTGGTTATATAGTGATAAATATTCCTAAAAAGGCAGAAAAAGATGTGAAATTGAATTCAGAAGACATAAATAAGCTAAAAATGGCTTTTGTTTCACCTCAAACAGTGAAGTATAACCCAACACAACTCCATTTCCCTTATGGCCCTGGTGGCTCTCTAATATTACCTGAAGAAACAATGGCTGAAGAACACCTCTGTTCACTCTATAACATGTCCCAAACACTCTAGAATGCTCAAGAAACCCAAAATTGACTAAAATTTCATCCAAATTGGTTCAATATTGAGGAAGTTACGACCTAAACAACTTTGCCCCAATTTCCTCCACCAAATTTGGGCCCACTACTAGTTAACATGGCTAAAAATAGAAAATTTTCCATCCTTGGCACCGCCTATGAATTTTCCGCCAGCATAATTGGTGCTTAATTAACTCTTAACTGTAGATTCGTGCGAAGATAAGAGTTTCATTAAAATTCATGCCATTCAAACTTTCAGAGCTCCTGGTTATGCGCCATGGTCAAATGGCATGGGGTTGGCCTCTTTCTCCGTCCGTCGGAAGCATTTGAACGAAATAATTATTAGCGCACAGATGTCTCATGTTGGTGGTCCATTGGTAGCGGTATGAAATGGTAAGGTAGAGGTGTGGGGTTCAAATCCGACCTCATTCATTCACAAAACCTCATTTTTAATTTTGATACGTGTTAATGTGTATGCCTCCATGAGATGTTTTATCCAAATTTGGTTAATTAAAATAGTCACCATATAAAATATTATCCACCTTAATATGCCAACGCATCCTTAAATGATATGCCTCCACATGTTTTAAAACTTCATTTTGGGTTTAATTAAGTTTTAATTAATATTAAGATTTTTTTGAATTTAATTAATCTATATATATATATATATATCTATATATATATATATATATATATATATATATATATATATATATATAAAACATGTTTTTTTTAATAAAAAAAATCATATAATATTTTAAATAAATTTATATATATATAATATATTAAATCAACCTTACTATAATTAAAAACAATTTTCAGCACATAGACTAAAGTGATGAATTTTGCAGTTCACCTCGACATTCAAAGTGCAATAACTTCTTCATATGGTGACGGTTTTTCAAACCGTTCATGGTGCTAGAATCGCAGATACAAGACCTTTCTATTCATTCAAAATGCAACCATTTTTTAACACTTTAATTTATGAGCAATTTTCAACTTTGGACATGATCACCTGATCATACCTCCCAAATGGGAAGCTTTTGGACCCCAAAAGCTCTCTGAATTACAGAAATTGAAGATGAGGAGACTGATTCTCCACTCTTCCAACCTTGAACCATTGAAATATTCCTGACTTCATCAAATTGAGCTTCTCATAAAAAGATAAATTCTTCCTTGAATCCACTGACTGACTGTTGCTAACCTTGACTGAGACATAATGCAAATTTTTGGAATTGGCAGAAAAACAACTATAATTTACATAAATCATACTATTCCTACAATGGTCTACCTTCAAAGGAAACTAAAATTGAGATTCACCTTGCCAATTGTCCTCATGGCGAATTTTTTCTGAATGAGCCATGTACTTGTGTCAATTCCTGACCAAGTTTTCTCGCCATACCAATCTGCCATTCTGAAACCAACAATGACCCATGCCAAAATTTGTACCCTCTTTGCTTGCATGCTTTACCCTCTCTTGGATTTTTGCACCACCTTGCACTGACACTTTGTTCTCTGCACCGATCGACACCAAAGGCACTTTTTGCAACATCTTGTCATATTCTTCCAAAGATGACCTTCTTTAAGACTGAAACATTTCATCATTTACATCAGCAATAACATGAAAAGGATTATGTACAAAACCTTTTTTCTTAATCATCAACAAAGTCATATTTTGACTTGCATTGACAAGCCTTTTCAATTTCCCTGCATTCACTAAAGACGATTATAGCTTCTTTCGATGTGCTCTCACAATAAACTCCTTACCATCCTTGAACAAATGGTACTTTTTCTCATGGCGATGGAAGATCTCTTTTCTATCATATAAATACAGACTACCCAACACCACACCTGTAATGTCAAGTGGTACTACATCTAGTTCAACTATGTCAACATAATGAGCTGTTATGGTGAAGCGCAACATACACTTCCTTGAAACTTTTAAATTAGCATCCTTGAAATTCCATCCAAGTGGATATGGCTTTGGGTGTGGAATGGTTTCAAGTTTCAGCTTCTTGACCAAGTATTCTGAGATGAGATTCACTTGTGACCCACTGTCAAATAGTGTGTCTATATTTGTGTGTTTTGAGATTATCCTCACATGAAACAGCTCTATCCTCCTCTCTTCATTTGGAGATTCTATGTAAAATTTCCACCAACATAATTGGCGCTTAAGTAACTCTTAACCGCATATTAGTTCTAAGATAAGCGCGTCATTAAAATTCCTGCCATTCAAAATTTCAGAGCTCCTAGTTATGTGCAATGGTCACATGGCATGGGGCTGGCCTCTTTCTCCATCCGTCGGAAGAATTTGCATTGAATAATTATTGGCACGCAGATATTTTTAACAAGTCTCATCCTGGTGGTCCATTGGTGGCAGTATGAAATGGTAAGGTAGAGGTGCAGGGTTCAAACCCGACCTCAATCATTCACAAAACCTCATTTTTAATTTTGATATGTGTTAATGTGTATGCCTCCATGGGATGTTTTAACTAACTTTGGTTAATTAAAATAGCCACCATATAAAATATTATCCACCTTAATATGCCAACACATCCTTAAATGATATGCCTCCACATGTTTTAAAACTTCATTTTGGGTTTAATTAAGTTTTAATTAATATTAAGATTTTTTTTGAATTTAATTAATTTATATATATAAATCAAAATAATATAAAACATGATTTTTTTTTAATAATAAAAAAATCATATAATATATTAAATAAATATTTATATATATAATATATTATATCAACCTTAATATAATAAAAACAATTTTCATCACATAGACTAAAGTGGTGAATTTTTCAGTTTACCTCGGCATTCAAAGTGCAATAACTTATTCATATGGTGTCGGTTTTCTGAACCATTCATGGCACTAGAATTGTAGTGACGAGCCTTTCTGGTCATTTAGAATGCAACCATTTTTGAACACTTTCATTTTTGAGAAATTTTCAACTTTGGACATGATCACCTGATCAACAGACATAGTCATTTATTTTTTGAAGATGACTAAAACAAGTGGAAAAATAAATTGAATTGAGCCACAGGGTACAGACCTAGTGGATGAAAATTCGAGGGCAAAAAGCTTTTTTATCTAGTCAGGGTAGTATTCTCTATGCACCAGGTTAGGGAGCTCTCACTCAGGAGTAGCTCAAGAGTTTTCTAACTCTTTTAATGGACAAGAAGCCACATTTTATGGACTTACCTTGCAGGTTTCTTAAGAATCCATTGTTGAAGCCTTTAACCTTCCACAGGAAGGAGAGAGGTGGCTTAAAGGGAAGGTTATCACAAGAGGAGATCTCAATATATTCCTCAAATATGCACACAGAGATGCAAATTGGGAGAAGGGCATTCAAAGTAGCTATCTTAAGAATTACTGGGCAAAAGCTATTAAGCTTATCAATATATACCTCACTTGTGAAAGGAGGTATACAGTTGTGTTCCTCTATCACATGAGGTTTCTTTTTCATGTTGCAAGAATGAAGACATTAAATCTACCATATTTCTTGTTAATAATCCTGGCAAAGATGTCAGCAAGGGTTCAAAATCACACTTCTGTTTCAGAGTATAGCTTTTACCATTAAGCTTTAATCAAAGTTCTAGTGAATAATATTTGGGGAAGAGAAATCACACTTGAGACCACTTTTTGTTTTACAGGGCAGGCCAACCTGCACCTACACCTCCAGTTTGACAACCACACCCCTGGCCTGCAAAAATAAGAACAAAGAGAAGGGCCAAAAAATGAAATATCTATAAGAAGGCCAAGGGTAAGAAAGGAAAGGTTTCTCCAGTTAAAGCTGAGAGAAAGTTTGAAAAGGGAGAGAGTTCCTTAGCAAGTAAACCCAAATCTATGAAAATAGTACCCCATGTTCCTCCTTTCCCTAATGTCTCCACTAGAGCCTGAAGTAGAAGGTCAGCAACTGCAAATAAATCAAAAGTGCAGGTTCTACAAGAAATTATCGAAGCACATATTCAGCAGAAGATGCATAAATAGTATCAGCCTACACAATCAGATGAATAATTCCTTAAGGATGCTAGATATGACATCAATAGTAAGAATAAGAGAGAAGAAGCCAAACCTATTGCTGGTACCAAAAAGAGGCATACCAGAGACATAAAAAAGTTTATGTTTAACTCCAAGGCTCTACATAATCAAAGCATAATGACATAGGTCATTGATATTGAAGGTAAATCTGAAGGTTCAAAGACAGAGAAAACCATGAAGAAAAACAACAACAAAACCCCTTTAGAGTAGCGCTAAGAGCCAACAAAGAGAAGAAAAACACAAAATGGTTTTATGGAGGAGAAATAAAATGTCAAGGAAGAAGCCACAAGAGTAACCAGATACAAATCAGTTGCTGACAGCAAAACAAACTTGGATAATCTTGCTAAAGTTGCATCACACATAGAGGGAAGGTAAAATGATTTTTTGATACAAGTACATTTTTACTTATCAGTCATAATTTTGAACATCAGCTTGATATGTCAAGGAATATAATTCTCCACAGGATTTCCAGCATTTTTCTATATATTTTTGAGAAATAAACAGGGCGCAACCGGAAATTCTAGTAGTATTCCAGATTTTGCATAGTTATAGGTTTTTACCAGAATTTCTGGTAGCACCTATTTTAACTAAATTTTAACCCCTGTCAGCAATTTTTTCCGAGCCAGATAAGGATGGATGAGAACCCATAGCCATAAGGATATAACAAGTAATGGTGGAAGGTGGTTATGAGGTTGTTGGAGGTCTTATTAAATCGAGCTACATGGTTATTTAAGGACCCAAGACACAAGGAGATAAACCAGCAGAAAAAGGGGCGGCATGACAACACACTCAGCATTTCAGCCCAGATTTCTTCTCTTATTTCTTCTCATCTGTCCTTTCTGTTAGATTTCGATAGGATAAGGCTGTAATGTATTTTGACACCTATGTAATGTTAGGATTATTTTTTTCTTCTTTTTATAAGATATGGAGTTGGTGCCTCTCTTGCTATATATTTCACTTGTAAATACCATTTCCAGGTTGGATGTTGGTCTACCTAAATACTGAATATAATAAAAATCCTTTTTTAATTCATGCTCGAGGATTTTTTGACTCAAAAAAAATCTAATGTGTGGTGTGTCTCTTTTCTTTGTTAATTTCTTCTAAAATATGAATTGAAGCAACTAGTAAGGTCTGAGAGAAAAAACTGTTAAAGGATTTAACAGTAAATTATCTTCTTTCAGTTTTCTTCAAATTATATGTGTGTGATAGAACATGATAGTGAAGATTTCATAAATTATTTGTGGAATACCTTATACATGTATTATATTTTCTAAATGTTGTTTTCCTTTCATAAACAAATTTTGTGTAAAGAACCATCATCATAGCTATGTGACTGAGTTAGGATAGGAATATTTCCTATAATACGTACCAGCTATCTATCTTCTTTCATTTGTACACTCTTATCCCTATACTACCAATTTAACCACACAATTTATACTTGCCAAAACTTTCCAGATCCATGAAAGTCTTAACGAATATAAAAAATCATTTCAAAATCTATGAGAAAGCCATCCCACCACCCAAACAACCCTTTTAAAATTTGAAATGAACTATGATGTATAAGGCTTATTCCTTATGCAGTCAAGGAGTGACTCCTTGCGCTAATAGGATACATTGTTACAAAAAGTGTTGTGAATTATTTAGGACCACCTAGAAAACTAGAAAACTTTGAGTGACTTGAAAAAATGGGATAGCTTAGCAAACCTATTGGGTAATCTAATTGTAAGTTAAATTACTTAGAATTAAATTATAAATCCAGGTTCATATACTTTTGAAGTACACTACACTATATGTGCTAGGAAATAGTCTTTCAATTTTAATTCTAAAAGAAGAATTCTAATTTATCAATAGAAAGAAATGAATGGTAAACCTATGCAAATGAATCAAAAGAATGCAATGAAGTGAAAATTGAGTTTAATATAGAAATAAATTGAATTTTAAAGAAAACAAATGCAAGGAAGATCTATGAGATGAAATCTAGTCAAAGCACACACACATACTTAATTTTTATGAAAGAAATTCATTTACTATTCTTGAAGATAGTGAAAGAAAAGGAAACTATTCTAATCCGGTGAAAGAAAGGACAATATATTTTAATGAACTATTAATCTAATGAAAGAAAATATAATATATTCTGTTAGAAAATTATATATTACAGAGAAATGGAACAAATAAAATATATGCGGAAACACAAACACAATAAACACATAAAACCAGAGAGACACAGATATACGTGGTTCACCCAATTTGGGCTACATCCACCCCAAAGAGCCAATCCTTCCTTTCTATTATCCAGAAAAATGAAGAGACAAAACCTACAGCATATCCGCTGTAATATCCTATTTTCTCTCTCTTAGTCTCCCTATCTGTTTCTCACTCTAAGAATACACATTACAATACACAACGGCAATACACTACCCTCATACATGCGAGGGATTACCTTCTAGGGAAAAAAACCCTAAACTAAACATAACTTCTACCATTAGATCATCCACCCAATGAACGGCCCAAATTGACTAGAAATTACTATACTTTTAGAAGGAAATTTTACATATGTTTTTAGCTTCAAGGGCACTGCCACCGAAACCCCTCGCCAGGGGGGCTCCATAAACTGGTAGCCCCCCCCCCCCCCCCCCTACTTGGACCCCCTAGGTAATGTACAATTACGGGCGGCATTTCCACCCCATTAAGGTACAGGGGTCCAATGTTGTGATACAAAATAAACAAGATAATCAGGCTCCACACCCATCAATCTCCCACTTAGAGACTGATTGTAGCAACTCCACCGCTGCTTCTTTTGCTGGACAATGGATCCACTTTGGACCTGGTTGTTTCTCATCTTCTTCACCGTACTTGAAGACCAATTGAAACTAAGCATCCTCTTAGTTTCTCCCTGGTTACAACTTTTGTTAGCATAGCTACAGGATTCTGGCTAGTGTGTATCCTTTCCAGCTTCAATTGTCCATCTTCCAATACTGACCGTATGAAATGGTACTTGAGTTGTATGTGTTTAGTCCTAGAATGAAATTTTGATTTCTTTTCAAGATGAATGGAACTTTGGCTATCACTATATAACATGCCCATATTATTCTTCTTACCCAATTCATCCATAAACCTTTGTAACCAAATTAGTTCTTTACTAGCCTCTGTAGTAGCAACATACTCTGCTTCTGTTGTTGAAAGTGCAACAACACTTTGGATTTTTGAAACCCAACTGACAGTTGTTCCACCTAAAGTAAATACATACCCTGTAGTGCTCCTCCTGTTATCTCTGTCACCTGCCATATCTACATCGACATATCCCTGTAGAGAAATGTTTGAACCACCAAAGCACAATGCTTTATTTATGGTACCTCTCAAATAGCTCAGAATCCATTTCATTGCCATCCAATGTTCTCTTCCTAGATTTTTCATGGACTTGCTTACAACTCCCACTGCATGTGCAATATCAGGCCTTGTGCATACCATTGCATACATTAAGCTTCCAACTATGCATATGGAACTTTAGACATATAATCCATTTCTTCTTGGGTCTCGGGGCACATCTCCTTAATAAGTTTTAAATGGCTAACAAAAGGTGTACTAACTGGTTTTTCATTCTGCATATTAAATATTTTCAAAAACTTTTATATGTATTCATTCTGATATGGTGTTAATTTGAGATTTTTCTTGTCTCTAGGTATTCTCATACCAAGGATTTGTTTTGCAGCTCCAAAATCCTTCATTGCAAATGAATTTGCCAATTTTCTTTTGAGCATATTTATTTCCTGCATGTTAGACCCTCCAACAAGCATGTCATCTACATACAATAAAAATATAATATAGCTTCCATCATTTTGCTTTTTCAGATAAACATAATGATCACAGTGACATCTAGTATAACCTTCTTCAGACATAAACTTGTCAATTTTAGATACCAGTGCCTTCGAGCCTGTTTTAATCCATAAAAGCTCTTCTTTAGCTTGCACACTAATTTTTCCCTCCCTTTGACCTCATATCCTTCAAGTTGCTGCATATAGATCTCTTCCTCCAAATCTCCATGGAGAAATGTTTTCTTTACATCTAACTTTTCAAGATGAAAATCTAATGCTGCTACAAGACTTAAAATTGTTCTAATTGAAGTCATCTTAACAACAGGAGAAAATATTTCATAAAAATCAATACCTTTCTTCTGTACAAACACCTTCACCACAAGTCTAGCTTTGTGCCTCTATTTTCCTCCATCTTCTTCCTTCAGCCTCTAAACCCATTTATTCTGCAATAGATTTTTACCTGCAGGCAACCTAACTAAGTCCCAAGTCTGGTTATGCATTAAGAAGTTCATCTCTTCTTTCATGTCTAGCTCCCACTTATTCTTGGTTTCAACCTACATTTCTTCTTCATAACATTCGGTTTCACCAAAATCAGTCAACAATAAATAATATAATGAAGGAGAGTATCGTTTAGGGGGTCTACTTATCCAGGTAGATCTTCTAACACCACTTTCAGGTGTTTGAGGTGATTTTTGCTGTTGTGGTGGTTTTTGTTGTTGTGGTTGTTCATTATTATTATTTTCCGACACATTTATTTTTTTTGTGATCTCATCAAGCACTGTGTATTATTTTTTTTCTTTTTTCTATTTCTTTCCTTGCAACTAATTCTTATACAAGACCTTTTCATTGAATATTATATCTCTTCTCATAATTATTTTGTTATTTTCATAATCATATAAGCGTTAACCAAAATCATTAACACCATATCCAATAAAGGTACATTTCTTTGATTTTTCCTCAAGCTTTGTTCTATTTTCTTTATTAATATGGACAAAGGCCTCACAACCAAAGGGCTTTAAAAAGGAGTAGTTTACCTTTTTACCTGTCCATGCTTCCTCTGGAATATTACCATCCAAGGAACTTGAAGGCCCTCTCTTTATTAGATAAACAGTAGTATCTACAACATCTGCCCAAAATTGTAAAGGAAATCCAATCTCATGCACCTTGCACGCTCCATGATTATTTTTTTCATCCTTTCTGATACACCATTTTCTTGTGGTGTTCTTGGAACTGTCTTCTCTCTACGAATTTCATACTCTGAATAGTACCAATCAAACTCTTTCCGTGAAAATTTTTGGTCGTTAAATTTCTCAACCCTAAATTTACCATCTTTCACCACTGCTCCCACTCGAATTAGGAACCCTTATTTCCTGCGAGTTTATCAGGCAAATAGACCTTCGGCTCTGATACCAATTGTCAGAAAATTATATATTACAGAGCAATGGAACAAATAAAATATATTCAGAAACAAAAACACAAGAAACACATAAAACTAGAGAGACACAGATATACGTGGTTCACCTAGCTTGGGCTACGTCCATCCCTAACAGCTAGTCCTTCCTTTCTATTATCTAGCAAAATGAAGACACAAAACCTACAACATATCCATTGTAATATGTTGTGTTCTCTCTCTCAGTCTCCCTATCTATTTCTCGCTCTGAGAATACACATTACAATACGAAGCTACAATAAAATACCCTCATACATGTGAGGGTTGCCTTCTAGGGAAAAAAACCCTAAAGTAAACATAACTTCTACCGTCAGATCATCCACTTAATAAACGGCCCAGATTGACTAGAAATTAATATACTTTTACAAGGCAATTTTACATCTGTTTTTAGCTTCGGGGGCACTGCCCCTGAAACCCCCCGCTTGGGGGGGGGGGGGGGGCTCTATAAACTCGTAGCCTCCCCCCTGGACCCCCCAAGAAGCGTGCAATTACGGGCGGCGTTTCCGCCCCATTAAGGTATAGGGGTCCAATGTTGTGATACAAAATAAACAAGATAATCAGGCTCCACACCCAACATATTCTGGGAAAGAAAAGAAATTTTAATCTAATGAAAGAAAATATAATATATTATAGGAAATAAAGGGACTTATAAACTAATGAAACTAAAGAAAAATTTTATACTATGGAAGCAAACAATGATTATTCTATGAAAGACAGAACCCTTATTCTATGAAAGGAAAAGGAATTAATAAAAGAGAAATGGAAATTTATATATGAAATAAAATTAACTTTGAAAGTGAGGGAAACATATCTTAAATTATTAAATAGTATAGAGAAATTCAAAAATTCAGTGTGTGTTCAAATCTTAGAGTTCATTCTTGAAAAAATATCATATGCTTATGAATATTATGCAAGAAAATTTGTGATGAAAGAATCTGTGATATGATTATGAATGTAAAAGAAATGAATGTGCAAAGAATAAGATAAAGAAGTATATATTTTTGGTATTTTAAATTTCATTCAATGTAATATCCCAAAATGGAAAATACAGGAATATAGAACATCTACAACATTGCAAATAAAGAAAAATAGTAATATAGCACTAAAATCTGGAAAATGCCAGAAATATGTTGCAACTGGAAATTGTATTAAGACATCATAACCATGAGTAGAAATAGTTGGGTCATATCATTATAATTAACATAAAAATAAAGTACACAGTGCTCCAAGGAAGATGCACTCAAGCTAACAAGAAGTGGTTGAAATAGCTCTAAATCCTAACACTAGAAATGTGGTTGTTGTTATTGATATCAGAAATTTGTCTCTGCGCAGTTCTTCTAGAAACTACTGTTGTTGGGAAGACGAACCATGTTCAAGAGGCTGCTAGATTTCTTAGAAAGATCCGGGATTTTAACCATGGACTCTACTCGAAAAACCTCCAAAAACCCAGGAATGGATTGGCCTGGTTTTTACTTTGGAAATTCAGCCCTCTAGGGTTACAAACCACACTCATACTGGATGAATTACGCACTACTGTTGGGTAAATAATGTGATATGGCTGAAATAATGATAAAAAAATTTCAACTATTCCCAATCAGCTCTACGGATGAAGGGTTGCTCCCCTCACGGGATTCCAAGCTAGGAAACTTGGATCCTTCCTCCTCCTCTGAAGCTACCATTGTTGGATTGCACAATTTCTAAAGGAGAATACGTTGCTAAGAATAGTAGTATTATGGCCTAATGTTGGATGATGAGATACTGCTCTGGAATATTTAAATACACTCAACATGGTGAAGGTTTATCCCCTCATAGGATTCCAAGTTGGAATGCTTGGAACTTACTTCCACCTCTAAAGCTTCCACTACCCATCCAGATGAACTAACCCACATTCACACTAAGAAGTGGTTTATTCATCTTGACCCCATCCATATGCACTGATCCACATTCACACTAAGAAGCGGGTTATTCCTACTAAAGGGATTTATGGTCCCTCTACACTCTTATTCATCTATCTTATTAACAAAAACAAAAATTAATAGTCCAATTAGCTAAAAGATAATTAGGAATATTATAGTCCTCCCCGCTAAAAATCGATTTTCCTCAAGAAATGCCTGAACAAGGATCCTTTCTACTATCATTCTCCCACAATCACTACAAAATTTTTCAGGGTCCCAGATGTGATATTGTATCATCCCTGATCTCAACATTGACTTGATCTAAAGAGATCTATCAATACTAGGATCCCAATCCATCCGAATCAATGTGAGACACACCTTGCTCCACTTTCTATCTAATTGGATACAAGTTCCAGAGGCCCTTTGCGTACCACCAATAGATAGAGCATCATAATTATATATACTATATGTTTCCATGTGAAACTACTCTAATAATTCATCCATCTCATGTACTCCAAGGGTGGGAGCCTGAAGATAGAATCTGGTTCCTGTGGGAATAAGTCCTTCTCTGCACGAGCTCCTCCTGAACTCCCCTTGCTGATTATCGCTCCATGCTAGTGAAGTTCCCCATGCCAACAAAGAATCATTAAATTCCACTGGAAGATATAAATGATCTTCCCCCGTAAGGACCCGATCACCCCTAAGGGTAGATGAACCGTTAAATCCAGTGATGCCTGGATCCCATGCCATTATCATAATAGTGCCACCATGTTTATGTTGCACCACTCTGATTATGAAATAATACTCCTCTGCATAGATCTGGACTCTGTGGCACAACTCTATGTACCACTTGATGCCAATGCCATCCAGTACCACAGGGAAACCCACATGTACCCATGCATCCACCACATCTAGACATCCTTATCTTCCCAGGTACACCTAAGTGGTTCAATTCCTCACATGTAATCAGGAGTAACGCTGCTATGTCGAACCTCGGTAGTTCTAAGGCCTAATGCATCAATGAGAGAGAACTATCTCACTATAATGCTTTTTCCATAAGTATCCTTGGAGGAAACACCCCAAGTGCCTACTGCACTGCATCATGGGTCACTGCATACCACCAAGTGTCTTTGCACTCTTCAACATGCCACTGTATGTTGCAACCTGCCCCTATACACCACTAGATGCCTCATGCTACTATTGTACCACTTGGTACCATTCAATGCCTTGTCTATGTCAAGGCACCATCTAGTGGCCTGCCAATGCCACCTCCTCCGATACGCTCCTGCCAAAGTAGGCTAATCACCTTATTACTCCATGCATGATTGATATTTTGAGATAGCGCCTAAAAAGGGTGTACCCTCTTGCTGAACCATTGTAATATTCCCAAATGGAAAACGCAGGAATAAAGTGCATAAAACTAGAAATATGTAGAAATAAAATAAATCAAAGCATGAGACAAAAGTATTCCTTTCCATTATGAATATAATAGAAAAATAGGTACAATATATTGAGGAAAATATCACTCAAGTTGGGCACAAGCCTCCCATGAAAGCATACACCTAGATCTAAAATGTTGTTAATACATGAAATACAGGAATGCGGAAAACCACACCGCCTAAGAGAGAATAGAAGTTGAAAGATATAAAAATATATTGCTGCTGATATAATTCTCCAAAAATGTAAGGCTAGAGATCCATGCTCCAAAACAAAATTCTAAGACAACCCAGAAAATGTTTCCACAAATACACACCATACAAAATATAGCAGATTTTTCCCTAGGGCTACATAATCTCTGCAACTGAATCACTGATGGGAGATGGTTGATCTGATATACAAGATGGTTGATCCTCCTCCAATAGATCTTATAAATGAAGGTTTGATCCCCACACGGGAAACCAAAACACTCCAAATAGGTAAATAAACCAATTGTTGCAGCTGCTCTCCAAAATAACGTAGTCCTTGAGGGAAACTACGTTATCGTTGATGACTGTTATTTGGCCTGGTGCCCAAATATGTAATGAAGCCCTAAATTATTCCTCACAAACTTCCGGATGAAAGGATTATCCCTCCAATGGAAAATAGAACTGTGGTGTACATGAGACTAAAGCTTGGCCAAATTCCTAAATGTGGAAGTATAGTGCAAACTCCTCCAAGAGCTTTTCAATAGAAGAGGTGGGATTCTCGATCAAGAACACCCTGTGCTAAATAGCACCACAATCTTAGCTAAATAGCTAAATAAAGCTATATTTATAAACAGACCATATATAAAAACATAAAATATCTCAACATGATGAATATGGTGGTCATCCTCTTCCTTTTATAAGATATGAGCTTCCAAACCCTAAGTCCCATCCATTAATTACACTACTTCCATGCAATGTGTCTCCATCTAAAACTGTGATGTCCCTCCATTAATTTCCACTCCTCCATGGCAATGCTGCTGATTTGGTCAAAGTTGACTGAGTAAAAGTGCTCCAGCCCCTGTTCACACCTTAAGGTGCTTTATTAAGCTAACAATATGATCCACTTTCACATGAGAAGTGGTTTTATTCTTCATAAAGAGATTTATGGGTCTCCCTGCCCACTTATTCACCTATATAAGTGATAAAAAAAATTTTAATATTCCAATTAGCTGCAAGATAATTTAGGAATATTACAGTCCTCCCCTCCAAAATGTTGCTTGTCCTCAAGCAACTACAAGGATACTACAAAATCTCCAATGGATATGTCCCCTCCCAAGAATACAAATTTTCCTTTGGTGGATAAACCATATAGCTCTCATCATGAAAAAGTGGGAGATATATGAAAAACTTTATATGCTTTCCATTGGCCTCCTTAAGGCATGAGAGATGATAAATGTTGGTTGCCTCAACCCCAATGAGAAATTCAAATATCCATGCTATCATCCAAACAAAATGATCCATCCTTGGTAGCTCATAGAAAAACTCACCAATCCCCTGCTCCTACAATGTATAAGGGTTGCATGGTTAAAAATGAGAGATAATTTTTTTCAACTCACGCTGTCTCTCTCTCCATTTATGAAAGATATGGAACTGTTGATCTTGGGTTGTAATAATATGGTCATTAAAAAGCCAAAATTCACTTAGACTCTCATGATCCCACTCTTTGGTTCCAAGAATAACTCTTTCCCAATCCATCCTAGATATAGTGAATAGAGTGTTATCACCATATGGGATCCAAAATAAAAATGGACTATGTGTCATATAGCATGTTGGATGGTGATAATAGTCCCTCAAGTGAGACCAGCGTTGTTCTTCCTCTTGCTGTCTCAAAATATGATATGATAAGTTGCTATCCAACCACTCTCTTGCTGCCATAAGTTTCTCAAAAGCTTGAAAATAGTAGAGGACATTAGGTGTTGGCTGAATATGAACCAAGCAAAACAATTCTTGCCCAAAGTCCTATAGAAAGTGGTCAATCCCATCACTAAATGTAGTCATAATAAGACCATGAAATCCAAAGAGAGGTTTGCTTTCTTCTGAAGCAATGTGTTGCAAATGTATGGTAAGGAAATATACATACATTGTTAGTTTATCTGTAAGCATAAAAACATAATATTTACCATATATTGTAGATAAGTTGGTGAAGAGGTCAATAGATGAGCCTTCCCATTTCTCCATCAAAAGGGGAAATGATTGTAACAACCCTACAAGGTGGTTGCTCTCCTCCTCATCCATCAAACAAGATACATATATCCCGATATGTTGGTGCACATATTTTTTGAGATCCTCCTAATAGAATCCCTCCATGATGGTGTGATAGGACTCAATGGAATCCTCCTGCTCTGAAAAGAGTGCCTCATATGCTGCATGTATAATCCCCTCCTTGATCTTGGAGTATCTAGTCAAGTAGATCTGATCATGGAAATAAATGACTTCATCAACCACTTTATACCTCCCATCTATCACTTTCCCATCAAGAACCTTACATGTGAAGAGTTCCTTGGAATATTCCACCAATAGTTGGGACTCCAAATATGGATCTAGGCTTCCCAACAATGATAGCGTTGTATAAATCTGAAATGAAGCACCTGTCACATCATAACTCTCCTCTTTGACATGCTCAATTCCAAAGCCACATGTTAGAGTATTGTTACCCCACTTTTGCTTCCTCCCTTGCAAATGATATTTCCCAAGACAAGATTGAAGTGCATGGAGGTCAACCTCCTCTTGGAAGGTATTTCCCATCCAAAACTTCCATAGTTTTTCCAATGCATGCAAGAGTGTTAATAACCTCTTATAATATTCAAAAAACTGCCTCATGCGTGGAAACATCATTTTCTGCCCCAAGAAGATGGAGTAGCCCTTTGACACCATGCTTGTGCCATCACAGATTCCTGAATCATCATATTTCAGTGCAAATAGCTGAGTGGGAGGTGGAAATGTCCATATCAGAAAATTTTTCATCCCTCTTTTTAAGCCATCAAAGGTTCTCTGCATTGTGCTAGCTCCTCCCAAGGCTCCTTCCTTAGCCAAGTCTATCAATGATGCACTATGTTGAGAGAACTCTTTGATCATCCTCTAATCAGGTGGTCTCCCTAGTGGAATGCCTCCATGTAATGAAAAATCAAGGCCTAGAGCAGGTTGTATATGTGAATGGATTGATTTGTCCCTGCCCTCACTGCGCAAATCATCCTCTTGCTTATGTGCATAATCCTCCTGAGAATAATGGGTGTGTATGTACCCAATCACTTGATGTTGGCAATCCTTCTCATCTTCTCCTTCCTTCTGCAAGATCTCATAGTTTAACGTGTTTTTCTCCAATGAAATAAACCCATGCACACCCAATGTCATATCAGTGTCAAGAGTCTCAATCAAAAATAAGTGATCTATCATGATGTATGTCCCCAAAACTGTGGTCAATGTTGGAAAATACTTCCTCCATTATTTTTTTTCATTGCCTATCAACATAGACACATGTTGCTCCTGATCTTCATTTATGAGGTCCTCTGGAACTTCTTGCAAAGATGCAAGAGCTCCTCTAGCTGAAGAAATTGCTTCATCTCCATCTCCAAATATTGGTAGATCTCCTCCAACTATTACAGTGCTGGAGGCTCTTTCCATCTCTCTCTCTGCCTTCTCCTCATTATTGGAGAATACATCATCATTAAGAGATCCTTTGGCTTGATCTCCTCTTGAAGGAGGAATCCTCATATCTTCTTCTTGAGAAGAAATTTCTTGATAAAGTGGGGCCTTTACCCTTGGAAAAACATGTTGCAGATCTTTATCCTCCTCAACAATGTTCTAAAATGGAGTTGGTTTCATGGATCCTTCCAACTTATGAAAAAGTTTTGATTTCTTGGGTTTGGCTAGCTTACCCAAAGAAGTTTCAGAATGTTCTTGATCAAATTTCTTCACTAACTTCCTAGTGAAATTTTCATAAGTAGATATATTTTCATTATTCAATGAAAAGGATTAAAATAACCACCAGGCATAAGCCTTACCTTCCAGATGCAGCACTTCTACTCTAATGGCTTCTTCTTCTTAAACTTGGTGCAACTGAAAATATGTGTCTACTTCCTTGACCCAAGCCTTGGTTGTGCTCTTGGGTGACCTATCAAAAGTAGGTAGAAAGAATCTACCCAAAGTGTATTGCATGCACCCTCTTCTTCTATTGTGTTTACTGGGTCTTCTATCTTCTTTGATTTGACAAAACCCTTGGAAGTTTAGATGATCCTTGAATCTCTTGGATTGAGATTCATATTCTTGGAGATAATCACCAAGAGTCTCCTCCTTTGGTGTTTCTCCTTCTCCTTCTTCTCTTGCCAAGAATGTAGGCATGGTACCATGTTGTAGATCTAATGGTGTAGTTGAATTCTCACACCCACAATGTGAAAATCTGGATCTCTCTTCATGTACAAGCCCTCTTGGAGAATCTCTCAATCTCTCCATTCTCATCTCTTTGATGTCTCTGCTAATGCACTGCATAGTTTGAAGAAGATGTTTTGAGAAATCCTTTCATCCTGAAAATGAGCTTTTGCATTCATCTCTTCTGCATATCTTATTCTTCCTATGAGAAGCCTCCTTATATGACATAATGGTTTAAGTACATAGGCTGAGCCAGGATTATGCCCTGATACCACTATAATATTCCCAAATGGGAAAAGCAGGAATAGAGTGCATGAAATTACAAATATGCAGAAATATAATAGATAAAATAATGAGACAAAAATATATCCATTCCATTATGAATATAACAAAAAAATAGGTACAAGATCTTGAGGAAAATATCACTCAAGTTGGGCAAACAAACCTCCCATGAAAGCATACACCTAGATCTAAAATGTTGTTAATACATGAAATATAGGAATGCAGAAAATTGCACTACCTAAGAGATAATAGTAGCTAAAAGATATAAAAATATATTTCTGCTGATATAATGCTCCAAAAATGCTAAGGTTAGAGATCCATGCTCCAAAACAAAATTCCAGGACAACCCAGAAAAGGTTTCCGGAAATACACACTATACAAAATATAGCAGATTTGGCCCTAGGGCTAAATAATCTCTGCAACTGAATCATTGATGGGATATGTTTGATATAATATACAAGATGGTTGATCCTCCTTCAACAGATCTCCTAAATGAAGGGTTGATCCCCACACAAGAAACCCAAACACTCCAAATAGGGAAATAAACCCACTATTGTAGCTTCTCTCCAAAATAATGCAGTCCTTGAGGGAAACTTTACTATAGTTGATGAATGCAACTTGGCCTAGCACCAAAATATGTAATGAAGCCCTGAATTCTTCCTCACAAGCTTTTGGATGAAAGGATGATCCCTCCAATGAAAACTAGCTCAAAAATTGGAGATCTCTCTCCTCCACTGCTACACCCTTGCAACACAACCCAAATCTAAACAAAACTGTGTTGTACATGAGACTGAAGCTTGGCCAAATTATTGAATGTGGAAGTATAGTACAAAATCCTCCAAGAGCTTCTCAATGAAAGAGGTGGGATTCCCAATCAGGAACACCCTGTGCTAAACAACACTGCAATCTTAGCTAAACAGCTGAAGAAAGCTATATGTCTAAACAGACCATATATCAAAACATAAAAATTCTCAACATGATGAATATGGCTGCCATCCTCTTCCTCTTATAAGATATGAGCTTCCAAACCCTAAGCCCCATCCATTAATGACATTACTTCAATGCAATGTGTCTCCATCTAAAATTGTGTTGTCCCTCCATTAATTTCCACTCCTCCATGACAATGTTGTTGATTTGGTCAAAGTTGACCCAGTAAAAGTGCTCCAGCTGAAAATATGATCCAATTTCACATTAGATGTGGTTTTATTCTTCATAAATAGATTTATGGGTCTCCCTACCCACTTATTCACCTATCTATGAGATAAAACAAAACTTTAATATTCCAATTAGCTGCAAGCTAGTTTAGAAATATTACAACCATCCTATCACTAGGGATGTCTGGGATTATGATAGAGGTCTAAAAATGTATGCGCACTCAAATGTGCAACTCATAGCCCAAATACTACCATTACTTACCGACTCTATGATGTGATGGGAAATCTTGCTTGGATCCCAACAGTAATCTGGCCCTTGTGTGGACTCAGATGAAATGTGGCCATGGATATATACAGTTGTCTAGCCTGCTCCACAGGGTACCAACTCAAAATCTCTCGCCATCCAATCCCAACATGCAAATGCTGAACCTTGCACAACTCCGATCATCTCATCCTACTATCTAACACTTCACAAGTGAAGCATTCCTCGGAATACTCTACTAGCAATTGGGCCCTCCCGATTGCATCACTGCTCATCAAGGACTGTGCTACTTGCCTCCATGATAATGCATATTCTACCACCTTTTCATTTCCTTTGACATACTCAATATAGAACTCATAGACTGAATTATTCTCATCCACCTTTGTTGCTTCTCTTGTAGCTTCTCATGCTTAAGAAAATGTCGAAGATGGTTGTGGTCAGTCTTCACCCGAAATATATTTCCTACTAAATATTTCCAAAATTTGTCCAATTCATGCATAATGGACAACACCTCTTTGTCATATATATAATACAAAAACTCATGTGGTAGTAGTTTCTAGTTCTTGAAAGCTATGGGAAGGTCTCCATGTACCATAAGTGCACCTATTCCCTCCTCTGAAGCACTACACTCCAACACAGAGGGCTATGTGCAACTCAATAATGTTGACCCAGAATCATTGCTCCTCTCCTCCTTGATCCTATCAAGGGTAATCTCCGTAGTGGTTGTCCCCTACTCCAAATAAACCATGTGCTCCAACTCCTGGTCATGCGGCCGACCTGGTGGCATGTCCCCAAAAATCTCCATCTGATGTGCCGAGACTATCTGGGGCGGATATGTATGCATGCCTTGGATAAGTTGATGCTTGGGAACACTTTGCAAATATGCAATAGTTCTGCTCCTTCTGTTGTTGCTGGTGGTAGTAGTTGATCTCCTCCTGATGCACCAACGTTGGCATCTCCCTTATGCTCCTCATACACTTTTTCTTCTCCTTCACTGTCAGATAATGTCTCAATGTACTGTGCCTCCAAGTTTCTTCTATCAAGCCTCTCCACCAATATTCAGGTTAACTTTTCATACGTAGTCACTCCTGCATGACCCAATCCGTGGAACCACTAGCCATGTTCTTCACCTTCAAGGTGTAGCACTGCTATCTCGATAGACTCCGCTTCCGCTATTTGGTGCAACTATAAAGAGATATCTAATTTCTTGACTCAATACTTTGCTTTACTCTTGGATGATCCATTGAATGTAAGCAGAAATAATCCACCCAAGGTACATTTCTTACCCTGCATGTACCCTCCTCCTCTATTGTTGTTGCAGGGTCTCCGATTATCTTTGATCCAGAAAAATGTTGGCAAAGTCAGATTATCTCTAAAATTCTGGGTTTGAGATTGGTATTATGCAAGATAGTCACTAAGAGTCTGTTGACAGTTGAAAATGTCTCGCAAACAGTAAGGGGATCTCCCGAGTGCAGAATCCCAAGTAGAATCTATTATGTTTGGTTTGGGGATCCCATCTGGTATGTAGGTCCGGTCGCCATTAAATTGGTGAATAGGTTTTTTTTCAGATAGAGAAGGGACTCGCTGAGATGGAGAATGCACTGATGTTGAATGAATACAAGTCATTGATTAACGAATGCCCTATGAAACATAATACCATGAATAGCAAAGCGGAATTTAAAGCATGAAACTTATGAAAAGCATTGTTATAAAAACTTTACCAAGATCATACTTATTACAAGATTCACTTAAAAAATGAGAAAAATCTCACAATGGTTAAGTGAGTCATTTATCAACTATACACATCCCAATAAATATTTAAAGAAAATATCAACAAAGTAGTTCATCAACATTTCTTTAAGTTAGAACATCATATATCATCCACGTGTTGCAAGGAAGCTCATAACACAGGAATACATGAATAGAAATGTGCACCAATATTTGAAAGAATCATTTATTCATTCGAAAAGACCATGTTCATAGCATAACCACACAGGAGACTTACACCAGATTCAATAGTGAGATCCAATAACACTTCTTTGTATTCATTAAGAGGCATACATTCAATAAAAAGCAATGTGTCTCTCTCCAAAGTCCACCACCCAAAAAGTCCCCTTTGCAAAATCACTAGAAGATGTACATATAGGCCGAGGTGACACTTAGGTTTCCCATGACCTTTGGTCTTCCCCGACTATTGGGATTACTTGAGACTTTGCAACTTTGCGACCTTGCGACCTTGCGACTTTGCGACCTTGAGACCTTTGTGACTTTGCAACCTGTTATCACCCTAGTAATTCTTAGGTCATGGGATTTTGGTTTATAGTTAAAGAAAACTAGGGGAACCAAGAACCTATTTTAGATTTCAGGATCTAGCCTTCCTGAATTCCAAAGAGGGATCTCTCCTTATGATCTAGCTTTGTTTTGTAATGGATTTTAGGCTAGCTATGAGTGGATAGTTTGGTTTGATTTTTTGAATGTTGGTGGGAATAAAGGACTACAAGGGAAACCATAGAAAGATCCACCTAACCATTGGGCAATGGGGTAAAATTTATAGCAAACAAGACAAGAAAACTAAGGCCGAAAGAACAAATATACTAAGGGCAAGATAGATGATCTTCAGAGGGTTTTAAAAGGCTATTTTGATGAAGTGGTATGATCTGGAATAAGGGCAATTAAGAATCCTTAGATCATAGAAAATGAAGAGGGAAATTGAGGTCAAACAATACTAAACAGAAATTAAGAGTTCTAAAGTCTGGAAATCAGCAGAAAACATAAACATGAAAACTAGTAAGAACAGAGAGATTTTTACACTAATTCTGTAATGCTTTTCCTAGTTATTCATTTAAGATGGAAAATAACACAAGATATATGAATGAAACTTAAAGAAGTAAACAATGAAAACTGGAAGATACAATACCCATCTGATCAGCACAAGGATCATTAGTTATGATGTATATTTGCTTCAGTTTCCAGCCTGCTGCTTCAACTTAACTCACATAAAATCCCAATGTTTGAACAAAAATTTCTATAGTAGTCTTGATAATTTTATTCCACCAAAAATACTTTGAAAGATGAAGTTATACAAATAAATTTCTTACAAAATATCTCAAAGTTTGAGAGAATATCTCAAGAAAAAATAGGAATTATTACATAAGAAAAGGGACAGCTGCAAAACAGATGGGCAAGTTGTCCTCTTTTACAAGAAAAATAGAATAGTTTATCTACTCAAACTGATTTGTGTTTAGCTGGAATTATTGCTGGCACTTGGGGCATTATCTTGTGGAAGATGACTTGTAGTGTACTCCTCCTCTTTTACGTTCTGCTCTGATACTCTTTAACTCTGCTTTCTTTCATTGTTTACTACTGTGAATTAAAAATTATGAGTAGTAACATATTGTTTTTACTGATACACTTTTACCATTGATACACTTTGACCACTGATTTTTCATCTTGATATATTTTAACTGCAAAATTTCATAGTAAATTAGTGAATTCTTTCCATCTCTGCGTTGGGAATTTTCATGCTCTTTAGCTTCCTGTAACTTTCATCTGCCTCTGTATACTTTGCAAAATTGGGCTTAACCACGAAAATATGTTGGATCTCATTTTGCAAAAAGAATAATTTTTCAAAATATTCCAAAATGACTTTACCAGTAGGATACCCTTGAGGTAAAGGTTTTTTGACTTGCTCTTTGGCATATGCTATGATTTTATTATCATAATATTTCTGTGGCATCAAATTTTCATTCAATGCATGAATATCTATTAAGCTTGCTTCTAATAATACTGTGTATTTGGCCCAAAATCTTGTGATTGCCAAATTCATATCTTTGCACCTGTCCTCCAAATTATTCATCATGTTTCTCTTCTTCAGGACCTTTTTGATTTGGAGTATACTTTCAGTTCTATCCTAAATTTTTAACTCTTCAGGTTCCTCTCTATGCTTGCTATTCAGAAATGTGATAATTCTCAAGGCTTGAGTAGGCTTATCAACCATTTCTTCTTTTGTCTTCTGTATTTATATCTGCGTTGCTTTGAGCAATTAGTTTTTCTCATAATTATTTGGATTGAGGGCCATTGTAAATGTATGCCCTGAATGACGTTATTCCAAAGATAATTCTTAATATAAGATACCTGCTCAGTGAGATTTACCTATTTTTGAAGAATCTTAACTTGTTCCTGCAATCTGTTGGCCCTTTGTTCATGTCCTTTGGAAGTAATTAATGCATCTCTGTTAGATGTTTCAAGATTTTTGATGGTGCCTTTTAAACTGATTGTATCTTTGTCTTTTATGGACATGTCTTCCATAGCCTTGACTATGGCAGTTGTTTCCCCTGTTGGATTTGCCTGTGATGTTGATGAAGAAGTGGCAGAGATGTCTTTAGAAGTAATTGACACTGTAGTTTCCAACACTCCTTTCAGTGCCAAATGTTCTTCCAATGTTGAGGGAACAGTTGTACTTACAGTTGGAATAACTGTAAGAATGGAAACTTGCTAAGCTTTCTTCAAATTTTCATTTTCTTGCATAAGAGCTTCTATCTGATTTTCCATCTCTTTTATCTAGGCTATCATTTTCAAAACAAGTTTCATTGTTTCTTCTTTTGCCTAAGGGTGCTCACTCTGTGGAAATTTAAGTTGTTTTCTTAAGGCTGCAATATCATCATTCTTATATTAATTTTCTAGCAACTTCAGTGTTAGAAGGATCTTCTCCTGTTTCAATTATCAAATCTTCTAATGATTTTATCCTTAAATCATTGGCATGTAATGATGCCTTATCCAATTTCATTTGAGTTTGCAGGTTGGATTCAATATTTTGGAGCATAGTAGCACTCATTGTTTTGCTTACTACTTTTGAATATAACATTTCTGATGCACTCCTATGGAATTATATCTGATCTAGCTCGTGAATAGTATTAGGATTACCACAAATTCTTTCTTTCTGTATTCTGAGGCTGATTTTGGATGTGCTACCACTGGTTGAAGAAAGGACATGATCATTTTATTGGTTGTATAATCAAATGTTGTTACTAGTTTTTCCTTATCTCCTGGTTTTTCTTTTAGAAGTTTAGAATAAACTTAATTTTTTATTTCTTCATTCTTCTCTCTGATTATCTTGAACTTCTTCTGAAAATCAGAATAAGTTTCTTTAGTTGTTTTAGAAGAAGAGGGAGCTTCTGTATCCATTTCTATTTCAACCATTTCCTTTCCTTTATTGTGTGTTTGTACCTGTTCATTCTGAATTTCCCTGAGTGTTTAATTAACAATCCTGGTGGCTTCATCATTTGTCTGTTGGTCATTATTATCATCCACATCTATGACTCCTTCTTTTTCTAGAGTATTCATTTTGGCCTTTTTGCTGTAGACTATTTTAAATTTGTTTTCAATGATTGTCTCTGCCACATATCATTCTTCTTTCCTTTATCTTTTTTTGCATCCCTCTACTGGTTGGTTGACTGTAACCACCTATGTAATGTTCATTTGATTTTTATTTAAATTCTCTATTTGTAACTCCTGATCATCATCAATTAAAGTATTGGCAACCCATTCTAACTGATTGGCATATTTTTCAATTATTGGCTTAGTTTCGTGGAGGAATGGGGGGAATTTTCATTTGACCCTAAGATTACTCAGAATACCATGAGGGTCATAGTTCCAGTAAAAAATTTGTTGAAACTTGAATGTTGATAGCTTTATGGATACTTCCTTCAAGGCATATCTGTTGTTTACAATGAAAGAGCCAATTTGACCTTTCAATTTGAATTGTGCCTTCTTTTTAGATGCTATGAAGTTTACTGCATTTGCATTCAAAATCTTCCTTATGTTTTCCAGATCAAAGATCCTGGTGGTCAGAAACTTTGGTAATTTGTATGGGGCCAAGATTGCACCATATATTCTAATCTCAGTGTGATTTTTGTATAAGTATCAATCACCCACTTTACAGTTTTCAGACAACTATAAAATCCTTTTAATGTCTTCATTTGTTCTTGGTGTGTTGTGTAACCAGCTTCAAAAATAGAAGAAAAGAGATATCAAAGCCTTAGAAATAAGCCACTTCGAGGGGCCAACCTCCAATACATTACATAAATGCACAATTCTTGGATGATACAATTTACAAAACCTCCTTTCTATATATAGGAGTCCATGGGGCCATAATGTAATCCTAGTGGGCCACAATGTAATCCTAGCCGACCTAACAATAATAATTTAAGGGCACAATAATAACAAAATGGGGGTTATAAGGGTACAATAATAACAATAAGGGGGTTACACTAACAATAATAAGGGACTATACTAGTGATATAGGGACCTAACATGCCCCTCTCCTTCAAAAAAGTGTTGTCCTCAACACTTGAGTAGCTCCGGGTGCTTCTGTATGAAATTCTCATCCTCCCATGTAGAATCTTCAGTGGGTAAGTTCTTCCACTTGATGAGATACTCTGAAATTGATCGATTCCGTAGCTGTCGAGTTCTTGTTTCCATGACCGCTTCAGGTTCCAATATGATTTTCCTTCCTCATCAAGTTCTGGCAATATTGTTTGAACTGGAAGATTTTCACCTATAACCTTCTTTAAGCATGAAACATGGAAAACTGGATGTACTCGCGAAGAAGCGAGAAGCTCCAATTTGTATGCCATAGTACCAATATTTTGCAACACCTTGTAAGGACCATAGTACTTTGGTGATAATTTATTATCCTTCTTAGCTTGCTTGAGGGACATTTGTTTGTATGGTTGTAGCAGTAAAAATACCCAATCTCCTACATCAAAACTTCTCTCGCTGCGATGTTGATCTGCCTGTTGTTTCATTCGATTTTGTGCCAAATTGAGGTTATCCTTTAAGAGTTGGAGAACTTCTTGCTGATGCTCGATGTGATCTTCCACTGCTTGAACCTTCGAATTTTCTCTTAAATATGATGTGATGGATGGTCGATGATATCCATAAAGTGCCATAAATGGGGTCATTTTTGCTGCAGTATGGAAGGAAGTGTTATACCACCATTCAGCAAGAGGTAACCACTTGACCCATTGTGTTTGTTTATCGGATACAAAACAACGAAGATATCCTTCCAAACATTTATTTACTATCTCAGTTTGACCATCAGATTGAGGATGATAAGATGAGCTATGAGCTAATTGAGTACCCAAACAAGAAAATAACTCCGTCCAAAATTTCCAGTAAAAATGGGATCTCTGTCGCTCACAATAACCCTTGGGCTTCCATGTAGCTTTTGAATTCTGTCCATAAATGTAGTAGCAACTGTACTTGCTTTAAATGGATGAGATAATGCACAAAAGTGCGCATACTTGGTAAGTCTATCAACTACCACCATGATGACATTCTTTCCTTCGGACTTAGGTAAACCTGTGATAAAATCCATTGAAATCTCCTCCCAACGTTGACTTGGAATGGATAAAGGTTGTAGAAGTCTCGGGGTCTTAATTGTCTCAACTTTATTCTGCTGGAAAACCAAACATTCCATCACAAACTTTTGAATATCAGATTTAAGGCCATCCCAAAAAAATTCTTTCTTCACCCTGTGGTAAGTTTTTAAAAATCCCGAGTGTCCTCCTAAAGGAGAAGTGTGCGATTCCAGAAGAATCTTTTGTTTTAGTTGGGAATTCTTACAAAGATATAAGCGATCTTTGTACCATAAGGAATCATTTTTCCAACTAAATGTATCAGATGTACTAGGATCTTGCTGCAACTTTTGAATGAGTGTCCATACATCTTTGTCCTTCTTCCATTCATCTCTTGCTTCGGTTATCCAATACGGTTGGATAATAGAAATGGCACAAAGCAATGCTTCCACCTCTTCATTCTTTCTTGAGAGTGCATCTGCAACAACATTAAGCTTTCCTTTTTGTAGATTATTTCAAAGTCATAACCCAACATCTTTGTGACCCATTTTTGCTGCTCTTCTGAAGATAGTCTTTGTTCCAAAAAGTGTTTAAGACTATCATGATCAGTTTTTACCTAGAAGTGTCTTCCCATTAGGTAAGTTCGCCATTTCTTTAGTGCATGCAGTATTGCTAACATTTCCTTCTCATAAATAGGTTTCTGTAAATACTTTCCTTTTGATTGGACGACTTTCAAAAGCAATGGGTCTTCCTTCTTGCATTAAAACCGCACCAATTCCATTTCCTGAGGCATCACATTCCACAATAAAGGTTTTCGTGAAGTATGGCGTAGCTAAGACTGGTGCTAGGCACATTGCCTCTTTAAGACGTTCAAAGGCCTTAGTTGCTTCAGGAGTCCATGAAAATGCATCTTTTTTCAATAATGTTGTTAGAGGTGCTGCTATTCTCCCATAATTCTTAACAAACTTGCGATAATACCCTGTTAACCCGAGAAATCCTTGCAACTTCTTTATGGTTGTGGGGACTTTCCATTCCTTAATGGCTTTAATTTTGTTAGGGTCTACTTTCACACCCTCGTGAGATACAATATGACCCAAATATTCCACCTCTTGTACTCCAAAAAAACATTTGGATTTTTTTGCATATAATTGTTTCTCCTGCAATAGTTTGAGCACCCTGTCAACATGTTCAACATGATCCTTCCAAGACCTGTTGTAGATTAGTATATCATCAAAAAATAGTAGCACAAATTTTCTAAGGAAGGGTTTGAAAATGGAATTCATCAACCCTTGAAATGTAGAAAGTGCATTGGTAAGGCCAAAAGGCATGACCAAAAATTCATAATGACCCTCATGAGTTCGAAATGTTGTTTTTGGAATATCTTCAGTCTTCATTCTAATTTGTTGATATCCTGAACGAAGATCCAACTTGGTAAAATAAATTGCTCCATGTAATTCATCCAATAATTCATCAATCACAGGAATGGGAAATTTGTCTTTAATGGTGAGCTTATTGAAATCCCTATAATTCGGACACATTCGCCATGATCCATCCTTCTTGTGTACCAATACTACAGGAGCAGAGAAAGAACTTTGACTAGGTTGAATTATACCCGCCTCTAACATTTCTGCAATCATACGTTCAATTTCACTCTTTTGGAAGTAAGGATATCTATAAGGCCGGATGTTTGGAGGAACACTTCCTCGAATCAAATGAATAGCATGATCATGATCACGAATAGGTGGGAGTCCTTTGGGAGTTTCAAACACCTTGGAATGATTGTCCAAGACTTGTTGGAGATCTTCAGAAATAGATGATTTTGATGTTGGAACTTCTAGTGAGCATAATTGTGCAATTACGCCTCGTTGTTCTTTCTTTAGAAGCTTTGTCATGACATTAGTGCTTATTATCCTTCCTGGCTTCCCCGCAATACCCCGTAATTCGACTTCCTTTCCTTCTGAAAAAAATTTCAAGAAAAGTTCTTGAAAATTAAAAGCTACCGTCCCCAAAGATTGTAACCATTGTACTCCTAGTACAACATCAACACCTCCCATAGGAATGGAGAGCATTGGACTAGTCAATACATATTCCCCCATGGTTAGCTTGATATTATGGCATTTTCCAGAGCAATTTATAGTTCCTCCATTTGCAACCATCCCTTGACATTCTGGTGCTGGGTATAGGAAACAATTTAATTCCTTGGCTACCTTACAATGAATAAAATTATGGGTGCTACCTGAATCAATCAACACTATTACCTTTTTCTTCTTGATCAGTCCTGCTATCTTGAGAGTTTGAGGAGTGGTAATTCCTGCCAGTGCATTACATGATATGGTCGGATTCATTTCTTCCTCTTCTATGGCTGGTTCTTGGTGTGTATCCTCTTCTTGTTCACTTTCTTCTTCTTCTTCACAATCTATGTAAAATAATTTCTTTTCAGCACACTTATGACCTTTGGTGTATTTGCTATCACAACTGTAGCAAAGCCCTTTTGCTCTTTTTTCTTCCAATTTTTGTGGTGTCAACCTTGTAGGTTGTGGAAATCTAGATGTAGCAACACTTCCTTCTTTATAGAATTGAGTGGTAGGCTTCTTTGTCGCCATAAATTTACATTCAACTTTTCTTGCAAACCTGAATGCCTTCTCCAATGAATCAAGTTCCAGAACGCGAACTTCATGTTGGATGTTATCCTTTAAAGTGCCTATGAAGAGATCAATCCTGTTTTCCTCTGGAATATCAGTTACCCTCATATTCAATTTTTGGAAGTCCTCAATCTGCTGCCCCACTAAACCCTTTTGTTTGAGATTTATCAATTGGCTAAAGAAGGTGTTGCTCTTTGTATCCTCATAATGTGCTATCATTTCCTCCGTAAAAATTGACCAAGTGATAATTTTTTTATGGGAGAAAAGCCATCGATACCATACAAATGTATTTTGTTCTAAATGTAAAGTTGCAATGCGTACCTTTTGTGTGTTTTGCACATTATGGAGATCGAAATATTGCTCCATCTGTAGTATCCATGTTACAGGATCCTTTCCATCAAACTTCCTCATATCCATTTTTGGAATATGGTGGTTCTTCCCGCCAACATTAGAGTTTATGAAATCACGATTAACATTTATTTTGTTCTCATCATGAGGTTCTTCTACCATCTTTTCACCATTAGGAAACATTTCTTGTATCAACTTGGTCAAATCTTCGATGTCTGCTTTTAGATCATTCTTGATGTTTTTCATGTTGTTTTCCATGTTGTCTTTCATGTCATCCATCTTAGCTTCCATGCCAGCTTCCATGCCATATATCGTAGATTCCATGACATCTATCTTAGATTCCACGCCTTTCTTCAAAACTTCCATGTCATTTTTTGTTGCTCTTTGCGAGAGCGAAATTTGTTGCACTTGCTCTTGTAATTTTGATATGTCATGTTGCCATTCTTCATCTTCATGAGTCATAGTAGAGCTTTCCAAAGGCTTAATGGGTGTTGAATTCTTTTTAGGGGCCATTTTATAATCCAATACTGATATGTATTCTACAATATGCCCTTGCAATCAATTCAACTTGATTCTTCAAACAAGACTTATGCAATTCGGAAAACAATTACACACCTTTTACTTGCTTTAAGGAGCTCGACATTGAAATTGAATTATCTCTGTAATTGAAAATATTCGATATCTGAAATTCAGCCCTGCAGTAGCCCTCTGAAGCTTCTTTCAAATTCCATAGGTCTGACCTGATTTGGATTCTCCAAGACAAAGTTGTGTCCAATCTCCCACAATGACCTAATTCTGGACTGGTTCAGTAGAGCGAAATTGTACGACTTGCCACGTGTCACTGTTTTGTCCTCTGTCTCTGAAATTGATATCCAAGAAACTACAGTCTATTTACTTGCAACCAATTTTTACGGCACTCAAATCCGATGCCCAGAGAGAGAGTTATTGAACTTTTCCCACGATCACCTCTTTGAGATGAAATTCAGGAGCCTGAAAAAGCACTACCTTCCACAGATCATATCTCCGAAAATATTTCGAACCAAGCTCTGAAATTTTTATAAAAGCTTCCTCAAGATTTCGGCTTTGCACCCTAAAAATTTCAGCTTCGGAAACTTCGTAGAAAAAAATTTATAGCGAAAATTCCACGATGACCTGTTTGGAGCAGCGAAACCCTAGAATCCAAAGCCTCTGATACCAAATGTTGTGTAACCAGCTTCAAAAATAGAAGAAAAGAGATATCAACGCCTTAGAAATAAGCCACTTCGAGGGGGAAACCTCCAATACATTACATAAATACACAATTCTTGGATGATACAATTTACAAAACCTCCTTTCTATATATAGGAGTCCATGGGGCCATAATGTAATCCTAGTGGGCCACAATGTAATCCTAGCCGACCTAACAATAATAATTTAAGGGCACAATAATAATAAAATGGGGGTTACAAGGGTACAATAATAACAATAAGGGGGTTACACTAACAATAATAAGGGACTATACTAGTGATATAGGGACCTAACATGGTGGTTCTGCTTTATCCAACAAACTGATAGCAGGTCTGATAAATAGGTCATTGAAATCACTATAATTGTACTCACTACTATTTTTTCTCAGAAGAGAGGTCCAAAATATTACTGAAAGTGGTTTTCCTTCCATATCCATGTTCTATAGTGCAAAGGGAAAGTTATCTACTTGAAAGAACAAGAAGAGATGTAATAGATATCAAGTATATCTGAACGCTCCTTCATCAGGAAATTTTATCAGCTGATAATGAATATTGTCAGCAATAAACTTAGCAAAATCAAAGACCAACTCTGGTTGCTATCCAGGAGACAAAGTGGAGAGGAAGCCTAAGATGGAGGCATCTGTGACTTCATCATTAACATAACCTAAGATAAATGATAGCATGGAAATGACCTGTCTGGAGCCTTCAAGAAAATCAAAGGTATCATAAGGAGGATTCACCTTGGGAATATTGACATGATTGAGCATGAAATTTTGAAGGACTTCAAACTTCCTAGGGAAATCTAGGTCCAAATACATCTGAGTCAGGTCTTCAATTGACAATGACACTGCTCATGGGTCATGTCTTAGCTGGAGCATGTCATTTATTGTTTCAGTAGTTATGTAAAATAAGACTTCACTATCTTTGTTAACCATGCACCTTTGATCAGGAATATAATGCATCTGACACAACCTAATGAAATCCTGAATAGGATGGGTGATGGGAAAAACATACTTGGGCAAATTGGAATCCCATACTAGTATGTCATTGGCCACTTTCTTTTCAAATTTCTCTTGACACCAGTTATGCACTTCTAGAAGATAAAAATCAAGGGTGGCATTAGCAATTCTGTAATCTAAGTCAATCAAAGGATTGTTTTCTTCAATGGTGACAAGAGGTTGTAAAGGTCTGACCACTTTAGTAGAGTTAGCAGTTAAAACAGAAGTAGGTTTTTCAATTCTGGGAGGTTTGGGATTTGGAAGCTTGTTGAAGGCAGGCTTATGAGATTTAGGACCTCCAGCTTTAGGAATTACCTTCTTTTTAGTCATTTTTGGAGAAACTGAACAAGATTAAACTATTTGTTTAGCCTTTTATAGAAGCAAAAGGTCAATTAAGCAGTTTTGAGAAGAAAATCAGAATCTGGGCAAGGGTTTATGAGGAAACAACAGATTTGTATAGTGCAGAAGGTGAGAAAGGGGTTTTCAAAGGTTTTTTCAGCAATTCTAAGGTATTTTAACTGTAGGAATATCTTTTAGATGGTTAAAATCCTTAATTGGGAAGCAGAAAATTATGGAAAGAATTTGACAGGGTTTCCCCTGTTTCTTCAAGGTTTAAGTACTTATGGCTTCTTAATTTCAATTGATTCGATTTGGCTTTTAGAAATAAGAAATTAGTAGGTTTTAATTACTGATAAATACCTTATACCAGGTATTTTTGCAGTTGTACGGGATGGCAGGCGGTTCAAATTTAGCTTGTCAATGGTGTCTGCAATTGATACTCAGAGAGATAGGGCGCAAATATATGAAAAAATGATAAAGAAATAAGGTTAAAACCTTAACTTTATGGATCAAACAAGTATTAATTGCAGGTGACATCAATATGGTGGGAGCAATTTTCCATTTGAAAGTAAAAAATGGTAATGGTTTTCGCATTGCTTTTGAGTAGTAAGTGGTTTTTGGCTTTAGCAATGCGATCCAATATATTTCGAACACATAGCAGGTGGTGGTTTCTCAAAACAATTTTTTTCGCAAAACATTTTGGGAACTTTGGCCAATTACTTTAAAAATGCGAAATGAGACATGCGTCGTTGGATGTGGTGGAGTGGAGCGAACAGTCGAGATTTGTTCAAAAGATGCGGGGTAAATGTAGTGGGGACGGGACTTTGAATGTTGGTCGTTAATATGATGATTAATAGATCTACGGTGGATGTTTGGTGCGATAAGGATGGTGGGGACGGGAGCAATGAATTGTTAGGTTGCATATGGGCCATCAGATTAAAAAGTTATTTGGAGATCTAATGGTTGCTATTTAATGTGATGGAGATAAGGTGGGATGATCGCGTTAAATATGGATCGTTGGATTGCAAAGGATGATCAGACGGTTGCAGTGTAATGCGATCGGGAAGGATGGGGCCTGGGGATTGATTTATCGCGTTCGATGAGAACCATTGATTTCAATGGGATGTTGGAGATCGAATGGTCAGGATTGAATCCGATGGTGCTGAGGGATTTGTTAAGATTAATGTATAAACAGATTGTATACATGGATTAAAGTGGTCGGGAGGGGTGAAAAAAAGGGGCTTTACCCAAGGTTAAAGACTGCAGTAATGGGATATATATCGGGGACGTAGAAAAGGTTAAGGTTTTAACCTTGGGGTTAAGGGTAATCGGGGAAAGGGATGTATTGAACAGGGGGATGGGTTTTGCGAATTTTAGTTTAAATTAAACTTTGGGAATTTTTTATTTTTGTTTTAAACACAAATGAAACATGTTTAAGTCTTTATTTATATTTTTATTATATAGTTTCAGATTTATCAAAGGTCTAAAACTATAGGGGAGAGGGGAAATATTTTTATGGGTAGTTTTGTGTCAAAGGGATAACTTTGGGATGTTTTTCAACATGTGCTTAATATCTTTGACACAAAAGCATATATTAAATGGGTTTTTGGGACATTAAATAAAAGGGAGTTAGATAAATAGGACTAGGATAATTAATAAGGGGTTAATAAAATATGTTCGGTGTTAATATGAAAAGGGAAAAGTGAATACTCAAAACACATTAATATAACTAAGATAAGTGAAGATAAAAGCAAAACTTGCATTTTATGATAATTTCATCACTTCTACTTAGGATAAAATGTCATTTTGAGGGTTTTATACTTCATGAAATGTGGGAGATTAATCAAATGGGGATTAAAGAATCATCAAGTAAAAATGAGGTTTTTACTTATGATTTTTTCATGGAAATGAATGCATGAATGGAAAATTATGTGATTTGTGGGATTAATATAGACATTTAACACTTTCAACTAATCATCCATAGAGCCTTGGGTCCGGTCCCAACAGAAGTCAAGGAAATTCCTTGAGCCTTTTTGACTAATAGTTTAGAATGATAAATAGCTATGGGGAAGGGAAGTCAGTTATTTGCAGCCCTGGTGAAATATATTTACAATGATGTTTCCCACCTTCCTCTACCTACCCAATTTAACTACTAACATTTTTTCTTCCATTTTGGTTAGGTTCATTTGAGCTAGCAACCTTTACAACATTTATTCTTTCTGAAATCAGTAAACTATCTACTTCTACACTTATTTCAACCAAGAATCCAAATTAAATTGTTGGATTCTTTTATTCTCTACCTAACTACTGAATTGCCATGATTAAACTGTATGAAAACTCTTTATTCTCTATCTACAACATTTGAAATTGAAAGGTGACAAGTCAAGATTAGATTTTTTAACTCATCACAGATTATGGCATTTATTGACACTCTGCCATAATCAACTGCAAAAGGTAAAGTAGTGGCATTTAAGCTTTCTCACTTTCATGTTTTATTCATCTTTTTCTATTGGGGTCTATTATTTTTTCTAAGTCCTTTATTTATTCTTTTAGGACTTTTTACCCTCTTTTTGCTTTTCTATTTTTTATTTTTTTATTTTTTTACAAAATATGGGAATACAACTTGCATAAGGAAAAGTATGGGCATATTTACAAGATTACCATTAGTCAAGCCAAAATTATGAATCCTATATTTATTGGTCACTAACACGACCTATGCAACTTTGTGACCTTGTGACCTTGCGACCTATGCGACCTTGCGACCTTGCGACCTTGCGACCTATGTGACTTTGCAACCTTGTGACTTATGCGACTTTGCGACCCATGTGACTTTCTGACCTATGCGACTTTGCAACCTTGCGACCTATGCAACCTTGCGACCTTGCGATCTATATGACTTTGCAAACTTGTGACTTATGTGACTTTGTGACTTTGCGACCTTGCGACCTATGCTACTTTGTGACCTATGAAACTTTGTGATTTTGCGACCTTGCAACCTTGCAACTTTGCGACCTTGTGATGTCACGACCTATGCGACTTTGCGATCTATGTGACTTTGTGACTTTGCGACCTTTGCGACTTTGTGACCTATGCAACATTACGACTTTGCGACTTTGCGACCTCGCGACCTATGCGACCTTGCGACCTTGCAACCTATGTGACTTTGTGACCTTGCAACCTTGTGACCTATGCGACTTTGTGACCTTGCTACGTATGCGAATTTGCGACCTTGCAACCTTGCGACCTATGTGAATTTGCAACCTTGCGACTTTGCGACCTATATGACTTTGTGACCTTGCGACCTATGTGACGTTGTGACCTATGTGACTTTATGACCTTGCGAACTTGCAACCTATGCAACCTTGCGACCTATGCGACCTTGCAACCTTGCGACTTATGCGACATTATGACCTTACGAATGTGTGACCTATGTGACTTTACAACCTTGTGACTTATGTGACTTTGCGACTTTGCAGCCTATGCGACCTTGCGACCTTGCAACCTATGCGACTTTATGACCTTACGACTTTGCGACCTATGTGACTTTGTCCTTGTGACCTATGCAATTTTGTGACCTTTTGACCTCGTGACCTATGTTACTTTGTGACCTGCGACCTGGAGTCATCTGCGACCTGCGACCTTGAGTCATTTGCGACCTGTGACCTGGTGTCATTGCGACCTACGACCTTGAGTTTTATCCCTTCTGCATTCCTCTTTCGGTGATCTCTGGTTTTCATAGCAAGATGCCTTTTTCCTGCATGTCAGTCTTTTGCAAGTGACCAGGTGCCTTTGAGCTTAAAGTGAGGCTCTTGGGGATTGATGAGGATCCACCTCACTTTGAAAGGGTCCCTTTTCTTATTGGCAAAACCCTGGCTCTTCATGCAAACCAATAGTTTCCACATGGACGGTTGGAAACTCAGCTTATAGAGTATTTTAATGGTGCCGTGCCAATGGACTCTTAATGAAATAGATACATTGTTTGATGTGTACTGATAGAAAATTTGACCAATTTACTGAAATGAATAATATGAGAATGAGCTATCTCTCGGTAATAATGAGAAAACAAGTTACTAGGAAAAATAGCTCATTCGAGGAGTAGCAACATTGAAATATCCAACCTAAGATATTGTAACTTATTTCAACTGTTTGTGCATCTCTAAGTTTATAAACTAGCTTAAAACTTATATACCCTAGCATAGTCGAGAGATAGCAAGACAAGTGGGTGAGGTGATAGGGATGTGCAAAAATAGGTCATGGGGATATTACTGACTAAAGGCCGAGTCAAAAAGTTAGGGGGTTGAGCGAGTAGAGGGGGACCCGAAATTTTGAATATACCTAAAATTTTGGGTGGTGTTGTAGCGGCTACAACAGAGCCTCCTGCTCCTGATGTCCTCTAGCCTGAGATTGGTACTCTTTAATATAGTCACTAAGAGTCTCTTTCTCCTAATGTCCTCTAGCTCTATTTCCTACAGCTAGGAAGGTGGGCATAGTAGGGCGATGTGAGACTTGTTTCACCGTTGGTTACTCATACCACTGATATGGAGTACTAGACTTCTCTCCATACTATAACCCTCCTGGGGTTTACCTTTGCCTTTCTACTCTCATCTCTTTGATCTCTCTAGTGAGATCCTGCATAGATTTAGGAAGGATTTTGGGAAACTATTTCCCATTAATTTCGCCTTCCATTAGATACTTTCCTCTATCCTGGTCTTGTCATAGAATGGAGGGTTTCCCATAATCTGAGCCAATATTATGATTTGAACACTTTGATATCCCAAAATGGAAAATACATGAATATAGAACATCTACATCATTCAAAATAAAGTGAAACATGAATATAGCACTAAAATCTGGAAAATGCTGGAAATATGCTGCAACTAGAAATTGTATTAAGACATCATAACCATGAGTAGAAATAGTTGGTTCATATCATTATAATTAAAAAAAAAATAAAGTACACAGTGCTCCAAATAATATGCACTCAATCCAAAAATAAGTGGTTGAATTAGCTCTAAATCCCAACACTGGAAATGTGGTTGTTGCTATTGCTACTAGAAGGCTATCTCTATGCAGTGCTGCTGGAAACTACTGCTACTGGGAAGGAAAACCATGTGTGATAGGATGATGTATTTATCAAAAATATCTGGTATTTTAACCACGTACTCTACTCGAAAAACCCAGAAAAACATAGAAATGATTTGGCTTAGTTTTGACTATGTAAATTCGGCACCCTAGGGTTGCAAAGCACACTCCTGCTAGCTAACTTACGCACTGCTTCTAGGTAGCTTCTAGGATATTTTTGAACTAATGATAAAACTATTGCAACTACTCCCAATCATCTCTACGGATGAAGGGTTGATCCCCTCACTGGATTCCAAGCTAGGAAATTTGGATCCTTCTTCCTCCTCTGAAGCTGCCATTGCTGGATTGCATAATTTCTGAAGGAGACTGCGCTTCTAAGAGGGGAAGTAGTATGGCCTGATTTTGGATGATGAGATAGTGCTCTATAATATTGAAATAAACTCAATGGGGTGAAGTTTGATCCCCTCATAGGATTCCAAGCTGGAATTCTTGGAACTTCCTTCCACCTCTGAAGCTTCCACTGCTAGACTACAAAATACTAAAGATGACTACGCTGCCAAAGAGGAGAAAAATATTGGCCTGATGTTGGATAATACAATACTACTCTCAAGATTCTGAATAGACTCACGAGTGAAGGGTTGATCCCTACACATGATTCCAAGCTGAGATGCTTGGAACTTCCTTCCTCCTCTCATACCCTACTACTGGAATGTGTAATTCCTGCGGGTAACTATTGTTGCACGGAGGGGCAGAATGATGGCTTGATGGTGTATGTTGAACTGCTACTTAGAAATTACTTTTCCTGAGTGGGCACTTGAAGTCCCTCAAGGATAATGGTGGGATTTCCACTCGGAAACACCCGTGTGCTAAAAAACACATCAGAATTAACTAAACAACTGAAGCGTGCAGAAATTCATAAATGACAATACAATATAAATATTAAAAATTCTCTATATGGTTTCCATCCCTTTCCTTTTATGCTTGTGAGCCCTCACACCCTTGGCCCCACACAATAATGATGGTAAACACTTGGCCACTAACCTGCATAATGACTGCATTGTCCTCCACTATCTCCACTACCTCCATGACTACATTGTTGATTTGATCATCTTGACACCATCCACATGAGTGGTTTATTCATCTTGACCCCATCCATATGAATTGATCCACATTCACACTAAGAAGTGGTTTATTCCTACTAAAGGGATTTATGGGTCCCTCTACCCTCTTATTCATATATCTTATATTAACAAAAAAAAAAAAAAAAATCCAATTAGCTAAAAGCTAATTACGAATATTACATTCAAGATCTTGATGGAATCCTGTAAGAGAAAGAAAAAAATGAGTACGACTGTGAAACTAATTATAAAAGGAAACAACAAATGTCAAAAGAAAAAAATTAAAACAAACAAAAGGTGAAAATGATTATAATACAAGTCTCACACACGACAAGGGGTCCCTCCAAGTGATGCACAAGATTAAGAACTCATATAAAACATATCTATAACTATCATAATCTACTCATTAAAACTCAATGATAGCTGAAGGAAAAAATTGATATTAAAATGGAAAATGTGTACATGACATATTCAAAACTACATAACATCTCTCCTTTGAATGGAGAAGGCACTCCTATTTATACAAAAACTAAGATAACTAATTAATAAATGTAGATCCAAATTTCTCTCCTAGATCCACAAATGTCTCATGTGGTTAGAACCAATTTGCTAAAATAGGAGATTATTATCTCTAAAAATCCTTTGACGAATCTCTCATAGCTTTGATAGGAAACACATATAAAAACTTCCATGATTATTCTCATTAAATGTGCTTGAATGATGATCTCAATTCTTCTCTTCAAGATTTTGAAGAGGAAATTCGAATTTGAGACTTAGAAGAAAAATATGACTTTGTCTAAATCTTCAAATATTCCTACAAACATCACAAAACTCATCCGACTTTTAGATATAAGTGAATACATGTTAGTTTTATAATATTTAACCATAAATTCACTCAAAATACTAAAATAAATTCTTTGGAAAATAATAAGTATTATAACAACCCAGAAATTAAGAATAAGAAAAAATTCAACAATCAAGCTATTATCATATCTAATAAGATGTAAACAGTGTCACGTACCTCAGGAGTGAAGATTTCTTACTAATATTTATGGTGTTGAGATGTTGCTTAAATTAATTTGGTCTAGGACCGCTACTTGCAACAAGGTGTTGGAGAAAACTCTTCGCTCAATATTAGACGAGTTGCAACTAATCTTTCTTGCAGCTGTCACCCCCGAGCCCTCAACCAAATTACTACTTCCAGTGATCTTCTTCCTTCAACAACTCATTCCTCGAGAATGAGTGAATGAATTCTTTCCTCTTCTTCCTTTACTTCTATTTTTTACCACTGCTTCAATTCATAATTTTACTATTTAGTAATCACTATTTTTTTATCCACCTCTTTATCATATTATATATATATATATATATATATATATATATATATATATATCATTATTTTTCATTGTAACTCATTACTAAATGGCTTGGGGTGGAAAAATTAAAGGTGGTATATTGGCACATCTGAAATTTCTAATTAGGTGTTCATTATTTAAGATAAAATTAATTTCCATGGTGCTAACATCATTGAATCATCGTGGACTATTATTATCGTAGCTAATAGGACATTTTACTAGAGAAAATGTTTTTAGCTTATTGGTTAAGCTTGCACATATATATATATATATATATATATATATATATATATATATATATATATATATATATATATATATATATATATATATATATATATATATATATATATATATATATATATATATATATATATATATATATATATATATATATATATATATATATATATATATATATATATATATATATATATATATATATATATATATATATATATATATATATATATATATATATATATATATATATATATATAATATTTTATGTCGCATGGGATAGAAATTGTTTTTGCTACTTTTTCTTGAGGATTTTTGTAATAGCTTATATGGTAATGGGATTTAGTGAAATAAAATGAAAAGTTGACTATAGCATAGTAGTTAAAGGGCACCTTATAAGTGCATATTTGTCTCGGTAATTAATTAAGCACATACACATTTGTAATATTGTATGGGATGTTTAATATATTATGATATTGAATTTAGTTGAGGAAAACAAATTGACAATGACCTTGTACAATGATAAAATTAGAAATAAAAAGACTAAATATAATTTATATGCATTGGACTTCCTAGTTAAAAGAAAAATAAATGTTTATTAAAAAAAAATTGGTATCTCGATGAAAACTTGGCACTAATAATATTGATGTGAAAACCTAGATCCTAGATGAATATTGATAATCTTATTTCATTGTTGGTATTCATTGTTTATACAAGCAAATGAAATTGATGTTTTTGATGAATCGTGATGAGGATGCTTATAATGTATTATTTCTCTATATTGATATGATTCTCATATTATGATGTTATGATATAAGGTATATTGACAATTGGTTCTATTTATTATGTGATATCATGATATATATTTGATATAAATATGTGGGTATTGTAAGTTATAATGGTATTTTAGGATGTGAAGCATGTGGTTATTGCATGTATATTTTATGACATGAGTGAGCATGTAGTTTTTACTATTCAAAATGTTGTATGTTCTCATCATGGCATGAAAGAGTTTCCATATGGATTATTTTCTATGATGGTATGATTATAACTAATGCATGTGTTCCATGTTTAGATGTGGTGAATGACACAAAATATACTAATGCGCCAAGAAGGACGAATTATTTGATGATATTGTGGAAGCCCATATCTACAAGGGAGAATTTGTAACATCATATTGGTTGGGGAAAAATTGAACCAACACTACATATGCCAATGCATATATTTCCTTTTATATCTCTTAATGGATAACTCTTCAAGAGATATAGGACCATTTTGAGGAGGCCAAGAACCTGATATTGGATTGGGATGTTGAATTACAAAGGATTCGTAAGGACTTCGATGCGGAAATCTAGAGGGGGAGTAAGGAGTTTGATGCCTAGGGATGTGCACCTTAGTGAGTTGTGCAGGGAGTTGGGCCAGCTTTGCGAGATGCCCGAATTCATTGAGTACTAGGAACAAATTCCTGCCTTTGGTGGTTGAGGTCTAAGCCCTAGGGCGAGACATGAGGCTTTGGTATAGACCGAAGAGCCTATATGTCTGGTTCTGAAAGTTGGGAAAGATGCTTGAGATTCCTCAAGATCTCCTCATTGTTTTGAGATAAATTTTGATCCCTATTAGCATACTATTTTAGCAGAGGGTGTTTGGAAATCACGGGGTAATAATAATAGATAAAATTAACCTGAAGATTAATTTACTTAAAGATGAGGATTATGTAATTCTTTGTAATAATAATAATAATCATAATAAAGTAAAATAATAATAATAATAATATAAAAATAATAACAATTAATGAAGGAAATATAAAACAAAAATTACCAAAGAAAATTATATGAATAAAATAATAAAATAACAAATAAAAAATGAAATATTATAATAAATAAATAAAATAAAGTTGGCATGGACACACAGATAGTGTACATGCGGGATCCCTTTCCAACCCCGTTACAATTTTTAGAACAGTTTGTTCTATTTAAGGGCAGATAATGGGGAAAAAGAGACAAGCATTCATTGACTCATTCTTGAGGAAGAAATTGTTAGAGAAATAATATCACTGACAGTATTAAGTTGGTTGAAGGCTTGGGGGGAAAGCTGCAAGAAAGATTATTTGCACCTTGTCTAAGGTTCGGTGGAGAGTCATCCCCAAAACCTTATTTCAGGTAGCAGTCCTAGATCAAATAAATTCAAGTAGTGTCACAACACCTTAAACATCTATAAGAAATCTTCACTCCTCAGGTACGCGACATTGTTTAAATTTTATTGGATATTTTATTTTCTTGCTTGTTGTATTTTTTCGTATGCTTAATTTCTCGGTTGCTAGAAGTATAAGACCATATATGATCATGAAAATGATATTAGTTTAATATGATAGAGTTTTAAAATATGGTAATAAATAAAGTGAAAGAAAAGAGAGTGAAAAAGGATGACATTTTGGAGACCCAACAAAATCCCCATCACTAAAAATGGAGTAGTCTCCTTCACTAGGAGAAACACCTATAACAGTTGTAAAAAAACCTCAATATTTGAAGTAGAACCATATTTAAATTTTATTATCTATCACCTTTGAGTTCCTCATTAAAAATATCTAGGGGAAACCCCCAATGAAAAACATCCCTTTTTCTGCATTTCCTATTTTTCACAGTACAATTACAGAAGATACATATATATTTCCCTTTAAATTCATTGTCCTCTATAAGAGTTATGATTATATCCCTGATGAAAAAAAAATCAAATTATTCCTAACTACATTAAAGGGAGCTTCACTTAGGTGGTTTATGGGACTTAATGGAGCACCCATCACCTCTTGGGATGAGATGAAGAATACCTTTTTAGAAAAGTATTAGGACTAATTTTTAATTTTGGAGATTGAAGGGAAGAAATGTTTTGGATCACTGAGACACCAGAAGAAAACTTGGAAGAATATGTTGAAATCATTTAGTACAATATGTAGAGATATCAGCATAGTAATATGGCCAAAGAAATAGTTAAATCAATTTAGATCAAAAGAATTTTGGGTGACTTCCTTGCTATCATAAATCATCTAGGAAACAAGATATATCAAAGGAACCTTATGATGAAAATTTTTCATCTTTGTTGAAAGAGTTTAATAGGATCAACAAGAAACAAGGCCATGACATATGATACCTATAACATGATTCTTAAGTCAGAAAATAATGGGGAAACACGAGCAGAAATTGGAAACTTGCTAGAGAATTTTAAAATTGATATTATGAGCTTGACGTGTTACATGCAAAGCATAAACAAATGAAAATGAAGCAAGCTCTTGCTATGGTCTTCTCTCAATATAGGAAGAAACATCCTATGAGGGAATTCCCACTTAGTACATGGAACATATATGATAAGGACCATCCCATAGAAAAGTGACCCTCATTACCTGGATTAAAAGTTATTTATAAGGAAACAAGGGAGCATGTTGAAGAAACATATTTTATTGGCTCTAAGAAGCCATGTTAATCTAGACCATTAGGTATGATTCAATAACCCTTCTCTTCTTTTAATTATTTGTGTTTTATGTACTATCCTCAATATATTCTCCAACAAATACAATGCTCAATATCTCCATTGCAACCTCCTAATCCCCTTTTGGTCCATCTCTCACACTCTAGCCTCAATTGCCTTCTCTTTCATGGTGAGGGGATACTTTTCCTAACCAAATGCCTCTTAAGATCCCAATGAAACAAAACCAATTATATCTTCCCTCTAATTTACCTATGATTAAACCTCCATTACACCCTCAACTACCCATAAAACCTAACCCTTATCCAAATAATAAGGAAAAACACCAATTATCCCTACTTATTGTATCTCACTTGTAGAATGAAATGAAATAAAATTACAATATGGAAGGACAATAAACCCCATTGTTTCTCTTATTATCATAGAGAATGAGGAATAAAATTCATCAAGAGAAGTTTTATAGGCCATTTTTTCACATCTGATTAATATACTTTTAAACTAGATCAATCAACATCTGTGAACATGTTTTCATCATCCCTACACAAATCCCTAAGCATGACCATTCCAAAAAGTCCAATTTTCTAGGATTAACTGCTCAAAATTAGTGTTTTTAACCCCATCACACATTATCCCTTCATAAACCTAAATTCGCCACTGGTTTCTGCATTTGGAACCTACAATTATCAAATATAGTTTCTCCCTTCCGCAAGTGCACTAACTCTATAAAATTCAGACAAATTAAAAACATTTATGAAACTTCCTCTTCCAAAAGCTTCCAAGGTTTGTTTTAACAATTTACCATGGATAAGAACTTGAATCCTCTTTTATCCTACCTTTGAGACTTCACCTCTTATCCCTTGAGCTCATCCTCCCATCATATGTGGATATTAAGGCCATTATGCTAAATCCTAAACTCCCATACCTGTCATATAAATCTATCGCCATCCATAAAACCAAGGTTGGATTTTGGATATCGATTATGATCTCATGTTGCTACCTTGAACCTAAAGGAAATATCATCTTCATACATTAGTGTGACATTGAGATGTGATTTTTGATAAGGAATGAAAATTCAACTTGGGGAGATCCTTACCAGATCAGCTACTATTCTTGGTTGTAAACTCTCTCCTGTTTCTATTAATACAAAGAGTATATTTTTTTCCTATATGTGTTGTATTATGTTTATCTTCATGTATTTCAATTCCTCACTGATTCATTGAATAAAGTAATTGAATTATGCTATGTAGACGTTTTATATCCTTGGATTATTTTTCTTGTATATGTAGGTTCTAATTATAATATCTGGAGATAGAATTGGAGTTCACAAGCGAGGAAAGAAAATCTTGCGACAGACTTGAAGTAGGATTCTTTCCCATTATTCAAATTCTCTAAGGAAAAAATATATATTCTTTGTCTTCTATATTTCTAGACCAATCCACTAGGTCTAGGGAAATTATTTTTGTCCACAATCATAAATCCCACATAACAAATTAGCTACTCCACTGGGGAGGAATTTCTTCCTTAGTGGTTTACTTGAATTAGGATCATTTTTCACCTCTTGAACCAACCTTGATTGTGTCACTCAGAGCTTGAATGACCCTAGGAGAGCCTTTCTATGAGCTTGATTTGATTTTTTGTGTCCAATTTTGGCCCATCTACCTCAATGCACCCGTTGATCTAGAGACAGAGCACGCCGGAGCATGTGATCCTTCCCTGCACCTGCGTTATGGAACATTGGTGCATGTTTTGCACCTGCGCTAATCCTTGTAAGATGCAAGAAAATTTCTTATTTTTCCCTTTATATATAAATTTCTTTGGTTCATCTAGTTTTCCTTCTGTTTCTGAGTGTGTCTTTGCCTATGAAAGCTTACAATTTTTTTTCTTTTGGTTTTGATAGCCTCAGATAATATTTTGTTTGGATTTTTCTTTCTTCTTGTCATTTAGGTCATTGGAAAATTTCTAACATGATCATTGATTGATTGAAGAAATTGATATTACAATCATAATTTTGTGTGATTTCTTTCATTAGTGATTCATTAACATCTTAGTTTTCATTTCATTTGGAAATTAAGATGTTTGAAAAGAAAAATCTCATCTTTTGCATTGCATTTAGGTTTTGTGTATGAAATTGGAGATTGGAACAATTGAATTAGGGAAATTGGGTTGGTATATATTGTTTAATGAATTTTGTATGTTGAATTAGTCTTTGTTTCCTCCCTCCCATACATATATTTTGATTGAAAATAAAATATTTCATTTTCTAATGCTAGACTACACTTTAGGATATTCAGGTGAAATTTGCAATGAGCCTTAAAAACTGAAACTTAATTCAAGATAAACTTTAAAATTTACTAATTCAATCTTAAGGAGCATTTGAAACATTAATGAAATATCTATAGGTCTAGGCTAGAGATATGTTATGACATCTATAAACATAAGAGCTATCATTTTTTCCACTGTTGCATCCTAGGGGTGATATCCCATTCCACGTACGTAAGTATATAGGACCATTATCCACTTACCTTCGGGTATATTAGATGGTACTCCACACATTAAAATTATATGGGAATGCTATCATCATACAATTACATATTAGAAAACACTAACATGGACTACACTTCCACATACCTTTGGGGATATTTTGGAAGTCCGCACTATGTTTCTATCCTCACCTTAGGTAACCGAGTCAGCGTCCTTGTATACTATGATACACCGAACACACCATTCAAGGAGATTTACTTCCCATACATAGATCCTTGGTTCTCTTGTGGTATATTTCAGTTCATAGTTTCTTGGTAAACCCTTTTTCTTAGTTACCCATTTTTATATTTATTTAGAAAATTTATTGAACTAACATGGAAGAACAACCCTCTCAACCCCGTCGTTTGCGTAGGATGAAAATATTTCCTCCTCTTACACCTTAGGTAACTCTTGGACATCATAATAAAAAATATATATAGGGTAATCCTTCTGGACCTCCATATGAAATTATTACCTCATAATCATCCCTTCCTATGAGTATTGAACCTGAGAGCACTTCCTTTTTAACTAGTGATTCCAACATAGTCAAAACAAAAGCACCTAAGTATTTTTTACCCGAGGTCATTGAACCTGACTTTATTAACTACAATACACTAAAACATGAGATTATACAATCTGAGGACCCTCAGTTCACTACACCTATTACTTAAGGCCCTTCCTCTTCTCTTCCTCTTTCTTCATCTCAACCTCAACCTGGACATCTTAGACTTGATGGTGAAGAAATTCCACATGGTATTCTATATATTGAGGAGATACCTCGAGAAGAGTATTGACCTTCTTCTCCTATTCATTTGAAAGAATTAATCTCTATTATTTCCCTCCTCCTCATAATCCAGTGTAACCTCCTTTTCCTGATTCTCCTTTTAATTCACGCATGATTTTTTCTCAGCAATATTCTTTAGGAACATTAACCATGACTGACTCTACTATGGTTTCTCAACCAACATATGCCACTATGACTGAGATGACCCATACTGTAGCCTATTCCATGTTTTCAACATCAACATAGACACATTTATATGGTGGTACGTTCATCCCAACTGGTTACCAATCATTATCTTTTACCTTTTCTGGTGCAACATCTACTCCATGGACCTCTCCCATGTCATATTTTTGTGGAATACCATTTGAAATTTATTTGATGAGGACTGCACATTCTACTCTTCCTCCTCCATCTCAACCAATAGTTGATCAATAATATATCTCATATGTCAATGGATATGGACACTTACAAAACCAAATTCATCTTATCGTACCCTCATCCTAGGGGGCATTTCCTCCATGTTCCCTTCCTCTTTCCGTGGGGGGGGGGGGGGGCGGCGGTTGTGGGGAACCTGTTGTGAGGTTATTCACTTCTCCTGGCAAAATACCGCAAGTCAGTTCTCAGCCTCATTTGAATCCTCCATATCTTGGGTTGGTTGTTAGTTCTTAGCAACCTAATTCACTCGTACAACCTAGCTTGGTTGTCAATCAAGTTAAAAATTCTCAACTTATTCCATCTTCATCTCAAATTCCTATTGTTCAAACTATGTCTCAACCTATTCAAACTAAAGCTCATGTAAGCAAACCTTTATAGGCTACACATTTAACTCAACCTCTTCCACCGGTATCTGGGCCTCCCAAGCCCCACTTACCTAGCATCTTCAAGGTCTCTTACAGCCTCTACCACTCGAATGGGATATTCCTCAAATCTAAGTAGGTCAACCTATATATGGTATGGCACAAAAAAAGCTAGCCATCCTTATGCTCGGATGATTCAAAATCCCACAGGGTATTCATTCTAAGGCATTCCTCAAATTTCTTACCAAGGTTAGCAACTCTAAACCCAACCATTTCAACCCTTGCAAGGTTATCTTAGAACTAGTAAACAAGGTTATGTTTATCCAGGTTATTATAATACTCCCTATCCGGGAGAACATATACCTATTACTTAGGAAATTCCATCATACTGAGGATACCTTCTACCAAATTTCAATAGGCAGTTTCCATTTGTGGCAACCCATGAATTTCCATATCTGACTTAGCTTATACATGATCCAATATATCACTCTCCATGGTGGTTGGTTATTCCTATGAAATTTCCTAATGATATCCTAAATTTTAATGGAAATCCTAGAGAAGAATCATCTATACATGTCATGACATATCATTTATGGTATTCTTAAAACTCTTTAAACGATGACTCAATCTATTTACATATTTTCTAGCACACACTTACTAGTATGACATCAAAATGGTATATTGAATTACCACGAGATTTTTTCAAAAATTTCAGTTCCTTAGCTACTGCATTTCTAACACATTTTCAGTTACCCACTTGGTATGAGACCAAAACTAAAATTTTGACCAAATTGAAACAATCTTATTCCACTAACATCTCTGATTATATTCATGAGTCGTGATGTTGTCATCGTTTGGTCAATAACTATGTTATGATAAAATATTATCTGAATGGTTTACCAAATATTTATTGGCACCTATTAGTGAAGATGTTGGTAAGGTCAGAGTTGTGACCGAAGAGAAAGTAGTTTCTCATGCACAATATCTAGATCTTATTTATACTCAATCTGGCATGTTTTATAAAAAAATATCAAATTCTTAATGACCTGGACATATCGTTCTGCAACCTACTAGTAAGTAATCACATTTCATTGATGGTTTGATTAGTTCTGATAGCTAGCGGTCGGTGGGAAAACCATCTGGTTCGACTCCTATTGTGGCTGACCCAAACTCATTTACTACTACTACTCCCATGACTTCTGCTTCTGAGATCAATGTCGTTCAATCCACAAAAGGAAAATATGAAAAACTAGGAATTAAGAAGAAAGGAAAAGGTAAGAAGGATAAAGATAACCCTCCATAGGACAAAAAAATAGTTAGTCTTCTAAAGAAAAGAGGAAACCTCATTAACCATGTTTAATCTATAATGAGGAATATTTCACTCATGACTGTCCACATCAAGTGGAAGTAAATCAATTTCTTATGTCATCTCTTGCACCCACTATATTGAAAATCCATTTCCTAATTAGGATACTAACATGGTTTCTCAGGATCCTTCTTCATCTTCCTTAGTAATGATGCTTTCTTCCACCTAGACGAAAAATGATGGTATGGTGGAAAATAGGAATAAGGACTATGGAAATCTAAATTCCTCTGCTACACAGGTTACTGATCAACTTTCTAGTTCTACCTCATCTACTGCGAATCCTACCCCCAATATGGTTCCTACTGAATTGAAAATCAAACCTATGAAGCATGGTATCCACAAATCGACATTCAACCCTTCTGTGAGAGTTGCACATAATTATAACATACTTGAGGATTTGACCCAAGATCCTTCAGCTTTTTCAACTCTCAATATGTTGCAAAATTGTCCTGCCAAGAGGAAGGATTTATTGTCCACAATTGGAGGTATTGATCCTTTGGATTCTAATCTCGTATTTTTTAATCACGAGAATCATACACCTTGAATGATCAGGTGATCATGTCCTATTTGGAAAAATGCTCAAAAAATTATTTTCTCAGAATTAGCTCAAACCAGAATGACAGGAAATATCTCGTCAAAAAAATCATATAGCCATGAACGGCACTCAAATCCGTTACCGTATGAAGAAGATATTGCATTTTGAAATCACCCAATAACCATCAATTTTGAAAGGAAATTTTTTTAATATTATGTGTTGGGATAATTTTATTTTTTATTAACGTTTAATTAATTAATTAAATTATATATTTATTAATATTTATATTTTTTTTATTAATCATATATTATATTACTAATTATATGTTTTAATTAATTATTAAAAAAAAAAAATTAAACCTTATTAAAATCTAATTATTAAACCCCACCATATATTAAAACAAAATTAGAATTTATGTAAAGTCCTAATCCAAATTCGAATTATTTAAAACCCACATGGCATATGTTAAAGGTTTTAAACCAAATTTTATTAGTCAAAGGAAAAGTCACGTGGCTACGTCTTATGTTTGGAGCGGAATGATAAGGGCGTGGGGGCCAGCCCCTCTCCCACAGAACCACACAGCCACAACCAAAGGCTACGCATTTGAACCGGTGGTAGTTATGTGGAAACAGGTCATGTGTGTCATCAGAGGTTGTTAAAACATTAATGCCTCCACCGTATATAACATAAAGTTTGGACGTGGATCTTGCGACGGGTGCGGTCCTATGGACCCGCGACCCTATCCGTGAGCCCCTCAACGTCTGGCGGAAGTTTCGAGGGAGCGCCCAAAGTTAGCACCGGCCCTAATTTAGCGGGCTTATCTGGCAGTCCTCCCAAATTTGGAGGAGCTTTTCTAGTCCTAATTGGGAAAATCTTGTACAGGTCATAACTTTGGCTAGGAAAGGGCAATTGGAGCGATTTTTTTTTTTTTTTGGTATTTGGAACATTTCAGAGCCACTGGATCAGTTTTCAGAGCCATCGGGGCATTTCTTCAGGTGTTTTATCAGCGAGAGAGCTTGAAGAGCCACTAGGGCTTGGGGATTTGAGAGCTATGTTAGACTATGGTTATTTGTTTAAGGTGAAAATATAGTCGATTATTATTTTTTTCAGCACTCTGAATCCATTTATGTAGCTAATTTCTCTTGTTTAGGATTTATACACTTTGTATAACCAATTTAAGAGCATAATAAGAGCAAGGACATGCCCATTTGGGAGCCTTGGACCTGGCAGATATGCGGTCACTTGGTGACCGCATGCCATTTAGTCACATTGGGCTCAGATATGAAGCCATCTACTCAGCCTGTGTGACACAATATAATATTTCCTCTTCAATTAATTGGGTTGAATACTCCTTATATTATGGCACATCTTCTGATCCTTTCTTTGACATGTTTTCTACAGATGAGAGCCTCATGGAGATCATGATTCCAGATGATGCGTCATGGAATGATCATCACCATAATTATTCCTTGTCAGATTTCTCCAAGGATAATCTTAGAGATTGGTATTCACCCAATGTCATTGAGATGTTTGCGAACTTTGTATCCATCCATGATATTGATTATGAGAAGAATTTGTCGAATATCGAGGATACATTTCCTCTTGATATTCAATCAAACCCAAAATTTTCAAGAATGTCCATATGGGTACGTATTTCTCTCCTAATGAGATCAAGACCTATAAGGCCCTTTTCCAGGAATTTCAAGAAATTTTCACCTAGTATTATGAAGAGATTCTAGGTATTTACCCAAACATTTTTTTACATAAAATAAAACATATCCTCATGCTAAGCAAGTTTGGCAGCACCTACACTCATTTCATCCTAAGAAGGCTACTTCTATTAAAGCTAAAGTTGAAAATCTTATCCACACTAGTTTCCTCTATCCACTACCATTAATTTAATAGGTGTCCAACATTGTTCCTATCATGAAGAAACAAGGAAACATTTGTGTGTCGATTACTAGGGCATAAATCGTGATTTTCCTATGGACAATTATCATACTTTGTTTATTGACCAGATTGTTGATCAATGCATTGGAAACAAATTATTTTCCTTTATGGATGGATTTTTTGGCTACAATTACATCAACATTCTCCCATCGAACCAACATAAAAAATTAAAAAAAATTGTTTTTCTATGGGGCACTTTTGGTTATAAAAGTCTCCCTTTTGTATTTAAAAATTATGGGGTTACTTTTCAGAGGGCCATAAATTATTCCTTCCTTGATATTAAACACACTATACAACCAGAGTTAGATGACCATACTACCCATTCAAAATGTCGTGTCGATCATACAACGTACCTTAGGGATATATTTCTACGTTGTAGACATTATAACATGGGGATCAATCCACACAAGTGTGTATTTTATGTAAATTTTTGGTCGAATTATTAGATTCGTCGTATCGAGGCAAGGAATTTGTAATGACCCACTAAAAGTCCAGGAAATCCTACATATTCTTGCTCCATCCTATCTATTTCAGCTACAATGAATCCAAGGACAGGCTAACTTTCTATGGATATTGTTGAGCCTCAAAATTGTGCTTTCCTTCACCTCATTTTACCTCATTTTCCCTTGTCCATTTCTATCTTAAACCCAATTGATCAATAAATATAGTTAAAATTACTTCTAGAATGATTTACATGACTGACTTGTTGAATTTTTTGATTTTTTCCATTGTTAAGCATTTTGACCGGAACTAGCTGCAGAATGCAGACATTCCGTAGCTAACCGGCGATTCTGCAGCTACCTTCATGTTTGAGTATGTTCCAGGTGGCCTCTTGAGGAAAACCACATATGGGCATGATCCACGTCGTGTCTACATGGTTCGTTGCTCATCATGGAGGAGGAAATGGATTCTGGGTACGGTTATGCACGTGGGAACACATTTGTGAAGGAAGACTCCTACTAGGACTGTCTCAGTCCAGATGTCTTTTCTTCTTCATGCAGCCACTTCAAAGAGTTCTAACGTGATTTGGATAAGGAAAGACATTGTTCCTAAATTGTTGTAATTATTGTTACGTGCATTTTCTTTATAAACTCTTGGGAGACCGAGAGCTATGTTAGAGATTTTATGTTAGATTTGCTGCTAGATTTTGTTTAAACTCTGTGTTACGTCCTTGAAGACACAGAGTGTTATGTTCAAACTATTGCATCGTTAATGGAGCAGACAAAGTTATTTTGAAGCGTGATTTAATTTGGAGTTGAATGCCGTCAAGTGGTAGAGGGCCCCTGCCTCTTGCACGGATTTCTTTTGCGTAAATTAGATAAGTTTTCCTAGCTGCCTTTACGTTTTGCATTTGAATTGGTAGTTGTTTTGTTTTAGCTACTGTAGTTGTATTCATTCTAGCTCTTCCACAAGAAGACACTCTTCCAACAGATTAAAATGATGAATGTTGAATGACTATGGTATTGTAGGATTAGGAGTTGAATTTATATTTGTTTTAACTAGCTACTGTAGTTATATTCATTCTAGCTCTTCCACAAGAAGACACTCTCCCAACAGATTATAATGATGAATGATGAATAGCTATAGTATTGTAGGATTTAGTTGTAGTTTTTGCTATTCACTATCACAGTTACACTTGTTCTAATCACTCTTCCACAAGAAGAAACTCTTCCAAGAAATTCTTAAGAAGTTCAAGACATGGCCGTGATAATGAATGATTTAGTTGTGTGTTTGTACTAAGTATCATCTCTGTTCTTGCTCTTAAACGCTTGCCCAAGACATCATAATGACGAGTAGGGTATGGATGTGATAACTTAGTTTTTCATTTGCTTTCAGTCTATTTGCTTGCAATTGCATCCAATTACACAGTCAGAATTGTTCTACCTCTTCCAAAAGAAGGAAATCTTCCAAAATATCATTAATGATGAACAAACAGATTGTGTAACTTCATAGAATAATGCATGTTAGTATAGTTAGAATGATCCGGAGTTTCATTGCATTTAATTCATGATCAGTTACTTTGTTTCAAGTTTGATGATGACTTATAGTTCAACATTGTTCTAGTTTAGTGGCATCTTAGGTTCATTCTTAGATTAACTCATTACACTTGCATCTCATATTCAAATTGTCATCCATTGCACAATAAATTACTTTAGTTGTTAGGATTAACAAGACAACCTTCATTATTCACAAACATCTTCTTGTTCTAAAAACTACAAATGATCTATAGCCATAGGAACAGAAGACAACGTCACTATAAGGTCTAAAATCTCTCTGTAATTTCCTCATCATCATTTCATAAACAGAGCTCTTCCTCAAAAGAACTACTTTGAACAAGAAACCAATAACTCTTTGAGTATAGGTTCTGTGACATTCAATTAAATTGCAGAATAGAACTAGGAATTAATCATAGAATAGAAGAGCTTAGGACAGAGTATTGCATCATTAGTGTTTAACTGTTTAGTTAGAGGATTGCATATTTAGTGATCATTTCTCAACTTTAGTTTGTGTCATTTGCCTAAAAAGTCATTATCAAGCTTTTGCTTTTATTTAGTCATAGTTTAGAATCTGCTTCAGTGTTTCTAATTGCATTTTCCATTCCATACATTAGGCTTAACTCTGTTTTTGACCACCAACTCCTTTCCATTAGTTTTCTAGACATTTCCATTGTGAATATAAAAATCACTAAAAGACAAAAAACATCATAAATCATCACAAAAGACCAAAAACATTACAAAACACTACACACAACGCATTGGGAAACAAGCACCTAGGTACATATGGTACACTTCACTTCAGTAGTTTACAAATCTTGGTTGACAATTAAATGAGCTCAGTTTAGGAGACTAGATTGAGAACCAACATTTTGGCGCCGTTGCCGGGGAAGTGAAAACTAGGTAACCTTTGTTTCTTAGTATCCAAAAACAATTTTATGCGTAGGGAGAGAGATTCAAGGGGAAGATTTATAAGCAGCAGAGGCAGAAGTTTTATTTCTAGAACACCACTTGTTTCATCTAGACCGAGAACTAGTACACCTTCAACTCAAACCCATCTTCCATCCTTTACTGATCCTGGACTTCTAGAAGATCTAAGGTCACCTATTCCATTAGAGAAACCTTCCACTTCATCCACTGAACCTGCCATAGAAGAAGATCCAAAAATTCCTGTTAGGGACACAAACCTTTCTACTTCCACAGGAGAGTCAACCATGGCAGAAGAAGGAGGAGGAGGAGTTGTTAATGGAGAACACACATTATTTGGAGGAGGTAGAGGAAGAGGTAGAGGAGAAGGAGGAAGAGGAGAAGGAGGTAGAGGTGCAGATGGAGGGAAAGGTAGAATAGGAAGCTCTTTTGGGTTCCCTATACTTGATGAAGAAACCAATACAACCATGAAAAACATTTCACCTTCTGTCCTTCCGAACTTCTATGGACTTAAAACTGAGGATCCTGAAACTTTCTTATTCGAATTTGAAGTGCTGTGTAGGAATTATGACTACTTACAAGATGCTCAAAAACTGAAATTATTTCCTTCAACTTTGAAGGGAGCAGCATTGAAGTGGTTTATGAGTTTAAACAGTAGTTCTATTAGAACATGGGAAGACATGAGACAAGCATTTCTAGAGAGATACTTGGATTATTGTATGCCGGTTAATCATAAGGAAGAAGTGTTCAAGATGTTACAAAAGGAAGATGAAAACTTAGAAGATTTGTTGGAAAGATTTAAATACAACATAAAAAGGGCACAAATGGAAAACCTAGATCAAGACACTTTAAAATCTCTTTTGTTGAAAACGATTAGGGATGAATGGTTGGATATCCTTAACATGATGGGAAAAGGGGATATATCACAACTCACATTACCTGAAATATCTGAGTTATGTATCAACCTTTCCAGAGGGAAATCTAAAACTACCAAAGGTCCAAGAGATCCTGCTCTTGCAAGGGCAAGTAAATCTGCTTCTGGGACAGTAAGTAGATCAGAAATAGGACATATGCTTGATGATTTTAAATATGACATCTTAGGGAGTCTTAGTGAACAAATAGACACCCTCAAGATACAAAACAAGCAAAAGGCTGAATCTGATGCCTTGGCAATCTTTTGTCCCAAATGTAGGAAGAAACATGCCTTGAGAGAGTGTCCTTTAGATGTAAAAGTTGTAGAAAACTGTGTTATTTGTTCTGAGAAACATGAGACCAAGAATTGTCCTTCTCTTCCTGGTCTCAAGGCTGTTTTTCAGGAAGAAACTCCTACAGATTCCACAGAGTCTCTTAATTTTGTATCTAGAATACCTTGGCAGGGACCTCAGACACAAGGATTCCATGATCAAATGTATAATCAACCTCCACCTTGGAATTCTTGGCAGCAACCTTGGCCCCAATTTCAAAATCAATCTCAAGCTTGGGCACAAGGATCACAAGGTCCCTATGGAAGATACTCTCCATATTATTAGTATCCACCATCCTATCCACCATATCCACAATTTTATCCTCAAAATCCTCAACAAAATTTTCCTCAAAATCTTCAACAAAATTTTCAACAAAATTCTCAACAACATCATCAGAACCAACCTCATCAAAATCAACCACTTCCATTACCATTCCCTCAAAAATCCAATCAATTACTAGCTCAGCCCATACCAAACCCCAATAATAAGAATCCTCAAAATACATACATGATAGAAGGACAACAATTTCCAACTTATTTAATTACTCCTCTAGACCTTAGTGATGTTCAACTTAGGTCTGGAAGGATACTTGAGAAGAGGAAACCTTCTGTGATCATACAAGAACAAGATAATTCTGAGGAAGACTCCCTATGGGTTAATAAAAGTCTTGAGGAAGATACATCCTTTCAAGACCAAAACATTGAAAAACTAAAACAAAAAGATCCAATAAATCCAACTCCTGTATTAGAGCAACCATCCACATCTACTTCTATACCTCCCTTCCCGGAAAGATTACAAATTGATAAAGGTATAGAAAAACAAATCATGGTGCCTAATTATGATTTCTTAGATGAATTGAGAAATGTTTGCATTAAAATTCCATTATTGCAAGCCATCAAAGAAATCCCAATTTTAGCCAAAACAATAAAGGAGTTGAGTATGAAGACAACAAGAAGAAGAATAAGAGAAACCAAGAAAATTCAACTGGTAGGACAAATAGCAGACATTATGATGGGTAAGATTACTATTCCAAAGTACCTTGACCCAGGAAATCCAATTGTCAAAATTCACATCAACGGAATTGAAATTCAAAACACACTCATTGACTTAGGAGCAGCAATAAATATCATGAGTAGACAGATCATGGACAAACTGAAACTTCCTAATCTTCTCTTTACACCCACATTATTACAATTAGCGGATAGATCTATGATTAGACCAGATGGGGTAATAGAAGACATTCCAGTGTCCCTAGACTCTTGGGAGTACCCTGTGGATTTCATGATCCTAACACCCAAGAATAATCTAGGAGGCCATCCTGTTATACTAGGAAGACCTTGGTTGGCTACAGCTGATGCCTTTATTAGTTGTAGGTCCGGTGATATGTATATTTATGATGGTAGTTCAACAAAGAAATTCACTTTATATCCTCCAGCTAGGACAATTACAGATCTAGATGACACTCAATGGATAGAGGATGAAGAATATTTACAACCACTCTTCACAATTTGAGAAATTAGTGAAGATAATCAAATTCTGAATACTCTAGAAAACTTTGAATCTTCTCCAGAACACAAACAAGAATCATTTCAAGAGGGATCCAATATTGAATTCTTGTCATCTAGGCAGATGTCTCTTCATTCTATGGACAAATTTGGCAGCTCTACAAGTGAAATTTTTCCGGGCAAAACCTTGAACATAAACAAAAACCTAGAAAAATCTCAACAAGAAGAGTTAGTCAAAGTATTACAGAGACATTCTTCTGCATATGCATGGGAATACACTGACATGAAAGGGATAAGTCCCAAGACTTGTACTCATCACATCTATATAGAGGGAAATTTCAAACCAATCAGACAGCCTCAAAGACGGATGAATCCAAATCTTAGGGAAATTGTCAAGGAAGAACTGCAAAAATTATTAAATGTTAATTTCATCTATCCTATTTCAGATAGTTAGTGGTTTCTCCTTTGGTGATTGTGCCTAAGAAAAATGGAAAGTGGAGGGTGTGTGTTGACTACCGAGAACTGAATAAAGCTACTCTTAAAGACCATTTTCCCTTACCTTTCATAGATCAAGTATTAGATATATTAGCAGGTAAAAAGTACTTTTCATTCCTGGATGGGTTTAGTGGTTACAATCAAATCCAAGTAGCACTTGAAGACCAAGATAAAACCACATTTACTTGTCCTTGGGGTACCTATGCCTACCAAGTATTGCCATTTGGGTTATGCAATGCACCTGCAACATTCCAAAGGGCAGTATTAGGAATTTTTTCTGATCTGATACATGACTGTGTAGAGGTGTATATGGATGATTTCATAGTTTATGGGGACACATTTGAAGAGGCTTTAGAAAACTTGGAAAAAGTCTTAAAAATATGTCAAGAAGCAAACCTTTCACTTAGTCATGAAAAATGTTTTATGATGTTCACTGAAGGTATTGTTTTAGGGCACCACATTTCAGAGGATGGGATTAGAGTTGATGAGGCGAAAGTTGAAGTCATTTCTAACCTATCCATTCCAAGTTGTCAAAGAGATGTAAGAAGTTTTCTAGGATTTACGGGGTACTATCGGAGATTTATAGAAAACTTCACCAAATAGCATCTCCTCTCTTCAAATTACTCACCAAAGATTGTGAATTTAAGTGGACTTCTGATTGCCAGTTAGCTTTTGAAACCCTGAAAACCAAAATTTCTGAAGCACCTATATTAAGGGGACCTAACTGGAAGTTACCTTTTCATATCTCGACGGATGCTTCCGATACAGCTCTAGGAGCAGTATTGGGACAGAAAGATTTAATTCCCTATGCCATCTATTATATCAGTAAAAATTTGACTCCTGCAGAGTTAAACTATACTGTAACTGAAAAAGAGTTTTTAGCTGTTGTTCATGCCATTAACAAATTTAGACACTATATAACAGGCTATGAAACTTTTATTCATACTGATCATTCTGCCATTAGATATTTAATGAATAAATCAATCACTAATGGTAGAGTTATAAGATGGTTGTTATTATTGCAAGAATTCAACATTACTATTCTAGATAGGCCTGGAAAACAAAACATTGTGGCTGACTTCCTGTCTAGAATTCAAAATATCAAAGATGACACTGCGGTTGAAGATCAATTTCCTGATGAATATCTTTTTGCAGTTTCTACTCAAACTCCATGGTTTGCTGATATTGCTAATTATTTAGTTTCAGGAAAATTTCCTTCAATTATGAATGCAAGGGATAAAAGAAAAATCATTAATGATAGTGCAAGATATTCATGGGTCGCTAATGAGTTGTACAAGACAGGTCCAGATTTGATTATTAGAAGGTGTGTTCGTGAAGATGAGATGCCAGAAATTCTCAAGGCATGTCATGATGAACCTTGTGGCGGACACTTTGCAGATAAGAGGACAGCCTATAAGATCCTTAACTTAGGATATTATTGGCCATCTTTGTTTAAATATGCAAGGGAATATGTCAAAAGGTGTGACAGTTGCCAAAGGGTAGGGAAACCTTCTCCTTCGGGTGAGATGCCATTACAACCTCAGGTACACATTGAACCTTTTGAAAAATGGGCCTTGGATTTTGTAGGACCTATTAGTCCTCCATCAAGACAAAAGAAATACATATTAGTTTGCACTGATTATGTTACTAAGTGGGTAGAAGCTAAACCATTACTTGTTGCTAATGAATCATCTATAGTTACTTTTCTTTTTGAGGATATTTTCACTCGTTTTGGTGTCCCAAGGGAAATTGTTACAGATCAAGGAGCTCAATTTACATCAAGGCTAGTGGAGCAAATGATGGAGAAGTACAAAATCAGACATAGAACATCTACTCCTTATCATCCACGAGCAAATGGTCAAGTGGAATCCACTAACAAAGTCATTGAAGGTATCCTAACAAAGACTGTTCATCTACATAGAAGAGATTGGGTAGATAGGCTTCCTGAAGCCTTGTGGGCCTATAGAACTACATGGAGAAACACAACAGGCCATACTCCTTATGAGCTTGTTTATGGAAAGCAAGTTTTGTTTCCCATAGAGTTTCAAATTCAAACATTTAAGATGGCAGTTCAGCTAGGACTTGATCTAACGGAGGCACAAAAGCATAGACTGGAGAAAATTAATGAATTGGATGAGATCAGACAAGATGCAGTTCAGAAAACAAGTCTAGTCCAATAGCAAAGGGCTAGATGGCATGACAAGTACATCAAGGAGAATAAATTCAAAGAGGGTGACTGGGCTCTCTTGTTTGATTCAAAATTCAAGGATTTTCAAGGGAAATTTCAGACACATTGGCTTGGGCCATATGAAATTGTTCGAATTTTTGATAATGGGGCGGTAAAAATCAGAACTATAGATGAAGATGAGGTCACTTTTCTTGTGAATGGTCATATACTGAAGCTATACCACAAGCCACTCTCAAGAGAAGAGTTTGTCAAGAAGTTCCAAGAAGACAATGATGTGAAGTTAATGAAGAAGAGTCTCTCTTCTTCATCAACTTGATTAAATTTTCTGAAGCATCTCTCTTTTGAAAAAAAATAAAAATAAATAAATAAATAAATAAAGGTATAAACATGAAAACCAATCATTGATTGGCATGTTTATACAGAAAATATAGGGTGAAAATCAGAGTCTCTCTGACACTCTAACTTTTCCCATTTTTGTTTTTATAAGCAGCTGTTATAAAAATCATAAGTTCAGTTCCAAAGTGCTTATGATTCATTTCATCTCACTCCATTCATTTATTCATCCATACTCCATCTCATCCATCATTCACATTTCACTCCATTCCACATTTCATTCATCTCATTTCATCTTCCATCCATCTCATTTTCATGTCAAAATACAAAATTTGATATTTTGCTGTAAGTGAATAAAATATGTCATGAATTGCAGTACAGCTCTTATGTTCCTTCATTCCATTTTCATGAACTGAATCCATTCCATTCCATTATCCACTTCATACATATCATAATCCATCATCCATTTTCATTCATACCACATAACATTTCACCCATATTCCAAAAACATTCCATTTTCATGATTAAAGTGTTATACAGGAACATTCTGCAGCTCAGTGGACATTCTGCAGCTGATCAGCCTTTCTGCAGCCCGATAGTCTTTCCGCAGCTACAAACCCTGAAGGCATCAACCAGCAGACATCAGAATTACAACAAAGTGACCCAGTGTATTCATGAATCAAAAGCATCAAGAAAATTATGAAGACTCCTCCAGAGATGAGCAGAGAAGACAAAGGCTACAAAAATCAAATAAAGGGCAGAGGTAACAAATTTAAATTACGATGGAATTTCATAAAATTTTAGCATAGTTTAGTTGTGGATTATTCGAAAAGGTTGTTTTAATTGTTTTTATTGATCAAACACCAACAAACCCTCTACAGACTTTGTATTAAAATCTTCCATTTCAAATTTCATATCTGATAGCATTTAAGCGGCTAAAAAGGCCGAGGTGTTTGAATTATCCACGTCTCTTAACCAGATCATTCAATGATGATTCCTTCTTCCGTCGTAAAATCCTCCGCCGTCTCTTCAATCATTAATACAATCCCTCCACCTCACTCTACTACTCCATTCTGTGACCACTGCCATAACTTCATTCCGTAGCCAGCATTCCATTCCGAAGACGGAGATTATTATCACCGAGAGCAGAGCCAAAGGATATCAGTTTGAATATCATTGAGCATTGTAAACGCAGAGCAGAGTAGAAGGGTAAATTTGGAAGTATAACAGTGTGAGGACTTGAAGCCACTTGATTCCGTGGGCAGATAAAATATCACTGTGGGCAGATAAAATATCACTTTGGACGGAGTTTGAAGCATTTTCACTATAAACACAGAATTGTAACAGTGTTGAGTTTGAAGTCTTTTGTTACCAAAGACAGAGGTGTTGCAGTGATTGAGTTTGAAGTCTTTTGTTACCAAAGACAGAGGTGTTGCAGTGTTGAGTTTGAAGTCTTTTGTTACCAAAAGACAGAGGTGTTAAAATCGAAACCATTTGCTACCAAGAGCCGGAGGTATTGCACAAAAGAAATTTGAAGCCATCTGCCACTGTCTATCAGAGACATATCAACTCGAAATTTGAAATTGCTTTCATTATCAAACAGAGGCATATCACTCCAAAGTTCAATTATCAATATAAGCATATCAGTTCGAGGTTTCGAAGGCATTTTTCATTATCAAACAGAGGCAAATCACTTCAAAATTCAATTGTCAACAGAAGCATATCAGTCCAAGGTTTCGAAGGCATTTTTCATTATCAATCAGAGGTATGTCATTATGAAGTTTGGAGCCATTTTCATTTAAAGCTTGAAGCCATTTCAATCCGAAAGTGAAAGTCATTGTTTTGTGGGTAGAAGAGTGCTAATTTGATATTGAAAAATCATGGGTTTAATTGTAAGGACTGAACCTGTGGGTTCAAAATATTTAGAAGGTTACCCACAATGCAAAGAAATGTTACAACAAATAGGATGGCTTCAATTTTTGGAAAAATTTAATGGCTTCCATAAGGAAGTCACTAAAACATTTGCAAGAGCATTTCAAGGAACCGAAGTTGAAGTAGGTGATGTCAAGTTTACTTTCACTGAAGTTTTTATTGCAGAGGCTACAGGATTGTTCAGAACTGGGGAGAGATGGTTTAAAAAATAGAGAATTCCACAATGACTCCTGGAAACAAATTTTAAAATCACCAAATATGGATTTTAGTGTATTCAAGAAAGGAATTCCCAGTACTGCATTGAAAAACAAATGGAGAAACATACTACTTCTTTTGCAAAAATTTGTTACATGTGAGGGTAGATATGGGACATTTTATGTCTACCACATCAGACTAATGATGCATTTTCTGGGAGAAGACTTAAACCTACCATATTTCTTGCTTCAAAGTCTAAAGAAGATGGCTTCCTGTGTTCAGAGAAGAGTTCAATTTTTAGAGACAACCCTGTATCATCATGGTTTGGTCAAAATTTTAATTGAGCATCATCTAGCTAAAACAAATGATACATGGGATGATTTCTTAATAAGAAATCATTTTGAAGAATCAAAAGAACCATCACCTGAACCACAGCCTACAAAGAGAAGTAGGAAATGGAGGGCTTCACAAGTTGAAATTGACAAACCAGTCCAAGAGAGCAGTGAGGAAATCATTTTAGAGAAGTTGACTCGAATCAAGAGGCAACTTAAGGAAGAGAAGATAATCAAGGAATCTGCCACAGAGAAAGGAGAGGGATCCTCTCAGCCTAGGAGAAGCCACAAATTAAAGGGAAAACTGAAGAAAACACCAATCAAACAGACAGGGGTAATCAATATAGAAGATGAAGAAATACCCATTGAAGAGGATGATGAAGAGGATTTTTATGAAGGAACCCCTGAAATTGATCCTGCTCAACAGGAAATTTATGACTATGTGGAAACTTTAGAGAGGACAGCTTCAGAAAGCAGAGAGAGAACCCCCAGTCCTCCACTGTCTGAAATAGATATATTGAGGAGGGATAGATATGAGTTGGAATTGCTGAATAGACACATAAAAAATGAGAATGAAATTCTCAAAGATCAAATCAAGCTCAAAACTGATATGAACTCAACCTTATCCCTGCATATAGAAAAAGTGGAGAGGACCAATGAGAAGTTGAAGACAAGGAACAAAAAGCTAATCAGGGCACTCACCAACCTCAGGTTCAAACTTGTTATCAGGAAACCCAGAAGACCTCTAGCTTCCAGACAAAGGAGAAGAAGAGGATTAGATGTCCTTGCAGAAGCCTCTGAATTCATAGGATAATTTGCATGAGGACATGCAAAGAGACAGCAGTGGGGGTATGTTGAGCCTCAAAATTGTGCTTTCCTTCACCTCATTTTACCTCATTTTCCCTTGTCCATTTCTATCTTAAACCCGATTGATCAATAAATATAGTTAAAATTACTTCTAGAATGATTTACATGACTGACTTGTTAAATTTTGTGATTTTTTCCATTGTTAAGCATTTTGACCGGAACTAGCTGCAGAATGCAGACATTCCGTAGCTAACCGGCGATTCTGCAGCTGCCTTCATGTTTGAGTATGTTCCAGGTGGCCTCTTGAGAAAAACGGCATATGGGCATGATCCACGTCATGTCTACATGGTTCGTTGCTCATCATGGAGGAAGAAATGAATTCTGGGTATGGTTTTGAACGTGGGGAACACATTTAGGAAGGAAGACTCCTATTAGGACTGTCTCAGTCCAGATGTCTTTTCTTCTTCATGCAGCCACTTCAAAGAGTTCTAACGTGATTCGGATAAGGAAAGACATTGTTCCTAAATTGTTGTAATTATTGTTACGTGCATTTGCTTTATAAACTCTTGGGAGACCGAGAGCTATGTTAGAGATTTTATGTTAGATTTGCTGCTAGATTTTGTTCAAACTCTGTGATACATTCCTGAAAACGCAGAGTGTTATGTTAAAACTATTGCATCATTAATGGAGCAGACAAAGTTATTTTGAAGGCATGATTTAATTTGGAGTTGAATGCCGTCAAGTGGTAGAGGGCCCTGCCTCTTGCACGGATTTATTTTGCGTAAATTAGATAAGTTTTTTTCTAGCTGCCTTTACGTTTTGCATTTGAATTGGTAGTTGTTTTGTTTTAGCTACTGTAGTCGTATTCATTCTAGCTCTTCCACAAGAAGACACTCTTCCAACAGATTATAATGACGAATGTTGAATGACTATGGTATTGTAGGATTAGGAGTTTAATTTATAGTTGTTTTAACTAGCTACTGTAGTTATATTCATTCCAGCTCTTCCACAAGAAGACACTCTTCCAACAGATTATAATGATGAATGATGAATAGCTATGGTACTGTAGGATTTAGTTGTAGTTTTTGCTGTTCACTATCACAGTCACACTTGTTCTAATCACTCTTCCATAAGAAGGAACTCTTCCAAGACATCCTTAAGAAGTTCAAGACATGACCGTGATAATGAATGATTTAGTTGTGTGTTTGTACTAAGTGTCATCTCTGTTCTTGCTCTTAAACGCTTGCCCAAGACATCATAATGACGAGTAGAGTATGGATGTGATAACTTAGTTTTTCATTTGCTTTCAGTCTATTTGCTTGCAATTGCATCCAATTACACAGTCAGAATTGTTCTACCTCTTCCAAAAGAAGGAACTCTTCCAAAATATCACTAATGATGAACAAACAGATTGTGTAACTTCATAGATTAATGCATTTTAGTATAGTTAGAACACTCCGGAGTTTCATTGCATTTAATTCATGTTCAGTTACTTTGTTTCAAGTTTGATGATGACTTATAGTTTAACATTGTTCTAGTTTAGTGGCATCTTAGGTTCATTCTTAGATTAACTCATTACACTTGCATCTCATATTCAAATTGTCATCCATTGCACAATAAATTACTTTAGTTGTTAGGATTAACAAGACAGCCTTCATTATTCACAAACATCTTCTTGTTCTAAAAACTACAAATGATCTATAACCATAGGAACAGAAGACAACATCACTATAAGGTCTAAAATCTCTCTGCAATTTCCTCATCATTTCATAAACAGAGCTCTTCCTCAAAAGAACTACTTTGAACAAGAAACCAATAACTCTTTGAGTATAGGTTCTGTGACATTCAATTAAATTGCAGAATAGAACTAGGAATTAATCATAGAATAGAAAAGCTTAGGACAGAGTATTGCATCATTAGTGTTTAACTGTCTAGTTAGAGAACTTGCATATTTAGTGATCATTTCTCAAGTTTAGTTTGTGTCATTTGCCTAAAAAGTCATTATCAAGCTTTTGCTTTTATTTAGTCATAGTTTAGAATCTGCTTCAGTGTTTCTAATTGCATTTTCCATTCCATACATTAGGCTTAACTCTGTTTTTGACCACCAACTCCTTTCCATTAGTTTTCTAGACATTTCCATTGTGAATATAAAAATCACTAAAAGACCAAAAACATCATAAATCATCACAAAAGACCAAAAACATTACAAAACACTACACACAACGCATTGGGAAACAAGCACCTAGGTACATATGGTACACTTCACTTCAGCAGTTTACAAATCCTGGTTGACAATTAAATGAGCTCAGTTTAGGAGACTAGATTGAGAACCAACAGATATTTTTTCCCAATTATGTTGAATTGGCCAAAGGATTTACTCGCATGTTAAAGAAAGGGGTTCCCTTCCATTGGGACGACATTGCTAAAAAGGCTTTCGATTCTTTGAAAGGTGTTTGATTCAAGAATTTTTTTTGTATACCACATATTACCAACATGATTACTTCCTATGCCTCGCTACTGCATGTAATACCATATCTATGGTATTTTTAATAGCCTCGATGAAAGTTCCATGTAATTAAAGTTAATAAAGGAAAAAAATAATGACCAAGGTTGATGGGACACTTATTCCAAGATGAATGTTGGGAAAAACATCCTATTGGGTGTTCATTTTGGTTATTATGGCTAAAGGAAATTGGAGAAGGAAATGGAAAGGCTTCGGAAAGGCATGATGCATTAATTGACATTTCATTTATGAAAATAATGGAAAATAGGAGAAAAGGAAGGTGAAAGGTCATAGGTTGCATGTGAGGAGGAAAATTAAGGAAAATAATTTAAATCAAAGAAATTAGAGGCCTCATTAATAAAACGGCTTATGAGGATCAGTTGGCAAGAATTTTGCTCAACCTTTTGTGAGTACATTTTTGGAGGTATCTCATTATTCTCTCTCTCTCACACTCTTGGACACTTATATTTTCTTGGATCACTTGGGCATTGGAACAAGAAGGGAAAGAAAGCAAGAATAAAGAGGAAGCAATCAAGGAAAAGTAGGAATCAAGGAACTACATCAGGATTCTTTGAAGGTATCAATTTTCATGTGTTTGTTCCTTGATAGATATGGAATGAATGTTATTTCATGCTGTTATTTTATATCTTGGAATGGGTTTTTTCCAAGTGTGACAGTGTTTTCAGCCTACCCTTTCCATTTTTGGATAACCATGGTGTTGTGGAGTTCTCATGTTTTCATTTAACTAGATTTCCAGATGGATTCAAAGTTGAGTGGGATGGATCTCTGAATTGGTATAACACATGGCCTAGTAACCCTTGAACAAGGTTGTGGGTTGCGGTAAATTTGGATAGTGTATTGGCTCGGATGGCCTAGGAATCCTCGACTGGTGAATAGTGGGGTATATAGTAAAGCCTAAAGGTGGTTTTCTCTCCATCATGCCTAGGAATCCCAGATTTGCGATATACGGTAAAGCCTAGAGAGTATGTCTCGATTTAAGGCCTATTGATTGCTGATTTGGACTTTGGGTTTTGGTAAAGCCTGAGAGACTAGGAGACATGAAAAATCCTCATGGTGTAGGTGGAGAGAATCCGATGATACCCATGATTGTGTTGGCCTAGTGATCGTGTGTAGATCACGGTAAAGGCTAGTTTATGATTGATGAGGGTGAGGTGGTTTAGCCTAGGGATGACCTGGTTAGTTCTTTAGGTTAAACTCCCACATTCATGCTTGGAATATGGAATGGAGGTGATTGGATGAAGAGAGATTTGGCTCAGCCAATCTCTGATCAGGTGGAATGTGGAAGTCCCATCTCCAGTTAGTTTTTACATTCATTACTGAGCAGCTCATTCCTTTGATATTTTATGTATAATTGCACTGGTTATTATGTCGATCCTATTGTTGTTGTATCCATTGTATTTATGTTGTTATTATACTGGTTATAAGCATGTATTTTATTAGTGATGACATATGGCTCTCCCCATGTTTTTACTTGTAAATGAATTCACAATGTATCTATGGTCAAATATATTGTATTGTAGCTAATGATGTAAGGTAGCAATGCTTCTTATTGATTCTCAGATAAGTATGAGAGCCCTATACTTAGTTCTATTTTTTACACCTGTAGCTTTCATGTTTGTGACATGTTTGAAAAAATGTTTGTCATGGATAGGAAAGGTCTAGATGAGTTCCTATTGATGTTATTGATTTTGTATAATTGTCCTGTTGTTATTTATCATCTCTGAACTTTTCATAAATTTCTGGGTAGAGCAATGGGTTATGGGCTTGAAAAGGTGGCTCAAATCCCAAGGAAGCTAGCACAAAACTAATTATTTGGGGCCTTGGCTGCTGGCATACAGTTTTATGTTTGTGACTATATCCTCCTAGACATTGGTATGCAAGCCTATGCACACAGATGTGGCTCAAAGGCGTCAAAATTCCAGTGTGACCTAGGGGTAAGAGGCCTGAATGGTTGGGTTACCTCTTGGGGGTGTGGTTGTTGTACAAGGTTTATATATTATGTTTTTGTCATTTCCACTTCCTTAAGGTCACCTAGGAGGTTGAATCTCATTATAGTAGCCTCGCGTTGCATATTTACCCCAACTAGTTGGTTACTTAGGTAGTTGTTGGAAGGGGGTGTTATAGTATTGGTTAAAGAGGATGATATAGGGAACGGGAATCCCTTTTATTATTTGAGTCAGAAATTGAATGATACTAAACTCAAATAAACTCATGTCGAAAAGCTATCTTTAGCAGCAGTGAAATTTGTCCAAAGGTTTCACACTATATATTGCTTCGCAAGGATTTTTTTTTCTGATTGTAACCCCATGACATACATATTGTCACGATAGTGGAAAATTATTACACATGGATTTTCATCCTCCAATAATTCGATGTAGAGTTCATAAAATCAAAGTCGAAGAAATCCTTATTCTTTTTCGAGTTGATCTGCAAGCTTCCCACTAGCGAAACTAAAACAATATCTAACGATTCTATTCTGGATAATTCGTTGCTCTTTATAGATTCATCTAACCCATGGTATGGATATATCATCATATATCTCTAGAACTAGACTTTCCAACCCAATAAATCTTGCTATGACCAGTGATGTATCCGCCTTAGCCCATTGTGGCAGTAGATTACTCTCTTTCTCTTAAATCATGCCATTGCAAGGTTTGGTGTACCACAGGATATAGTTACACACTATGGGAATAATTTTTGTAATCACATGATGTTTGAACTCACTGCTACATTGGGCCTTCACCATGAAATATAAACTCCCTCCCCACATGTGAACAAACAAGTTGATGTCATAAACAAAGTTTTGAAAATGGCACGTGCTTCAGCGCATGATAGAGATCCAGAGATTAGATTGGCATCTCATTCTTTATGAAACCTTGTCGTCATACCTAACATCTGTCTGGATTGCCACTGGATTCACACCATTTTAATTGGTGTATGGTTTGGAATAAATCCTTCCTATTTAGTGTGAAATTCCATCTTTGAAACTTGTTGTCAAAATTCTTCCTGTCACTTCCGTAGAAGAAGAACATTTCTTACATATGACGTGATTCGATGAAACCTATAACAATGTTGTGATGGATAATGAGGCCCATAATAGATGCATTATGGTGCAATATGATATGAATTTAAAGCCTCGTGACTTCTCGGAAGGTGACCTTGTTTTGTTATATTAGCAAGAGTCTGATAATCTAGGATCCGAAAAGTTCGAGCCAATGTAGCTAGGTCCATACATTGTTAAAAATGTTCTTTCTAAAGGGGCCTATGAGCTTATTTATTTCGATGGAGTTCCATTAGTGCAACCCATAAATGATTTTTACCTTAAAAAATACTATTCTTAAGTAATTTTTGCATAGTTCACTTTGTACATACAGTTTAGAGGTGTGATGAGTGTGTTTGAAGTGTGTTCCCTTAATATTTTTGTACCATTTCAGTTAATCTTGATTTACATTTGGTTTGCAGATGACAATGCCCCCTCAACCATATATTGGTTATGTTGATGGTGCTAATCGTAGTACTCCAAACTTTTCCTCCACAACGTGAGCTCTATATGATTTGACTGGCGAGTTAGTGATTTTAGAAGGGATTTGTATCAGTCACTCTACCAATAATATCGTTGAGTATAGTGTAGTGATTGAACTATTGTCTGATGTTATTTCTCATGGAATCCATCGTATACTTGTCAGACTTGACTCACAACTTGTAGTACTATATTTGACTAATGTATATTCAGTTATAAGTCTAAATATGCTTCGTATTTTTTTAAGGGATCACCTTCTAGAAAGATATTTTGATTATATCCTCTATCAACACATCTCTAGAAGTATAAATACATTGATGAATGCATTATAAAATTTTGTTTTAGACAGACATTTGTGACATATGGAAATTCAATTCAATTCACATCACATACATTGAACAAGATAATAGAACACAAAGAAACACCAATAGGTATATATATATAAATTTTGTTTTATAAAATGATCCACCTGAGACACATATGGCCACATGGCCTATCATATCAAAAAATACATAGCCTGCTAGTAGACTAATCCTGATGCCACTCATGATAACAAGTGACTGCACGTGCTATCTTGCATAAAAGCTCACTCATACAACTAGACACACCAATATTATGATGATGTCATCTCATAGGTATCTGATCAACCTCAGTCTCAACTATGCCCTGGGCCAATCCCTCCATATGCCACTCAACCTCTACGAGAGTATCAGCCACATCAAGATCCTGCAATACCTCTCATCCCCCTGATATGGAGTATCAGCCACATTTTGGTATGGATTCAAATTCTTAGGGTGATCAGATAAAGAAATATTAGAACATATATAATAGGGCAAGGTAGGTAGGCTATTGGATATTTTGAGCTTTGTGGAGTGAAAGGGAGGAACATATTTAGATTCAATTAAACATAGAGAATTTTAGAATGAATTATATATTTAATCTCAGTTTGAAAACATATATATTGTTTATAAGCCATAGTAGAGTGTAATTAAACAAATTCAACCCTTTATCTTCTTTAAACAATATAGATATGGAAATACAAAGAAGTAAAAATTACATAAGAATAAAAACATCACCAATTTTCTTGACACATAAATGCTGGAAAAGATTTATGTATTAAATAAATGATCACTTTTCGCTCAGTGAACAAATTTACATCAAGAGGATGTTTTCTTCATCGAATTACAAACCCTTGTACTTCGATTTATGAAGTATTTATAAAAAAATTATCAAAATATCTTTCTTTGAAATATCAATATTTTTACAAAAAAATCTTAAAAAAATAATTACAAAAATAGTATAGAAATATAGGAAAATGAAATTGTTGTAATCCTCTGGCACATATTTCGAGGATTGTTGCTGATGATTTGGATTGAAAAAGTAATGATTTTTTTTTAAGGCGAACATCTGTTTTACTCAAATAATATGCACAGTTTAACCCAATTGTCTTCATCTGGGGTGGAGAATTTAATTACCTTCCTATAGGTTTCATCCACCTTGGTGTATTTTTGGAATGTAGGTTTTACTATGAAAATATTCTTTATCTCATTTTTTATAAGAAATTTGAATTCCAAACCCTCCATGAAATCGTTTCCTCTGATGGCTCCTTTGATGGTGGAAAACTTTGACTTTTCCGTGGCTACGGTGTACAACTTCTGCTGATAATCCTCCAACTTGACTAACTTATCTCCAATTCCTTTCAAACCTGGAAATCCCTTTTGATTAAGTATATTTAATTTCTTATGGAACTTCTGAATGTCGGCCTCTATGTTGTGGAACTTGTTTTCCAACTATAGCATCAAGTTCCTTTTTGTAATATTCCTAACTTAGCATGCAGCTAAGGGAATATTAAAATTATGTTTTGCTCTTAGATAGAGGAATAAAATGGGTAGAGAGGCCCATAAATATCTTTATTAGCAATAAAATCCCTCTTAAATGGGAAAGGGATCATATTCATAACTGGATAAACCAACTTCATGTGTGAACAAGAGCCCAATGCATGTGGACAAAGTCAAGGTTTGACTAAGTCAACTAAGCAAATGTGGAGGATGTGAAACATTAATGAAAGATAACCCATTGGGAATATAGATCTATTTACATAGTTGTAATAAAGCCACCTTGTGTGTGGAAAAAGGCATTGCATGGAGATCCAGTCAAGATTGATCAAGTCCATCAGCGATGTTATGGAGGAGTGGTATTGATGAAGGGACAGCGCAGTTTTGGAGGGAGATTCATTGCATGAATATGGAAACCCTAATGAGTGGGATCAAAGGTGAGAAGGATCACATTGTTTATAAGGAGGAGGATGGCAGCCATATGGGGTTAGTTTATGATTATGATTTTCTGACTATATGGTATGTTTAGACATACTTCTTTCTCTAGCTATTTGGCTAAGATAGAGTGTTGTTTAGCACAAGGTCTTCCTGTTTAGGAATTCCTTCTCTTACATGGAGTAGCTCTTGGAGGAGCCTTGCACCATATTGTCCACTATGCTTGAGGCCAAGCTTCACCTTCCTTTGACAGTGCAGATCCTGTTGAGGGTTTGACTGTTTCAAAAAGCTGCAGCAAGTGGAGGCTAGATCTTCATATCTAGGCCATCTCAATACTTATTTTCAGTGGAGGAGTCTTCTAATCCATTGGGAGGACATTATTGAAGGTTGTGAGCTATATTTTCATATCTTGGCTATAGGCCAACATCATTTTATCCCCTATATTGCAGAGGGAGCCTAGATCTATGTTATTCCTGAAGGAGCTGCTGCGTGGTGATTCAGTACACCACTTGGAGAGATGATTTGCTGAGTGTTGGGGATATGCCCTTAAATTTGGAGATATGTTGGATGAGATCCTTTTTCTTGTTATACCAGATCTGAATATTTCCATAGATCTATAGTCTTAAAACTCAGATCTACATTTTGTACATGTTGTATTGCTGAAACCCCCAAGGGGAATTGATAAAAGTATAGTGCATGGATCTGCTATAGATATAAAAAATTTTCAAAATACTTGCTCTAGATATGATGTACAACCCACTGCTATTGCAAAGGTAAATAAAAAAAAAAATTCATTGTATTCCATCTTTCATACATGGTTGCAGTCTCTACTTTTGCATGATTTTCAGCTATTTATGGCATGGGAGGCCTGTTTAACTATGCAATAGTGATTTTTTTCTGAATTCCTTTCATATCTAGTTTCTATAATATCAGATCTAAGGGATCCATGAGCTGCATTTACATTTCATTGTACATTTTTCTGAAAATTGCGTTATTTTAGCATGCATTGCTGAGCAGTCCCATTTTGGGATATTAGAGTGGTATCAGAGCAAGATCTTTGGCTCAGCCTGTGAGTTTCAAGACAAAGATCAGAATGATGGAAAGAATGAGTTTACTCTCATATCTTTTCAGATCTAAGAAGGACCTCACCAAGGAGGTCAAGCAAAGAAGAAGTGAAGCCAAGTTAGGGTTTCAAGATGAGGAAGGTCCAAGTACTTTCTACCAGCAAAAAGAAGATACGGTGTTGCATAAAGGTCCAAAGAAACATTATATGGCCTTTTATTTTGAAGAAAAGAGGCATAGAAGTGAATAATACTTAGATAATGAGATTCTAAGTGAATATCTTGCAGAATATAAGTCTCAACCTAGAGCTATCAAGAAGAATCTAACTCTCCCAGAGTTTATTCAGCTCAAAGAAGAAAGGAGAACTTGCAGCAATAGAAGAATGAAGGGCAATAGATTTTTATTGTCTACCTTTGATGGGTCATCCTCATGCACAACAAAGTCTTGGGGAAAGAATTTGGATGCATTTTTTCTGCTACATCTAGTAGTATAAAAGGAAGCTATAGAGATTGCAGCACTGCACCTTGAAGGTGAAGCACAATATTGGTGTTTCAGCTGTTTGAGTCATATGAAATTGACTACATATGCAGACTTTTCTCAAAGGTTAAACAAGAAGTTTGAAAAGAAGAAATAAAAATGGGAGAAGCATGCACCCCCATTTACTGTAGAAGCACTTGTTTCAGGAGGAAGACCACTTGAACCTTTGCAAGGTGATCTTGATCTCTTGATATCTAGAGTCCCATGCACCATTCTGGAGATGCATGAAGAAGAAGAGACTTGTACCAAGGCCGATGAAGCTATAGAAGAGCAGAAATCATCATTAGCAGTTGGAGAAGCCATCACACTGGAAGGAAAAACCCTTGTAGCATTACAATATTTTCCCAAGTTGTACCAATGTATGCACATGTTTTCATTTCCTGATATTTCATTGCCACAAATGGAGGATGATGGGAATGTACCATTGCATGACCAAGGGTCAAAATATATTTCTGATTTGGAGTAGCAAACTTTCACTACGCTGAGCAGCCTTGATTCATTCAAGGAAGAGATAAGCATTCATCCTAATGTATCATTGATGAGCTACACACAACCCTTGAGGTTGGAATGTAGTTTCTTGGAGGATGGGATGAGTATTGACTTGAAAAATACATTTCAAAACTATGTGTTCAACATTGGATCTGATCTTGAGGCAGCAGCTACACCATCATGGAGATCAATAGTGCTGTCATTTAGCAGCAGTGATGAGTTGGAGGCCCAACCCTTGTTGGAATATTCCAATGACCTTCCCATGTGTATAACAAAGAAGGAACAGATAGATGATGGAGGACATCTTAGGATGGATAACATGTCTCATGTTTGTGTTGGATACTTCTTGAGGAGCCCTACACATCATGATGGGTGCTTTTTTCCTACCACCTATTTGGATCCTTATAGGATCAACTTGGTCATTGAGGAGATTGCATTTCAATATCCCATGAAATGCAAAGACAAAATTCTGATTTGGGAGGATGGTATTTTCCATTGAAGGAATGCCACTTATAGACTTGATGATAGACACTCACCATGAGTTGGATGACTGATGTTGATGAGCAAGAGGTTGAGAAACCACTTGCATATTTATGACAATAGGCAGCAGGATGCAAGATTGCATTGGTTACTCTTGAAAGATTTTGGTTACCCCATGACACATTCTATTTCAAAGGGTATATGGATGGTTGGATCTTGGCATGGCAGCAAGGAGTTTTGATGTATGGGAATGATGTGATATCTTTCATATCAACTATGATGACATTGATCCATGGTTTTGATGATGTTGATGTGGGGAGGAAACTAGAGTTATTGTTGCTTCGGTTGTTATTGAGGGAGTATGGGCTGATCTTATCCCATAATTTGCATGATGTTGCAAGAGTAGGAGATGGCACTATCATGGTGCAAAGGGGCCACTCTTTAACCTTGGAAGATGAGGAGGTGCTTCCACTTTGGGGGAGATCTCTCACATATAGCAACATTATGTTTGATGGTGACCTTGACATAAGGGTTGTTAAAAGAGGGAGCTATGAGTTGGCAAGAGCCTATTTACATAGGAAAACAACGCTATCACGTAGGAGCTTGGATTGTTTGATGGAGTGTTCCCAGGATCACTTCATATATAATGCACTTGATGAGCATGTAGGAGATGAGATTGATGGAGTAGTGGATGGAGAAATCTATTACCATGATATGATCTTCTTAACTTGGATTTTCAAGTATAAGAAGAGAGATCTACATGCAGCACTTGTGGGCTTTCTTTCCATGCACCTTGATGCATACCATTCCTTGCTGGAGGAGTTCACTTGGGAGGGCATCCAACATGATGTATATCAGCATATGGAGAGATGCATAGGCCGAAATAAGATGGAGAGGTTGGCACAAACACTTCCCTACTCATTTGGAGTGAGGGAGAACTTTCAATTGAGCCATTTCATCTCAATGGCCAAAGTACATGATAGAGGGTGTATAATTATGTTTTATAACTTGTACTCCTTTATTTTTTATGATCAGCATATTGTACCAAGGAGGGTCTCCCCTTCTCACATATTTTTTTGTGATGTACTTAAGGCCATTTGCAGCATTGATGTTGGCCATTCTATTTATGGATTGTGGGGGGTTCCACATGATTTTTGGTGTGCACCATTGGCACCAAAGGTTACTTTCATGATTTAATCTTCTAGGATGATTGTGGCAGCAAACAAGTGGTTGAAAGGACACTTTTTCTAATTTGTATTGAGGCAGGAAAGGGATGCACTGCGTTGGTTCCACATGTGGAACTATGATACACCTCCTGGTTGTCCTTTGGAAAATTTCTTTCATTTGTTTATGCTTCCATATGTTGATGATGTTCTTATGTTTATGGGAAGCCTTGTTGGGAGAGTGGCACAAGAGTTGGAGGTGCCCATTGGGAGTATGATGTTCCATACTTCATATGTTACATGTTTTAGGAGAGACAATGGGAAAATCATGATTGCTACACTACACCTCATGTCTTCATGTGGGAGGAACCATTTGGAGAGCTTGAGTTTTTGGGAGGAGCATTTCATGGATGATTTGATTGATGGGGTGACTTGGGTCATTCTTGGGGACCATGATATTTCAGCCCAAGAACAGAAGCAGCCCCATACATATCATAAGTGGAGAGAGAAGCAGCATGGGATGGACATTTTAGTCCAACATGTTTAGCCATACATCCCACCTTTTGTGCAAGAGCTTAAGGTGGAGGAGTTGTTTCATGAGTTGCCATGTTGGAGGGTGACTCACTTTTTATGGATGATAGCTTGGGTATGGAGGCTTCACATAGGGATAATGACTCCCAATGTATTTCTGATTCCATACTTCAAGAAGGCCTCTAGACTACATATTGTTGTTTCCATGTATGTCCCACTTTTTCATGTTGAGAGCCAATGGGGATTTTCACCAAAGGCATACTATTACACATGGGAGGAACAACTTGAGGGCATATTGTTGAAAAGGCATCTTGTTCTTTGGAAGAGCATATCACTTGAAGATGCTACACAAATAAGAGGGGAGGCTCTTCAGTTCTATACTTGCAGTTTCTTGAGGACAAGCAACATTTGGGAGGGGAGGACTGTAATATTCCTAACTTAGCATGCAACTAAGGGAATATTAAAATTCTATTTTTCTCTTAGGTAGAGGAATAAAATGGGTAGAGAGGCCCATAAATCTCTTTATTAGCAATAAAATCCCTCTTAAATCGGAAAGGGATCATATTCATAGCTGGATAAACCACCTTCATGTGTGAACAAGAGCCTAATGCATGTGGACAAAGTCAAGGTTTGACCAAGTCAACTAAGAAAATGTGGAGGATGTGAAACATTAATGAAATATAACCCAGTGAGAATATAGATATATTTAGATAGTTGTAATAAAGCCACCTTGTGTGTGGAAGAATGCATTGCATGGAGATCCAGTCAATATTGACCAAGTCCATCATCGATGTTATGGAGGAGTGGTATTGATGAAGGGACATCGTAGTTTTGGAGGGAGATTCATTGCATGAAGATGGAAACCCTAATGAGTGGGATCAAAGGTGAGAAGGCTCACATTGTTTATAAGGAGGAGGATGGAAGCCATATGGGGTTAGCTTATGATTATGATTTTCTGACTGTATGGTCTGTTTAGACATACTTTTTTCTCTAGTTGTTTAAATGAGATAGAGTATTGTTTAGCACAAGGTCTTCCTATTTAGGAATTCCTTCTCTTCCATGGAGTAGCTCTTGGAGGATCCTTGCACCATATTTTCCACTATCTAGCTTGAGTCCAAGCTTCACCTTCCTTTGACGGTTCATATCCCGTTGAGGGTTTGACTGTTTTAGAAAGTTGCAGCAAGTGGAGGCTAGATCTTCAAATCTAGGCCATCTCAATACTTATTTTCAGTGGAGGAGTCTTCTAATCCATTGGGAGGATAGTATTGAAGGTGGTGAGCTATATTTCCATATCTTGGCTGCAAGCCAACATCATTTTATCCCCTATAGCGTAGAGGGAGCCTAGATCTGCATTATTCCTGAAGGAGCTACTATAGGGTGATTCAGTGCACCACTTTGGAGAGATGATTTGCTGAGTGTTGGGGATTTTCCCTTCACTTTCGAGATCTATTGGATGAGATATTAAAACTCAGATCTACATTTTGTACATGGTGTATTGCTGAAAACCCCAAGGGTAATTGATAAAAGAGCTCGTATAGTGCATGGATCTGCTATAGATCTAAATTTTTGTCCACATACTTGCTCTAGATCTGATGTACAACCCACTTCTATTGCAGAGGTAAATAAAATAACGCTGTCATGGTATTCCAGCTTTCATACATGGTTGCAGTCTCTATTTTTGCATGATTGTCAGCGATTTATGGCATGGGAGGCATGTTTAACTATGCAATAGTGATTTGTTTCTAAATTCCTTTCATATCTAGTTGCTATAATATCTGATATAAGGGATCCATGAGCTGCATTTACATTTTATTGCACATTTTTCTGAAAACTACGTTATTTTAGCATGCATCGCTGAGAAGTCCCATTTTGGGATATTACACTTTTTGTGAGGACCCTTCTCACCTCCAGGATTGTCTTTGTCCTGTCTATAATCTCAAATTATTTTAATTCCTATTTGGTATTTGAATTCATAATCTTGATTAAGGTTGTGGCTTCACCTCGCTTCTGTCCTAAATTATCTTTTACCTTCTCAATTACTTCTTTATATCTCTGCACTAATTCCTCTTGCTAATAAATAATTTCAATATAGGGCCATATTTCATTCATAGCTTCATTTATTTATACCCAAATGTTTTCTTTTTCCTATGCATTTGTTTGTGCCATGGAAGACTTGTTTTCCAACTTTTCAATTTTTATGATTTAACCTATGAGTCTTCTGAAGCTCTCCAATGTACACATTGTCAATATTTAACTTCCACTCGTGGAGATTATTTAGCTGAGCTTTAAACTTATGAATCTCCTATCCTTTGATAGACAGATCCTCCATGGATTTGATAAGTTCTCTTGATGGGTCTATTGATGCTTGTTTAAGTTGATGCTCCTATTGTTGATGTAGATGCAACAGGAACTATTGTGAGTGGAATGGCTTCCAACTATGTTGAATGTTCTCTTTCTTTTAGCAATTTTCCTATCTCAACATCCATCTTTTTAATTTGCCTATTTTGTTCAATGATAATCTTGAACATGTCTTGTTTTTCTTGCTCTAGCTGTCCAACTTCTTTTGTTTTTGGATCTTCAGTGGATGGAAGCTTGAGTTTCTTTCTTAGTGCTACAAAGTCAGCATTATTCCTTTTAATAGTATCCTCCTCGGATTTTATATTGTTGGAATGATATCCCACCTTGATTACTAGATCCTCTAAAGACTTAATTTTTGTGTCTTTAGCTAAAGAAGAGATATTTTCTAGTTTGAGTTGGGACTTAATGTTGTCAATCGAAGATTTCAGCCTGGAAGTTTCCATTGTTGAGTTGGTAAAGGTTGAATATAACATCTCCCCTATTTTCTTGTACAATTCCATCATATCAATTGGATGGATTTTATCTACATTGAAAGAAAAATTGAACTTTTTATAATCATCTGGAGTTTTGGGGAAAGGAACCTTAGCATGGATGAAAGTTATCTATGTCTTTCCTTCCTCTGTGTCAAAGGTAGAGAGAAGCATCTGCTGTGAGGATGTTGTTTGTTTCCAAAACTGTGAATAATTTGTAAATTTTAGAATCTCATTCTTCTTTTTAATTCCTCTATACTTAGAAAATATATTTGGTTCAGCTTGGTCATGAATTAATTCCCTTGACTGAGATGTATCTAGTGTTTCCTGGGAAGCCGAATATGATGGAGATCCTATGAAAATATCTTCATTCCTGGTGGAAGTAAAAGGCCTTGTTAAAACTATAGTAGAAAGTACATTCTCCTCTTGAAATGATTATTTTATTGTATTGTTATTTTTTTTCTTCTTGTAAATATGAAACTCTTTCCCTAGGATTTATTTAACTCAAGGGGGGAATATTCCCTTGACCTCTTATCCTACTTCTCCTATGGTGTTGGATTCTGTAATGTTGTTTTTGCGAGCACTTGTTCTTCTTCTTCCTACAAATTAATCTCCTCCCATTTACCCTAATTGATATATTTTTCAATATTTGGCCTGGGAGTGTGAGTGTAGGATGTATTTTTCTGTTCTACTCTCAACTTTGAAATTATTCCCAAGGGGTCATATGACCAAGTGAAGCTGAATTTAAAATTCATCTACTTGAGGAGAATATTTTCTTCTTTTTTTGTTGTCTTGGTGTTGCAAATAAAAGGGCCAGCCTATGTTTTAATCTTGAATTGATATTTCTTCTTGGCTACCAAACGATGCAAGTCATCCATGTTAATCATCGGTCTAATATATTCTATTGAAAAAATTATCATCGGGACAAACTTGGGCAACCTGTATGGGGGTAATTCGCATCCATACACTCTGATCTCAGTGTAATTTTGATACAATTACCAGTCACCTATCTTGGTTTTCTCACTGAGATGAAGAAATATTTGTATCGCAAGTCCTATCCTTGGTTCAATATTACTATTTAATATGAAAGAGGCTGTATACCAAAATTGGTCAACATATTCACCAAATATGAATTCATTGGTATGCTTCCCTTCCAAGGAATTCTAATGAATTACAAATTGGGAATTTCCTTGCTCATCCAATCTCTGCAATGGAAAATAAAATCTGTCTGCCTGATGGAATAAAAACAAATACACTAAAATTGAGTAATAATTAAAGGTCCCTTTTGTATAAAACTTTAGGAACGGTTCATGGATGGAATTTGCTATAAAATCACTGTAATTGAAAGTGAATGAGGGTTTTTCATCTCCTGAGAAAATAGATAAAAATACTATGATGGCTTCATCAACCCATAGGTAGGATTGATAGCCCAGTAAACAAGAAATAATTGAGATAGTTTTCTTTGTGATTTTGGGGAACATGGAAGATGAATAGGAAGGATTTTTCTTAGGCAATTGGGCATTCTTAGGGTGAAATGTCTCAAAGATATTTTCTCTATGAGGGAAATTGAGATTCTTGTAGAGTTCCATGAGGGAATCTATTGAAAAAGTTCTCAGAGGGGAATAATTTTGCATTTGGAGAATTTTGGAAATGGATTCAGAGGTAACAATTAAAAGGGCATCATTGTTATGGGCCATAATGGCGCTCTGACTGGAGATGTATTAGAAGTGGCACCATGAAACAAATTCATGGAAATGGTGGGTCTGAGAAAAGATGAATTGGGGTAGGAAGGAGTACCACAAATCGAATTCATCACTAATATCAATGAATTTTTGTTTTAACAAGTTTTGGAGTTCATATAGGTTGAGCTCACAACTAGTTTCAAGAAAATCGTATTCGTTATGTATCAGGGGTTTTTGGTTCAAGTTGATTTCAGGCAGTAGAAAGGGATTTTTTATTACAAATTTAGATTTTCCCTTACGCGTTATGCTGGAAAGAATTCAAACTGGACAATTACAATTACCCAAGAATCATGTGGTTAGAGACTGGTGGCTTAGAGACTGGTTAGAGTGGCAGTTAGCTTGCTGACTGGTTGTAGTGGCAGTTGGCTTGCTGACTGGTTGTTGCACAAATTTTGTTGCATGGGGTCTTAGAAAATCAAAGGAAAATATAACAAAATAGTTTCGAGCTTTTTATAAACTAACTTGCATACTATTAAAGGTTTATATGTTTAACAGAGCAGGTCCATTGATTAGCTGAAGCAATTACATGAAAAGTGCGGGAGCATGCCATTTGGTGGGGGGGTTTGAAGTGGAGCAGGAAGGAATGTGACAATGATGGGAGAGGAGGGAATGTGGAGTGGAATGGGTCATGCCACTTGGCGGAAAATGAGTGGATGTAAAGTGGGATGAAATTTTCCACTTGGCAGAAGAGGAGTGGAGCAGGGAGTGTGGGATGTGGCAAGTGGTGGAATCATAGTGGAGCGGGGAGCGAGCAGTCCACGGTTGAAAATAGGCGGGAAGAGGGACTTCAGATTTCGAAGGGGGGGTAGGTGGTAAGGGTTTTTGGGCAAGGGGGTATTAAATTTGCTTGGGGATGACACATCGTAAAGATGGTAAAGTAGAATTCCTCTTTTCGGACCCACCCTCCCCCTTGATTAAATTACGGTGGGGTGGGGGGTGGGGGGGAAGGGGGGGGGTCCAACGTCATCACCCACAGTTGATCTGGGTAGGTGAGATCGTGGCCTCTGAAATATTCCTAGTGTTTATTACATAACGACAAAAATTTCATATCACAAAGACTTTATTAAAAACTATTAATCATGCTTACATGGTGTAATTAAACATTAAAACATATTTAAACTCACTATATTAAAACTAATCTAATCACGCTTAAATGGTGTGATTAAATATTTAAACTTACTTATTTAACTCTAATGCGGCATTTAGAATACATGCACAATATTAGTTTTTGTTTTTTCCTCAAGGTTTTCAACATTTTTTGAAGTGGCATTTGAATTGGCTCACTTATTGGGGTTTTGTTTTCATTATTTTTCATATTTTTATTTGTCTAATTTTTTCACAAATATATATATATATATATATATATATATATATATATATATATATATATATATATATATATATTGTTCCATTTTTTTTCTAATTTTCTTTCTTGGAAATAATTTGCAGAATGAAACATTATTTACAATATCTAATCCAAGTGGATATTGGTGGCCACTTGCATATTCCACTTGGGGCCCCACCATTGTCTCTTTCAATATTTTAGTTTTCTTAATCATATCACAATTTACTATTTTTAGCAGTTTTTCGGGTCCTGAACTTCCGGAGTTGTTTTGAGGCCCTAAACGATGTTTTTTGTAAAAAATGGGAGCTACATGTGTCCATGGACCCATGCTTCTCACTTATAAGTTGTAGTCCTCATATAGATATTTCTAACAAGGTATGGTGCACGTCAAACAGATATCATATGCCAAAGCTACTCCCTGGGAAGTTCATGTATGAATTTACCCAAACAGGGCCCATAGTTTTGGCACTTCATCTCCTAGGGTTAGGATTTTGGATGTTTAGGGTTTTCCATTATTTATCAATAATAAATAGGCCCTTGAGCCTCATTGTAACATAGTTCAGAGGCATTTAGCCACCACATCTCTTCTCAAATATAAGCTACTAACACCCAAGCAAGTTTATTTCCATTTTGACTGTAAGCAAATTTCAGTTCTTTGATATTAATGAAATGAAGTGTTATTTCCATTGCATATTTGTATTTATGGTTATATGTTTATTTTATCGCGTTCCTTCATAAATCTAGATCAGTGATATCAAAGCGGTCTACTTTTTCTCAATCCTTTTTTGCATGTCCCCAACGAGGTCAGGGTATAAGGAGTTAGGGCTCGATCTAGTTGAACATTTGCAAGATCAGCCTTGTAAACCTTGATGGCCTGACGGCCACCCATGGGGGACGAAAATAAAGATGAGGGAGCAGGAGATCCTATCAAAATATTGCTTGAGGAGGCCTTCAAAAAAAAAAGGAACGCGATGATAGATAAATTTTCCCAAATCCTTCAATGACTACCCACCGGCAGTGCATTTGCATCCAGCAGCCACTCTTGAGGCACGACTCCCTTTAAGTAAAACTAAACTTTGACATTCCCATATTTGAGGACCAAATAGATGCGGATGTTGTAGATATATGGTTGAATCTATTAGAAGTATAATTCTCGGTTCATGAGTTTTCCGACCCGGAGAAGATTGTTTTTTCACTCCTCAAAGCTACCCCCCCATGTCAAGGACTGGTGGGAAACCTACTATGAGAAAAAGGAGGAGACATAACCCTCTTTTTTCTCAGTCGTACCCACTTGGAATCATTTATAAGATGCCATCGAGGAATAATATTATCCCGTGGGGAGCTATGAGGACAAGTACATACAGTGGACCATGATGCGGCAGCAAAGGGATCAAGATGTGCATGGGCTGATGAATATGTTCCATACCCTATGCACAAAGGTGGGTATCAAATATTTAGAGAAAAATTTGGTGTTAAATTATCACAGTTTTCTGCACAGATATATTTAGGATGAAATGGAGTTCCTCGACATCTCTCTCGCTTAGTATGGCATACCAGTATGCTTCCAAGATTGAGCAGAAATTCAAACAAAATAAGAAAGAATTTGGATCTGTGAATCAAAATCAAGGGAAAGGTGCCCCCAAACTGCAGAAAAAAAAGGACAAAGCCAAGGCATGGAGGCCCAAGACAACCTACCAAATCCATGAGCAAAGAATAACACCGCGAAGCCAAATAAGGACACAGGAAAGTGGTGTGAGTTCCGTAAGATCTCCACTCATAGCACAAGTGGGTGTCGGGCCAAGCAGTTGCTAGTGGCCAAGATGAGGGCTTCTGAATCAGATGCATGCTCTAACTCTGAATCAGAACCCAACAATAGGAATGACAAAGGGAAGTAGATTATTGATGTGGAGCCAAATACCATCGTTGCCACTGCAAAGATCCAAAAGGCAGAACCTTAAGATCCAGAAGAGGAGGACTGTCTCTTCCACTCCTAGATGTGTGTAACGGGTTCCCCGCTACAGTTCATTATCAAAAATGAGAGCCAAAATAACCTCATTTCAGTAGATTTCGTGAAGTGGTTGGGCTTGCCGACCATAGCACACCCATAGCCATACACCATCGGGTGGATTCACCAAGGAAGAGATCTCTACGTCAGCCACTAGTGTTGCCTTCCTTACAACATCAAGCTCTTCATGGATGAGGTATTATGTGACATTTCTCTTCTTGATATTTGTGGTGTATTATTAAGCCAACCATACTTGTTGAAGCGACATGCTGTGTATGAGTCCCAGCCTTGCATTTTTATTGTTACTTTGGGAAATAATATTTATAGGATACCAGAGGTACCACCTCTTGCCTCTATCTCTTTGGTTACTACTAAAAAATGCAGTAATCTCATTTCAAAAACTGGGAAATTTGTTTTCCTAATGATCCTCCCCCAAGGAAAGAAGAATATTGTGGCCACAACCTCCATACAGGGCTCCTCCACACGACAACAACATATGGACAAGGTCGTGGAGGAGTACGGGGACATCTTCACCTCACCCATAGGGGTGCCTCTGCCCTGTCAGGTCAAGCGCCCCATTGATATAACCCCAAGTGCATTGCTACCTAATGGACCGATATATCAGCGCTATTTTCTGTAGAATGATGAAATCAAGATGCACATTCAAGAGCTACTACAGAAAGGTCACATCCAGCTGAGTTCATCACCCTATGGGAGCTCGATCATGTTGGTAGAGAAGAAGGATGGGACTTGGAGACTATGTATTGATTATCGGGAGCTGAACAAGATCATTGTCCAGAATAGGTACCCAATCCCATGGATTGATGACCTTATGGACCAACTCAAAGGGTCGAAATATTTTAGCAATGTTGACTTGAAGTCTGGGTATCACCAGGTACCAATAAAACCCTCTGATGTGTGGAAGACTACCTTTAAAGCCAAGGAGGGCCTTTCCGAATGGCTGGTCATGCCTTTCGGGTTGACGAATGCTCCCGCAACCTTCATGAGTTTTATCGATGACATATTGCAGCCATTCACCAACTCATTTTTAGTGGCGTACGTGGATGACATTATGATATTCAACCAGACTTGGGAAGAGCACCTCCACTACATCCGACAGGTTCTCCAAACACTGCGGAAACACAAGTTGTTTTCCAATTTGGAGAAGTGCACTTTTGGTATGACATAGGTTCAGTATATGGGATGCATTATTAATGAAAGGGGGGTGCATGTGGATCTAACCAAGATCTAAGTCATTCAGGATTGGCCAACCCCAACCACTCTAAAAAATATTTGTATCTTTCTGGGTCTTACTAATTTCTACAGTAGGTTCGTGTTGGGATTCTCTCATATCACTTGGCCATTGAGTCAAGTCACCAAGGGAGGAGAGAAAAAAAAATCCTTTTGGTCAGAATGTCAACAGAAGGTGTTGATAGAATTGAAACATCGAATTTGTTCTACCCCAGTACTATCATTACCAGACTTGCAACAACCATTTGAGATCGAGACAGATGCCTCTGACTATGTTATTGGGGTATTTCTTACTCAACATGGGCATCCAGTGGCATATCACAGTGATACATTGTCCAACACAGTCCGCAAGTATCCCACTTATGACAAAGAAATGTATTCCACTGTGCAGGCTTGTCAACAATGGAAGCATTACATTTTTTGGAAAGAAGAAATCATCCACACAGACCACTGACCGCTACAGTTCACACAGACACAAGGGAAGTTGCAGAATGATCACCATCAAAATTGGTCCACATATCTTCAATAGTTTCATTTGAACATCAATTACAAGAAGGGTAGCACCAATAATGTTGCAAACTTCCTCAGACGACCACCAATCGTGGCATTAACCACCATTTTCAACTCTTGTGGGCATGCGACTTCTGATTGGCTGCTTCTCTACAATAGTGATCTAGAATTCAGCTACACATACAAGACACTCTTGGAGGGTACGCAAGCTCAAAAATTTCACCTCCAAGATACAATGTTATGTCACTTGGGACACCTCTGTGTTCCTTCAAGTGAGTGTTCCAAGATGATTTTGGAAGCACACTACAGTCGATTCACTGGGCATTTCGGGGTCGAGAAAAGAGTAGCAATATAGTAGAAGTATTTCTATTGGCCAAAACTTCGACAGGATGTCGTGAAGTAAATCGGATCTTGCACTGCTTGCGCCATTGCCAAACCAACCATCAAGAAGCAAGGCCTCTATACTCCGCTACCTACCCCTATTTGACCTTTGGAATCCATCTCCATGGGTTAGATGTCGGGCCTTCCTTCTACTAATCATGGAAATGACTATGTTTTCGTGGTCATCGACAGATTCTCGAAGATGGCCATTATGGAAGCCTACAAGAAGAATATCACAGCAGAAGCCATTGCTAAACTCTTCTTTGAATGAGTGTGGGTGAACTTTGGGATCCAACATTCTATCATCTCAAATTGGCATAGTAGGTTCCTTATCACATTTTGGTCCAACCTCTTGTCAATTTTGGACACAAATCTCACCAATTCCACAACTTTCCATCCCCAAACTGATGGCCAGATAGAGGTCGTCAATATGATTATTGTACACATTCTTTGCATGTACAATTTAAAGCATCCACACACATGGGATTAGAGCCTCCCATATGTACAACACAGGTATAACTGGGCTCTCCACAACTCAAGCGGCCACAACCCCTTTCAAGTGGGCTTGGGATTCCGGCCACTATGTCCTATTGATGTAGCCATGCCATTTGTGGCTACTCAGGCCGATTCGGCTCATTTCCAGTCTAAAGTGGACAAAGTGAACAACTTCATCGAGCGCATTCAACACATCCGCAATATTTTCATGACATATTGGAAAAATAAAATGCTAAGTACAAGCAACAACATGATCAACATCGGGTGCCACACAACTTCCGGGTGGGCAACAAAGTGTGGCTATATTTGTAGAAGGAGTGCCTCACTGGACCCCACCAAAAGCTTCACCCGCTCTGATATGGGTCGTACACCATCACCAAGGTTGTATGGAACAATTAATTTGAGCTCAGTATTTCACCATTCCTTGGTTTTCACCCAGTAGTCGATGTGGACCGCCTTCGGCCCTACTTCCCACCTCTATTAGACACCTCCAACATTGCAGAACAACTCACACCAACAAAGTTAAACCCATACTACATGGAATAGGCCACCACAGATTGTATCATGTAAATTCAAATCAAGAACACTTTCCAGTAGCAGATCCAACTATATTGGGCTATCAAAGTTGGCCAACTCTTGCACCAAGGCAAGTGGTTCACCAGGGACCAAGTTCAGCAGAAGTTTCATCATTTCATGGGGGAAATCAACGCAATGGGGACCATTAGCTTCATAAGGGGGGAGGAATGATCCAGGTTTATATTGGTGGCCACCTTCCTATTCCACTTGGGGCCCCACCATTGTCTCTTTCAATTTTTCAGTTTCCTTAATTTTATCACAGTTTACTATTTTTAGCATTTTTTCGAGTCGTGAACTTCTGGAGCCGTTTTGAGGCCCTAAACGACATTTTTTGGAAAAACTGGGAGTAACATGTCTCCATGGACTACTCACTCAAAAAAATTTATTAATTGGATAGATATTTCTAATGAGGTATGGTGCACACCAAATAGAGATCGTATGCTAAAGTTATGTCCCTGGGAAGTTGATGTACCAATTTACCCAAACGGGGCCCATAGTTTTGACGCTTCATCTCCTAGGGTTAGGTTTTTGGATTTTTATGGTTTTCCATTTTTTCTCAATAATAAATATGCCATCGAGCCTCATTGTAACACAATTCAGAGGCCTGTAGCCACCACATCTCTTCTCAGAGATAAGCTACTAGCGCCCTAGCTAGTTTATTTCCATTCTGTCTATAAGCAAATTTCAATTCTTTGATATTAATGAAATGAAGTGTTATTTCCACTGCATATTTGTATTTATGGTTATATTTGTATTTTATTGCATTCCTGCATAAATCTGGATCAATATCTCATATAAAAATCAATAGATAATCATCAAATGATCCTATGACATATAGGACCCTAAAAATGGCTCCAATGGGGATGGCATCCTCCTTATGAGGTGTCAAGAATGTTGTAGATCAATAGCCTTTATACATTAGGCATCATTTTCTTATTCTATAACTGATTTTATTGGTTTTTTTTATTCTATATATGCACAAAAAGTCACCAAAATCTTAGTCTGTTGGTTCTAAAAATTTGAGAAAAAGAGAGAAATTTTGGAAGCCTCTTTTTCTAGCATCTTATAGAATTTGTTACAACCATTTAACTCATATAAATCATTCATATCCTATCCTATCATACCTTGTAGTTTCCATCCCTTATCCTTTGATCCCATCCTCCCATCAAGAGTGGATCTCAAGCCCTTGATTGGTAATTGGATAAGAACTCCCAACTTACTCCCCTCACCTACATATTTCTGGCCATCCATAAGCTAGGGGTTGGATTTTGGCCCATATAATTCTACAGTCATGTTTTTGTTGTAAAGAATTAACATTCCATGCATTAGGGTGATTAGAGGTGCACTTTTTGACAAATAAGGAACAAGTCATCCTAAACGATCTCTTCTACAATATCAACTCCTATTTATGGTTGTAACTCCTTCCATTTATATTAATGAAAAGAGTTATGTGTTTCCCTATATTTGATGTTATGATTTCTTGTATTTCGATGCCATATTGATCCATTGTATGAATTATTTAGATGATGCTACATAGATTGCAGAGATCATTGGCTTGTGTTGTCTAATTGTGTAGGTTCTAATTTTTGTGATAGGACCTAGAATTGGAACATTCAACACAAGAAAGGAGTGAAGCATATTTCATATTACATGTAGGCTTCAACCCATTATCTATTTACTTTAAGGGAAAAAATAACTACTTTGTCCTTCTGTTGTTCTATACAAAGCCACCCAGTCTAGGGAAGACACTTATGTCTGCAGTCATAGATTTTGTATAAAAAATTAGTGACTATACTAGAGTAGAGTTCCCTCTCTTATGTCAAGCTCCTTAAAAAATTAAACAAGGTCACTAAATAGGGTTCCTTTTCCTATTTCAAGCTCGTTAAAAAATGAAACAAGGTATCATGAGCATAGTTCCTTTCCTTGTGTCAATCTTTTTAAAAAATGAAACATATCCCCTTCCAATTCGACTCTTTAATTAGATATCGTAAATTCCTAGTTGATTCTTTCACTTGATCTTGTAAATGAACCTTCATTCTATCCATATGTTAGCAAATAGTAGTCTACTTAGGTGAATGAAATGAGGCTTAGGGGGCATGTACCTCGAATTGAGCCATTACGTTGGGGGCATGCAAACTTATTTCTATTAGGTCCCTGTAATTAGCAAGGTTGGAAAAATTCCAACTACAGGGGTAACATCAAACCACTTTGGGATTCAAGGATCTAGCCCTCCTGAATCTAGAGAGGGATATCTCTATAAATGAGTTTAAAGATGTGATCTTTAAAGCCTGAAATGTGGTATTAGGCTAGTTATGAAGAGCATGAGTTTTGTTTTGTTTGTTTTGGTTGGGAAAAGACATGATGAAGGTGAAGGCAGTTCAAAATGAAGGGTGAAGATATCTGCAAGTGAAGGATTGATTTGGCTAATAGAAAAAGGCAAAGATAGTTTTAACCCATTGGGCTATGGAGTCATAGGAGGATTTAATTGGACAGCAAGGTTCAAGAAGGATCCATGGGGCAAGTCACTTATGTCAAAGGATCTCTTAAGATTATTTATGGAGTGAAACAGATAGGAAGTGGAGAACAAAACAAAATGAAGAAAAATGCACAGTCTAAGATCAAGTAAGTGCTTTTAAACTATCTTTCTTTCAACATGTGCTTAGAGAGACAAAACATAAAATAATTCTATGATCAGGTAAGTACTTTTAAACTAGCCTACATTGAAGTACTTTGAGTTTAGAGAAACAAAATATAAAATCATTTTGAGATCAAGTAAGTGCTTTTAAACTAGCCTGCTTTGAAGTACTTTCAGTCAAAAAACATTCAAAAACAATTAGAACAGCTTAATATTAGGTGAGTACTTTGAAACCAACCTGCTTTCAGCATATTCTAAAGGAAAACACCGATGATCATCATAATGAGCAATCTAGATCAGGCAAGTTCTTTGAAACCAACCTGCTTTAATATACTCAATATTAATAAGAGAAAAACATAGAAAATAAAGCTTTCAGTAAGAGTAGGGTACTACTGAGAGTAATTCCTAGCTCTATGTTTGATGTTCCTTATCAGAGAAAATGAACAGAGTGAAACCTTAAAGGACATAACAATTGACAGTGAGGAACACATCACCATTGACACAAATCAGGATCCCATAAATCAGCAGCTTGTATTTGATGTTCAAACCAGTTACAATCAGCAAGCCTGGAGGGTCTCTACAACTTCAAACTTCTCATATCATCTTATTTATCTTCAAATTGCACACAATGCATTAGTAGCTTCAGAAAACCATTACATGCATTTAGATGTCCAGAGACCAACATTTGCTTATGTTCTTCAGAGGTATTTATAGAGAAATGAGGAAGGGGGAGGATTTCCCAAGGATCAAATATCATTAATTATGTAATCATTTCCAACCCTGCTCCATAACATCTGTTCCTACCTTTCGAGGCATAATGATCGAAAGATGTGTTTCTGGACTATTCTTAATCTTCTAAAATTGTTCTGCCGATAATTAGAGATAAGATTCTTTGATTTGTATTAATTTTTCATCTGTCTTCAGGTAAACACCTCTTGTTTAGGTAATGACTAAGCTTCCTTTGATTTATGTGAGGCTGTAGGTGTCTTAAGGAGTTGGAGAGGGTTCAATTGGCCTCGGTTGATGGCGGTGGAATCTTTCTCAGCTTGACAGATGTCTTTGTATTTCCTTAAACACCTTTAATTTACTTGAGAACTGTGTTTTAGGACTTCAATCTCCTTTTTCTGGTGTGTTCGGTCTTTGACACTGATACTCTTTGATCGGTGCTCGATTAACTGTGTTTTATGGTGTGCAGGGCTGTATAGGGGTCGAATGGCATCAATGCCTCATGAATTCATTGATAAAATGAAAATTTAAAACCATGCAAGTGATTTTGTGGTGAATTGCAGGCGGGAGGATCGTCACCCTCGACCTATGAATTTTTCTTTAGCATGGCGTAAAAAACCATTTAAACCCTGCAAAAATACGAAAAACTATTAAAAAAAATCCTGCATATATAGGTTGACTGCTTTAGAAGGCATGTGGAGGGAGCATAGCTGTTGGATGGCATCATCCAACGGTCGAGATTGATCTGGAGGAGTGAATGGAAAGGTGGAAAACAAAATCAAATCATAGTCGTCGATCGCGCAGAGATCGATGGTCGGGAGCGCAGGTGGAAAGTCAAAACGGAGAGATCGGGCGATGAAATTTGGGCCTTCAATCTACAGATCAGATCGATGGTGGAGATTCTATCATCACTGTGCCGGAGCCTAGTTATTGCATGGGAAACTTCAGCGAGCGATCGTCGTTGGATAGCCCACCCCAGATCGGATGGTATATAGCGATATCGCGCCGGGTTTGTTGTCGAACTTTAATGCACGATGGGGGGGGGGGGTTTTCAAATAGTACACGGGACACACGTCGGGCAGCGTATGGAATCGCTGCTGATCGGGAAAAAACCACCCTTGCCCAAAAGGCGGTGTGATGAATACCACGCAGATTTTCAATCAGTTAGTGGATGGCAAGGACCACCGGGGTGAAAGACTCTGCACCGTTGATCTGCAGATCAGATCGACGGTGGAGATTGACTGGGTTTGAACCAGCAGAAAACTTTAGAAAATAATAAAAACGCCCAAAGTTTCAGAATAACATAAGGTTTCAATATTTTTGGGGGTGGGATATATATAAAATAAGGTTAGGTGCCCGGCTATGGGGCCATGGGTTATATGGGAGTTGATATGACCGAAGGAGATAGAACGGAGGGCTAATCGTCAACGGGGTTTTTAATAAAGGGAAAGGCTTGCGTTTTGTGTTTTCCCCGTTTTAGATAAGTGCTTGAGTGGCTTAGCGTCTGGTTCTAGCACCAAGGTGTATGGAAGGGAATGGTTAGAGACTTAGCCCAAGGGGGCTTAAACCCTTAATAAAAAAATGGGTTTTTTCATAGATTTCAATGGTTTTCAAAGGGTTATGGGGGTTTCGATATAGTCTAAAAAGGAGTTTTAAACTATGCAAGGTGGATTATATGAAGGGGAAATGAGGAAAAATGTGAAAATGAGGGATTTTGATGGGGAAAAAGAGAGTAAAAATTAAGGTTAGATTCTGAGTGAAGGAAGGGGAGAAAAAGGGATTTTGCAGCAACTTTCTCATGGAATTTTAGCAAAATTTCTGAGTCCTGAAGGGGAACAATAGTGAATACTTGGATAGAGGAGATGATGTTTAGCAGAGGCTTCAAGAGATAATGTTTCTACAATGAAACTATTCCTTGAAGGCTAAACAATGTTTTGGCCACCTTTTGATAGAACAAATTTTATAGGTGGCCAACAATTTCAAGCATAGTTTATCTCTATTTCAAAGTTGTATAAAAATAAAACCAATTCGAAGCAATGTTTCCAATGTTTCAAGCTTGTGTAAAAAATGAAACCATTCCCACTTTACCTCTCGTGATTACCTTTTTTATCAGCCTATTTCTACAATATGAGCCTTGGTTTTCTCATTCCATCGTCATCATCTACTTGGTCGATCATATGCTTTCACTTGAAGTTTTTACCCTTTCCTGAGGAACAACTACGTTGAGTGGTCTTATTAGCCAACCTATTGACCTTTACGAGTTTTTAGAAGATCCATCATGACTGGAACCAGTTGTTACCCTTTATACTACTCGTTCCTCTAGAAGGAGTACACTTTTATCACTTTTTAGAACTCCATAATCTAATGAAAAAGGGACCCCCTAGAGCCTCTTTTAGCTCTTTTCAGACTCCCAAAATATGAAAATATTGTCGAACACTTGTATTTTCAAACTCATTAAAGTAAATGAAAAGGCATCTACTCTATATTATTTTAACCATTTTCTATACTAAGATAGACTATTTACGAAAAAAGAATACCTTAGTCAAACATGGCTAAGAGGTTTTCTTGAGTATTTTTTTTTCCTTTTCAGATTTGAGGGACTATCTATGAATAGGAACACCTAGAGTTTTATTTTTCACCACTTTTTAAAACTCTCTAAACATGAAAATATGTCTAGTTTTACCTTCATTGGACTCGTTAAAACATCAAACAACAATGGACTTGTTAACCATGACAAGGCTGAACCACTCCTTCTTAGGGTTTGTTACACATAATCAAAGGGATTCATCCAAAGGGTGAACTTACAGGTCAAGCATATGTTATCCTCCTCAAGCTTGTTAAAAAATAAATAGCTACTAACTAGTATGGTTGGGAAAATTGGGAAAATTTGGTACTCTATTTGCTAATGGCATCAAGTCACTCTTTGTAGAAAATCTAACAATGGGATTCAAAATGATCTTGTAGTGTAGTAAAACAAGATACTCAATCCTTATACAATTTGTGGAAACAAAACATGATCATACAATCACATAACAAGTAAGAAAAAGAGGAAATCAATCACACAACACAAGATGTATTTGGAGAAATCACACTACCTAAAAGCCCACTATCTGTATATTTTATAAATTCAATATCATGAAACAATACAATTCTTTCTCTTTTATAGAAATTCATGCACTATGCTAATTGTCTCACTCTGATCTAGGCAAAATCAACCAATTACTTAGCCAATTCTCAACCTCTGGTCAGCCTTCCTTTCTCACACATTCTTGGAGGAATTTTCACCCTATTAAATAGGAAATTCCTTTGAATTGATTGTGCAATGCATCATTTACCTCCACATGACTCTATAACTAAACTGTACAATTTTATAATTATTCAGCTTATACTTATCATCCCTTTAACCTCAACCTCAACTAGGCCTTCCTTAGAAATAACATGCAACAAATATTTATAGTGAATTATAAATTAATTGATTGATCACTAATTTTGAATTAAATCATATTTAACTCACTACACCTCTCTCTATCTCATCTCTCAGTTAGAACTAGTTAAACATATTTTAACTCAATTAATTGAGTTAACTAATTACAACTAGAAAATAATTGTAACTGGACACCCTAAAATCATGGGATAACTCTACATTCCTACTCTCTGACCCTTGACTCGAATTTCATAAGCTAACTAAGTCATTCTGAGTTAGTTAACTGATGCAAACTTTTATAAGATGAAATTACAATTTCTCTTCCAATTTAATTAATAGAAAATTAAATTAGAAGCCCCCTTGGGGTGTCATTTCAACACTCCCCCTCAACAATAAATGGATTATCTCCTACCCCAATATTGTCTCTGTGGAATTAATTTTTTTTCTTTCCAACGCCTTCATCATGATGTTTTCATCCTTCTCTTTCGTGGGAATGTAATCTAATGTGTAATATCCCAAAATCGGGGCAGCTCATGAATCATGCATTAAAAACACATTTTCAAAAATATTTTCTATAAAATGATGAAATGGACTCTTGGATTCCATATATCAGTCAATATACAATCTAAATCCAATAATAGAGCTGAAACAAATCAAACTAGGTGGGTTAAACTGATCTCCCACACCTAGGATGGCCAAAATGTGCTAAAACCCCAAATACTGCAACACAAGAAATACTTCATAAAAGTGACTGTGCAGTCTAAGAGAGGGTTTACACATAAAAATGATAGAGAAAAATATATCTGGAATTGTATTAGGCAATATGCTCAGAAAATGAGATCTAGTCTCCTTATACAAAATACAAGAGAACCCAGCAAGGGTTTCTTGTCAAACACTCTGCATACAAAATGTGATATTCAGAAATTTACTGAATCACCACTGCAAAAGTGAAGCATATGAGTGTACAAGGTTTTAAATATTTCTTATCTAATGTAGATACCTCAAGGGCTTCCTCCCATGAAAGGTTGGACCTCTCAATCACAAGGAAACACTGCAACGAAGCCACTAGACCATCTGTTGAATGCTACCTCCAAAATAACACATTCCCTAGTTGGAACAGTGTTGGGAATGTTGGGGAAATGTGTGGTCTGAAACCAAAGATCTGAAATAAGCTCTGGAGATCTCCAAACAGGCCCCTCAAGTGAAGGAAATCTTCCTCCAATGAGAAACTAGCTCAGAAACCACGATTCCAATCCCTTCCACTACTGCACCCTACAACACTGCACAATCTCCAGAAAAATTGTGCCAATGAAATAGGCTGAAGCTTGGCCTAAAAACCTGATGTGGAATGATGAATAAAAACTATCCCAAGAGGTTCCTCAAGGAAAGAGGTGGGATTCCCACTCGGGAACACCCGGTGCTAAACAACACTACTACTCTGCTAACCAGCAATAGGAAGCAAAAGTTTGAGTAGACATGAATAATAATCTAAGACATGGATAATAATGCTTCCATCCTTTTCCTTATATAAAACATGATATTTCTTTCCCTTGGCCCCACTCAATTAGGTCATCTCTATCCAAAGATACATCTCCCTCCAAAACTACGTTATCCTCCCATGGATTCCTCCTCCTCCACAACTGCGTTGTTGACTTAGTCAAAGTGGACTAAATCAAACTAATTTTATCCCTGTTCACACATGGAGGTGTTTTATTAATCTAGAAATAATTCCCCTTTCATATTTGGAGTTTTTTATCCCTCCTTAGGAGACTTATTGGCTTTTCTACCCATTTATTTATCGACTAGAGCTGTTGCTAACTCTAATGTTCCATTTAGCTTTGAGGCTAAAATTTTGGAATATTATAGTCATCCCCTCCAAAATCTTGCTTTTCATCAAGAAAATGTATAGGGAGAGAAAAATTTCTCCCCTCCTCCTCATGTAGCCTCCCATAAATAGCCTCCATCATTGCATCAAGAGAATATGTAAATAAACTGCCATCCAATATTTCCTCCCAAGTGTGCAAAACCAAATGGGCTACATCAATCAAAGGTGGAAAGTATGAATGGAAACTGGCTTGTTGTCTCATGGCATCCATAAAGTAGGAGTGATGACCAACATCACGAATGAGTGCCTCCCTCACCAATGCTATCATCCAAATGATGTGAGTCACCCTCCAACATGGCAACTCATGAAGAATCTCCTCCACCTTTGGGTCCTGAAATGTAGGTGGGCTCAATAACTGAACATGATAGGAAAGAGGGCCTATCCCATGATATCCTCCTCTCCACTCATGAGAAGTGTAGAGGGCATGTTGATCTTGGGCTACAACATGATTTCCCTCTAATGGCAAGAAGAATATTGAGTCTCCAAGGACTCTTCCTCCAAACATGCCAACCCAAACCATTCCATTCAAGATGAATGGCACATCATCACCATTTAGCATCCAAATCAGAGAAATACTGAAATTTATGTGCAATTTTGGATGGTACCAAAGGTTCTCCAAGTGGATATTACGCAGTCTTCCTAAATGTTGTTTGATAATCTCATGTGGCAAGTGGTTCTACAACAAGTTACAAGCTGTATATGTTTTTTCTTCCAACATGGGGAAGTAAGCATCAATGTCTATCAGATGTACATAGAAAAAATAACAATAAACTTTCCCAAATTCATGTATATATGGGCTACTATCATCATAAACATTGGCCCTAAAGTGACCATGAAACCCAAAAATACTCTTGCTCCCTTGAGGAGCAATGCACTGTTCAAACATGGTGAGAAAGTACAAATACTTAATGGAGTAATAAAAAAGTATAGAAATGCATTTCCTACCATACATAGTGAGTTGGATGAAAGTGAGGTCCATTAATAAGTCCTCCCATGAGAATCTCCTCATAAAAATCTGCAAGAATAAGGGATACATCCTCTCCTTGGAATATTCCATCCATAAGAACATACTCCTATGTGATAGTGCTGGAGGCCTTTAAAATAAGGCTCCATGACTCCTCTCTTTGACATTCCATATTCCAAAGTCATCCACCATCATGCTGCTATGTGAGAATATCTCCTTCCTATATGGAAGTCTCTCATGATCCTTCAATGGTGAAGGGTAGCCTCCTTGCACCATGAATGTGCCTTCCTTCTCTCTAGAAATTTCATGAAAAGTATGGGAAGAATTTTTCTCATACTCTCCCAAGTGCAACCACAGCAACAAAAACTTTTGTTGCTTCCTTCTCTCTCCCTCATACCACAGGGACTTCACTCAATGAACCTCTGACCTATCGCCTGTGTTCGTGGCATATTAAAAAATACCCTTAATTTGACTATATATTGGAAAATACCCCTAAAAATCACATTATTTAACCCCCTGCCAATATGAACCAAATACACCTTCCTAATTCAAAAAACCCCAACTTCCACTAAATATTGTAGGTATCCATTTTTTCCTTAACATTTTTTATACCCCTTTATATTTTTTCATTAACTTTGAGATCCATTTTGTATACCTGCCAATATAAAAACCCTTTGCCCCCTATATATCCCCCAATATATTATGTCATTTTTTCCTCAATATATGTCCCCCAATATGAACCCACGTGGTATGGTATTGCTCCCGCAGTGAAGCCCCTGTGCCTCATACAAGCCATGGAGTAATATCATGATGGTCAACTTGTATGATGCCCCAACAAACAATTCAGCCATGAAATGCCTCCTCAAGTCCTCCAAGTGGTTCCTCCCACAAGAAGAAAAAAAGTGTGATGTGGCAATCATGGTTAGCCCATGGTTCCTCCTGTAATGTAAAACATATAAATTGGGGAGAATCATGCTCCCAATGGGCATCTTCCATCTCAATCCCACTCTCCAAACAAAGCTCCCCATGAACATAAACATATCAGCAATAAATGGAAGCAAAGTACAATGAGAACAAGTTTTCAAATGACATCTGGAGAGTGAATCATAGTCCCACTCATGGAACCAGCACAGTGAATCCTTTGCCTACATCAAAATAAGAAATAACAAGTGCTCTACTAGCCACTTGTTTGCTGCCACAGTCATCTCATAAGATGAAAACATGAGGTTACAACATGGTGTCAATGGTGCACACCAAGAATCATGTGGCTTCCCCCACAAACCATCAAAAGGATAGCCAAAATCAATGCTACAAGTAGCTGCAAGTACATCATCATAAAATATGCAAGAAGAGATCATTCTTCTTTTTACATCATGCTGCTCAACTAAGGAAAAGAAGTACAAAACAAAATATGAAATGATACCTCCTCCATCATGTACTTGAGATCTTGAGTTGAAATGGCTCAACTGGAAATTCTCCCTCACCTCCAAAGAGTAGGGAAGTGGTTGTGACCTCCTCTTCATTACCATCCGGCCTATGCATCTCTCCATATGCTGATATATGTCATGTTGGATGCCCTCCCAAGTGAACTCCTCCATCAAATGGAAATATGCATCAAAGTGCATAGAAGAGAAGTCCTCATGTGCTGCATGTAGCAGCTTCTCCTTGAGACTAGATGATCCAGTCAAGAAGATCCTGCCATAGGAATAGATGACCACATCATCCACCATGTATCTATCATCTCCATCTGGGTCATCAAGAATCATGCATGCACCAAGATCCTTGGAGTACTCTACCAAGAGCTGAGATCTCCAATAAGGATCAATCCTCCTAAGAGACAGCACTGGTGATCTGGCATGTGAAGTTCTCCTCATGCTGTTGCCTGCTACTTTGACATCCCCCATTCCAAATTCTTCCTCCAAACTCTTCACCTCTCCAAAATCCAAGAGTGGTGAATCCAAATATAATATGTCTTCCATCAACTCCAGATCAGGTGGCCTCCCAAGTGGAATGCCTCCATGTAGTGAGACATCAATGCCAAGAGTAGACTGCACATATGATTGGGAAACCTTTCCCCTGCCCTTACAGTGCAAATCAGTCTGCCTCTTTCTTGCATTGGCTCTATGAAATAGAGAAGGGTGTGTGCCTCTCATCAAGTGATGATGCTCTTCCTCCCTATCTCCTCCTTCTAGCTGCAATGCTGCACAATCATGATACTCACTGATTGTGCTTGGACCTCCATGTATGAGATCCTGGGGAACTTCTTGTAAGGATACAAGAATCGCTCCTGTTGGAGCATTTGCTCCTCCTCCCTTTGTATGAGGTATTGGATGTGCTCTAGATGTGACAACGTTGTTGCCCTCATCTTCATCAATGTGTATGGGCAACATCTCAATAGTTGGATCCTCCTGTGAAAAGGAGATCCCCATTCCCTCTTCTTCAAGAATATGAACTAGAGGTCCTGCTTCTGGCAATGTGTAATGCAAGATGTCAGCTTCTCCCATGGTTTTATGAAGTGGGTTTCCTCTATAAAATGTAAGGGTTTTTCCCTCTCAATTTTTTTTTGCTCATGTGTCTTAGGAAGTTTTTCACCAAACCTTCCCACCAATGTTTCTATGAATCTTGTATAAGAGGAAGTGTTTGCATTCTTTAAAGAACAAGATTCAAAAATCCACCATGCATGAGCCTTACCTCTGAAATGCAACCCTGCAACTCTGATGCCTTCATCTTCAGAAATATGGTGCAGCTGAAAATAGGAGTCTAGCTCTTTCACCCAAGCTCCAACTGAACATGTAAGTGATTTGGAAAAAGTATATAGAATAAATATACCTGCATCCTGCTGCTTTCTCTTCTCCACCTGGATCTTGCAAAACTCTTGGAAATCAGTATGATCTCTAAAACTCTCAGTTTGAGATTCATACTCCTACAACAAATCACTAAGAGTTCTCCTCTTAGGCATTCTTCCTCCTCCCATCCATCTCAAGACAGATCTAGGAACTTGATGCTCACACTCACCATGTGCAAATCTAGATCCTTCTCTAGATCCAAACTCCTTTGGAGATCCCATCTCCAATCTCATTTTCTTTAGCTCTCCTTGAAAGCTCTGCATAGATTTTTGAAGAAGCTTTGTAAGCTTGTATTCCTTTCTCCCTTCACATAATAAGGATTTCTGAATTATATCCATCTCTCCTTCCCTTGAAGTGAAATGGCCTGAGATCCACAGGCTGAGCCAAGATTGAAGCTTTGATACCACTGTAATATACCAAAATCGGGGCAGTTCATGAATCATGCACTAAAAATACATTTTAAAAAATATATGCTATAAAATGATGAAATGGAATCTTGGATTCCATATATCAGTCAATATACAACCTAAATTCAATAATAGAGTTGAAAAAAATCAAAATAGGTAAGTTAAACAGATCTCCGACACCTAGGATGTCCAAAATGAGCTAAAACCCCAAATATTGCAACACAAGAAATACTACATAAAAGTGACTGCACGGTCTAAGAGAGGGTTTACACATAAAAATGATAGAGACAAATAGATCTGGAATTGTATTAGACAATATGCTCAGAAAATGAGATCTAGTCTCCTTATACAAAATACAAGAGAAACCGGCAAGTGTTTCTTGTCAAACACTCTGCATACAAAATGTGATATTCAGAAATTTACTGAATTACCACTACAACACTGAAGAATATGAGGGTAAAAGGCTGGAAATATGTCTGATCTGATTTATATCCTTGAATGGCTTCCTCCCATGAAAGGTTGGACCTCTCAATCACAAGGAAACACTGCAATGGAGCCACTAGACCATCTATTGAATGATGCCTCCAAAATAACGTATTCCCTAACTGGAACAGCATTGGGAATGTAGGGGAAATGTGTGGTCTGAAACCATAGATCTGAAATAAGCTCTGGAGCTCTCCAAATAGGCCCCTTAAGTGAAGGAAACCTTCCTCCAATGAGAAAATATCTCAGAAACTGGGATACCAATCCCTTCCACTGCTGCACCCTACAACACTGCACAATCTCTGGAAAAACTGTGCTGATGAAGTAGGTTGATGCTTGGCCTGAAAACCTGATGTGGAATTATGAATACAAACTCTCCCAAGAGGCTCCTCAAGGAAAGAGGTGGGATTCCCGCTCAGGAACACCCGGTGCTAAACAGCACTGCTACTCTGCTAAATAGCAAGAGGAATCAAAAGTCTGAGTAGACATGAATAATAATCTAAGACATGGAGAATAATGCTTCCATCCTCTTCCTTATATAAAACATGAGTTTTCTTTCCCTTGGCCCCACTCAATTAGGTCATCTCTATTCAAATATACATCTCCCTACAAAACTGCGTTATCCTCCCTTGGATTCCTCCTCCTCCACAACTGCGTTGTTGACTTAGTCAAAGTGGACTGAATCAAATTGATTTTATCCCTGTTCACACATGGAGGCATTTTATTAAGCTATAAATAATGTCCCCTTTCACATTTGGAGTGTTTCTATCTCTCCTTAGGAGACTTATGGTTTACCGACTAGAGCTGCTACTAACTCTAATGTTCCATTTAGCTTTGAGACTAAAATTTTTGAACATTACAGTCCTCCCCTCAAAAATATTGCTTGTCCTCAAGAAAATGTATAGGGAGAGAAAAATTTCTCCCCTCCTCCTCATGTGGCCTCCCATCAATAGCCTCCATCACTACATCAAGACAATCTGTAAATAAACTGTCATCCAATGTTTCCTCCCAAGTGTGAAAAACCAAATGGTCTACATCAATCAAAGGTGGAAAGTGTGAATGGAAACTTCCTTGCTATCTCATGGCCCCCAAAAAGTAGGAGTGATGACCAAAATGGTGAACGAGTGCCTCCCTCACCCATGCTATCATCCAAATGATGTGAGTCACCCTCCAACATGGCAACTCAGGAAGAATATCCTCCACCTTTGGCTCCTAAAATGTAGGTGGGCTCAATAAGTGAACATGATAGGAAAGAGGGCCTATCCCACGCTATCCTCCTCTCCACTCATGATAAGTGTATAGGGCATGTTGATCTTGGGTTGCAACATGATCGCCCTCCAATGGCAAGAAGATGATTGAGTCTCCAATGACTCTTCATCCAACATCATGAAACATGCCAACCCAAACCATTCCATTCAAGATGAATGGCACATCATCACCATTTGGCATCCAAATCAGAAAAATGCTGAAATTTATGTGCAATTTTGGATGGTACGAAAGGTTATCCAAGTGGATATTACGCAGTCTTCCCAACTGTTTTTTGAGAATGTCATGTGGAAAGTGGTTCTGCAACAAGTTACAAGTTGTATATGTTTGTTCTTCCAACATGGGGAAGTAAGCATCAATTTCTATCAGTTGTACATAGATAAAATAACAATGCACTTGCCCAAAGTGATGTATATATGGGCTACTATCATTATAAACATTAGCCCTAAAGTGACCATGAAACCCAAAAATACTCTTGCTCTCTTGAGGAGCAATGCACTATTCAAACATGGTGAGAAAGTACAAATATTCAATGGAGTAATCAAAAAGTATAGAAATGAATTTCCTACCATACATAGTGAGTTGGATGAAAGTGAGGTCCATTAATAAGCCCTCCCATGAGAATCTCCTCATAAAAATATGCAAGAAGAAGGGATACATCCTCTCCTTGGAATATTCCATCCATAAGAACATACTGCTATGTGACAGCGTTGTAGGCCTTTGTAATAAGGCTCCATGACTCCTCTCTTTTACATTCCATATGCCAAAGTCATCCACCATCATGTTGCTATGTGAGAAGATCTCCTTCCTATATGGAAGTCTCTCATGATCCTTCAATGTTGAAGGGTAGCCTCCTTGCACCATGAATATGCCTTCCTTCACTCTAGAAATTTCATGAAAGGTATGGGAAGAATTTTTCCCATACTCTCCCAAGTGCAACCACAGCAACAACAAATTTTTCTACTTCCTCCTCTCTCCCTCATAAAATCCATGGAGTAAGATCATGATGGTCAACTTGTATGATGTGCTAACAAACACTTCAGCCATGAAATGCCTCCTCAAGTCCTCCAAGTGGTTCCTCCCACAAGAAGAGAAAAAGTGTGATGTGGCAATCATGGTTTGCCCATGGTTCCTCTTGGAATGTACAACATATAAAGTGGGAAGAATCATGCTCCCGATGGGAATCTTCCATTTCAAGCCCACTCTCCAAACAAAGCTCCCCATGAACATAAACATATCAGAAATATATGGAAGAAAAGTACAATGAGAACAAGTTGTCAAATTATAACCGGAGAGTGAATCATAGTCCCACTCATGGAACCAGCATAGTGCATCCCTTGCCTTCCTCAAAATAAGAAATAACAAGTGCTCTACTAGCCACTTTTTTGTTGCCACAGTCATCTCATAAGATGAAAACATGAGGTTACAACATGGTGTCAATGGTTCACACCAAGAATCATGTGGCTTCCCCCACAAACCATCAAAAGGATAGCCAAAATCAATGCTACAAGTAGCTGCAAGTACATCATCATACAATATGCAAGAAGAGATAATTCTTCTTGTTACATCATGCTGCTCAATTAAGGAAAAGAAGTACAAAACAAAATATGAAATGATATCTCCTCCATCATGTACTTGAGATCTTGAGCTGAAATGGCTCAACTGGAAATTATTTCTCATGTCCAAAGAGTATGGAAGTGGTTGTGACCTCCTCTTTATTACCATCTGGGCTATGCATCCCTCCATATGCTGATTTATGTCATGTTGGATGCCCTCCCAAGTGAACTCCTCCATCAAATGGAAATATGCATCAAAGTGCATAGAAGAGAAGTCCTCATGTGCTGCATGTAGTAGCTTCTCCTCGAGACTATAATATCCAGTCAAGAAGATCCTTACATAGGAATAGATGACCACATCATCCACCATGTATCTATCATCTCCATTCGGGTCATCAAGAATCATTCATGCACCAAGATCCTTGGAGTACTCTACCAAGAGCTGAGATCTCCAATAAGGATCAATCCTCCTAAGAGATAGCGCTAGTGATCTAGCATGTGAAGCTCTCCTCATGCTGCTTCCTGCTACTTTGACATCCCGCATGCCAATGTCTTCCTCAAACTCTTCACCTCTCCAAAATCCAAGAGTGGTGAATCCAAAGACAAGATGTCTTCCATCAACTCCAGATCAGGTGGCCTCCTAGGTGGAATGCCTCCATGTAGTGAGACATCAATGCCAAGAGTAGACTACACATATGGTTGGGAAACCTTGCCCCTGCCCTTACAACACAAATTAGTCTACCTCTTTCTTGCATTGGCTCTCTGAAATAGAGAAGGGTGTGTGCCTCTCATCAAGTGATGCTACTCTTCCTCCCTATCTCCTCCTTCCAGCTGCAATGCTGCACAATCATGCTGCTCACTGATTGTGCTTGGACCTCCATGTATGAGATCCTGGGGAACTTCTTATAAGGATACAAGAATCCCTCCTATTGGAGCATGTGCTCCTCCTCCCTCTACATGAGCTACTAGATGTGCTCTAGATGTGAAAACGTTTTTTCCCTCATCTTCATCAATGTGTATGGGAAACATTTATATAGTTGGATCCTCCTGTGAAAAGGAGATCCCCATGCCCTCTTGTTCAAAAATATGAACTGGAGGTCTTGCTTATGGCAATGTGTAATGAAAGATGTCAGCTTCTCCCATGGTTTTCTGAAGTGGGGTTTCCTCTATAACATGTAAGGGTTTTGTCCTCTCAAGTTTTATGTGCTCATGTGTCTTAGGAAGTTTTTCACCAAATCTCCCCACCAATGTTTCTATGAATCTTGTATAAGAGGAAGTGTTTGCATTCTTTAAAGAACAAGATTCAAAAATCCAACATGCATGAGACTTACCTCTGAAATGCAGCGCTACAACTCTGATGGCTTCTGTTAGGAATATTTAATCAGCAAGATTGGCAAAGTATGATCACATAAACAACATCATTTCAGCCACTTTGGGATTATAGGATCTAGCCCTCCTGAATCCAGAAAGGGATCTCTCCAATAAGTGCAAAGATGGATTTGTCTTTCAAGTTTTGGGTAATGATATTAGGCTAGTTATAAAGGCTGAGGGTTTGTTTTTGTTTTTGGATGGTTGAGCATGATTACTGTATGAGGTGGAAAGTTCTAAATGCAAACATTTTCAGAGGTGAGAAGTTGCAAGCAAATAGAACAAGCTTTGGCCAGAAAGATAGATAATTGCAGGTTTTAGTCCATTGGGCTATGGAGTCATAATAGGGCTTAATTGAAACAACAAAAGGCAAGAGTGGTCCATGGGGAAAGTCATCTATGTCTAAGGATCTCTTGAAAGTTTGATTTATGGAATGAAATGATATAATAAGAAGGGGAATTAAACATATGAATAACAAAGAATAGCCTAGGATCTGGTAAGGACTTTGAAACTAGCCAGCCTTTGACACATGCTTAAGAAATACATGAAAGTAAACTAGGATTTGGTAATTACTTTTAAACTAGCCAGCCTTTGATACACTTTCAATAGAAAACATATAAAAATGGACGGAAACACTAATGATAACAAAGAATGGTCTAAGATCTCGTAAGTACTTCTAAACGAGCCAGCTTTCAACACATTCCAAGGGAAACATTCAGACAGTCTTTGGGGATAAAGCTACGACCAGGGCACACCATATCTTCCTTAGTTCATCTCTACTTCACTAATACTGAACATAAAATTTAAGAATAATATTCAGCTAAGACAATAAGACGAGGGAACGCCAACATTCCTATGCTTAAACTGAATTGAATCATTCCCAAATAACACATATTGGAAGAAAACATTCAGATAAAGATTTTCAGTCAGAGAAGGGTACTAGTATACAGTAGGTCCTAACTCCATGCATGTTTTTATTTATAAGAGAAGATGAAACACAGTGAAAACATTAAAAAAATAACAAGTTAAAATGAGAAAAACATCACCGTCAACATAGACTAGGATCCCATAAATCATCTTGTATTGATGCTCCAAACCAGTTACAGATTTAAGTCCAATGCTTTAGTTTAGCAGTCATCTACACCTCCCAGACTAACTTATCTATTACAAGCAAAGCTCCAAGAGCCAGTGAACACTATTTACAGATAGAAGTCTCAATCTCAATTACATTTCAATGTTCAGTAGCCAAATCAACCAACCCCTCTCTCATCTTCTGTAGTAGTATTTATAGAAGAATGAGGAGGTGAGATCTGATAAAAGATATCCAAAGATAATTATTATAGAATTAATGGATTCTCGACCTTTGGGGGGCTCGATGAATAATCTTACATAGGTGTCCTCTGTATTAGATAATTTACATTAAGATTTAAGCTCGGTGAGAGCTCTTTTTGACTTTTGAGGCTCTGTGTAATATCAAAGTAATTCTGCTGATATTTTGTCATTAATTTTATTTTCAGAATTAACTTCTCTGGCTGCTCTGAGGAAAATACTTGATCTCGATCTATAACTTTGGCCTCTGTTTGAATGCTTTAAGGCAGAGGTGGCACTGTGGTAGCTGGGAGGAAGCAATTTTCCTCAGATGTGGCAGTGGAGGCTTTCTGTCGGTAAAAACTTATGATTTTATTTAAAATGTGTTTTAATTGGGAGGATTAGGCTTTTGATAAACCATCTTAGCCATAATCCCCACATATTTGTCTTCAATCTTCTGTTCTGGTATATTTTTGTCTTCGACATTGATATTCTTTGATGTGGGCCTGATTTACTGTGTTTGTTGGTGTGCAGGGCTGCGCAGGGGTGATATGGCATCAATGCCTCATGAAACACTGATGAAACGTGGATTTTAAACCCTTCAAATGAATTTCTTTCATGAATCGAAGGCAGGAGGATCGTCACCCTCAGCCTTTGAATTTTCTTCAGCATGGCAAAAAAACCATTTAAACCCTACAAAATACAAAAAAATTATGAAATCCTGCATATATAGGTTTACTACTTTGGAAGGACATGTGGGGAGGGCATTGCCGTTGGATGGCATCATCTAATGATCGATATTGTTCAGAAGAAGTCAAAGGGAAGGCGGAAGAATAATTTAAATCGGGACCATCGATCGCGCAAAGATCGATGGTCAGCAGCGGAGGTGAATAAATAACGTGAAGCGATCACATTATTCGGAAAAATAAAATAAATATCGGAGACAAAGGTTTAAAACCTTTGTTTCGGTGAAAAATGGTGGAAAATGAGTGGGGAATTTGGGATGAACGGGGGCCGTCGGATGATATCAGCCCACATGATCAATGGTGGAGATCGGGTACCAAAACCTTAGAAACATGCCCCGGACTTCAAAAACCTTTAATTAAACCACACTGTATAATGCTCCCAGGTCCGTAACTACTGACTAGGTGAGGAAACAGAGTGATCGAGCTTGGGAGAAGTTCAATGAAACGCATCGTACCTTGGACTAACACACGGGCTTCTCCAGAGTGCGATCACCGTCCGATGAGTTGGCCTCAGATCAAATGATGGACGCTAATATCACGCCAGGCTCATGTCCGAATTTTAATGCGCGATGAGGGAGGTATTCAAAATTTTCTCAAGGCCACATGTCGGCCGGTGAATGGCATCACTACCAAATGGAAAAAACCGCCTCCCTCTCAAAAGCAGTGCGATGGATTCCACCCGGTTTTAAACAATGAGTGACTGGCAGGGACCACTGGGGCATTAGATTGAACGTCGTCGATCTGCAAATCAGATCAATGGTGGAGAGCGAATGGAACTTTTCACCGGCAGAAAAGTTTATGATATAATAAAAACCGACAAATTAGTATAGACGAAGTTTTAAACTTGGGGGGGTGAAATATTTATTTACAATACGGCCTGGCGCCTGTCTGCGGGGCCATGGGTTATATGGAATGCAACATGATCGGGGGTTATAGTATAAAGGGCTAATCGGCATCGGAGATTTCAATAAAGGGGGAAGACTTGCACACTATGTTACCTCCGATACGATAAGCGCCCAAACAGCTCAGCAACTGGTTCCAGTGCCAGGGCATATGGAGTGAAAATGGCTAAGGACTTAGCCCAAGGGGGCTTAAACCTTTACACAAAAATATGTATTTTTTATGAAGTTTTCAATGTTTTTCAAGGGTTTCGAGGATTTCGATAAGGCAAAGAAGGAGTCTTAAACCTTATCACAGGGGTTTTGATGAAGGGAAAAAAGGAAAACATGAAAAATGAGGGATTTTATGGGGAATAAAAGGATAAGAATGAGGTTAGTTTTGGAAGTGGAAGGAAGGGGAAAATGGTGCTTGCAGTAGTATTCTCTCTTGGAAATCAACAGAATTTATGAATGTAAAATGGGCACAACAGTGAAGATTTGGACAAAGGCATGGGGTCTTTCAAGAGTCTTCAAGAGCCAACACTTTTTAGCAGTAAAATTTGTTCCCTGAAGACTCCAAAAAATGATTTAGCCACCTTTTGGTATAACAAATTTTATAGGTGGCTAACAGCTTCATCTTCAAAAAGATGGTGTAGCTGCAAATAGGAGTCTAGCTCCTTCACCCAAGCTCTAGCTGAACATGTAGGTGATCCGGAAAAATTAGATAGAAGAAATCTACCTACATCCTATTGCTTGCCCTTCTCCACTTGGATCTTGCAAAACTCTTGGAAATTAGTATGATCTCTAAACCTCTCAGTTTGAGATTCATACTCCTACAAAAAATCACTAAAAGTTCTCCTCTTAGGCATTCTTCCTCCTCCCATCCATCTCAAGACAGCTCTGGGAACTTGAATGTGTTGTGTATCATGGTGTGTAGCTACATGCTCACACTCACCATGTGCAAATCTAGATCCTGCTCTAGATCCAAACTCCATTGGAGATCCCATCTCCAATCTCATTTTCTTCAGCTCTCCTTGAAAGCTCTGCATAGATTTTGGAAGAAGCTTTGTAAGATTATCTTCCTTTCTCCCTTCACATACTAAATATTTATGACTTATTTCCATTTCACCTTCCTCTAAAGTGCAATGGCCTGAGATCCACAGGCTGAGCCAAGACTGAAGCTTTGATACCACTGTAATATCCCAAAATCGGGGTAGCTCATGAATCATGCATTAAAAATGCATTTTCAGAAATATATTCTATAAAATGATGAAATGGACTCTTTGATTCCATAGATAAGTCAATATAAAACCTAAATCCAAGAATAGAGCTGAAACAAATCAAACTAGGTGGGTTAAATAGATCTCCCACACCTAGGATGGCCAAAATGTGCTAAAACCCTAAATATTGCAACACAAGAAATACTGCATAAAAGTGATTGCACAGTCTAAGAGAGGTTTTACACATAAAAATGATAAAGACAAATATATCTGGAATTGTATTAGACAATATGCTTAGAAAATGAGATCTAGTCTCCTTATACAAAATACAAGAGAACTCGGCAAGGGTTTCTTATCAAACACTCTGCATACAAAATGTGATATTCAGAAATTTACTGAATCACCACTGCAACACTGAAGCATATGAGTTTAAAAGGCTGGAAATATTTCTAATATGATGTATATCCCTCAAGGGTTTCCTCCCATGAAAGTTTGGACCTCTCAATCACAAGGAAACACTGCAATGGAGCCACTAGACCATCTGTTGAATGTTGCCTCCAAAATAACGCATTCCCTAGCTGGAACAGTGCTGGGAATGTAGGGGAAATGTGTGGTATGAAACCAAAAATCTTAAATAATCTTTGGAGCTCTCCAAACAGGCCCTTCAAGTGCAGTAAACCTTCCTCCAATGAGAAACTAGCTCAGAAACCGAGATTCCAATCCCTTCCACTGCTGCACCCTGCAACACTGCACAATCTCTAGAAAAACTACGCTGTTGAAGTAGGCTGAAGCTTGGCATAAAAACCTAATGTGGAATGATGAATGCAATCTCTCCCAAGAGTCTCCTTATTGAAAGAGGTGGGATTCCCGCTCGGGAACACCTGGTGCTAAACTGCACTGCTACTCTGCTAAACAGCAAGAGGAAGCAAAAGTCTGAGAAGACATGAATAATAATCTAAGACATGGAGAATAATTCTTCAATCCTCTTCCTTATATAAAACATGAGTTTTCTTACCCTTGGCCCCACTCAATTAGGTCATCTCTATCCAAAGATACATCTCCCTCCAAAACTGCACTATCCTTCCTTGGATTCTTCCTCCTCCACAACTGTGTTGTTGACTTAGTCAAAGTGGACTGAATCAACTTGATTTTATCCCTGTTCACACATGGAGGTGTTTTATTAAGATATAAAGAATGTACCCTTTCACATTTGGAGTGTTTTTATCCCTCCTTAGGAGACTTATGGGCTTTTCTACCCATTTATTTACCGACTAGAGCTGCTGCTAACTCTAATGTTCCATTTAGCTTTGGGGCTAAAATTTTGGAACATTACATAATGAAATAATCCACCTTTGAACACAATATTTGAGATGGAAATACCAAATATCAATATTCTTGGACCTTTCATGGAATACTAAATTAACCGAGAGTTTTATGCAACTCTGGTTATCATAATGTATCACTTTCGGATCCATCTATTGACCAAACAAACCAACAAGTATCTTCCTCATCCAAATTACCTTGCATGCGGCCTGGCTAGACACTATGTACTCTGACTTTGTTGAACTAAGTGCAATTGATCTCTTTTTCTTGTTGTACCAAGAAACTACTATTGGTCCTATGCTAAATATGTACCCTAATATGCTATTCCTGTCGGATGGACTCCTTGCCCAATCAATATCGGTGAAGCCTTGAAGCTTCACTCCCTCTATGTGTCTATACCATAATCCATACTTTATAGTTCCTCTGAGATATATCAACTCATGCTTCCATGCCTTCCAAAATTTCTTGGTAGGATTAACCATATCTTGGCTTAGTTGGTTAACTACGTAGCATATGTTGGGTCATCTGTTCATCAAATACATAAGTGAACCCACAAGCTACCTGTAAATAGTAGCATTCACTCTTTCACGTGAAGTAGCATAATCCTTCCTCCAATTTCCTGTAAGAGGAGTCTCCATGGGTTGTTGCCCTCCATTTGGAACTTCCTCAGAATCTCCTTCAAATAATTTCCTTGAGATATAAATAGCTCCCCATCTCTTTTATATATTTCCAATCCAAGGAAATAATGCAAGAGCCCCATGTCCTTCATCTCAAATTATCTTGAAATAACCTCTTTGTAAGACTTTATGAGCTTATCATCACCTACCAGTATCATATCATTGACATAAAGTACAATAATCAAAATCTTACCATCAACCACAATAAGATATAGGTTCACATCTGATTCACTCTTGGTGAAGCCCCAAACCGGTGAAATCATTGTCAAACCTATTTTTCCAAGCATGGGGTGCTTGCTTCAGTTCATACAGTGTCTCTTAAGTCAGCACACTTGCGAATCCCTGTCTAAGGTATCAAAAAATTTTGGCCACTTAATGTAAAATTCTTCCTCAATAAATCCATTGAGAAAGGTTGCCTTTAAATCCATATGATGTATCTACCATCCCATCTGCACTGAGAGTGGAAGGATGGATCTAATAGATGAGTACCTTGTGACTGGTGCAAAAGTATCATCATAATAAATACCCTCCACTTGAGATAACCCTCTGGCCAAAAATATAGCCTTGTATTTATTTCTCCACACTCCCTCTGTTGCATGCTTCACCTTGTAGACCCACCTGGATCCTATAATTTGTTTCCCCACTGGTCTTGGGACAACTTCCCATACAATGTTTCTAATAATGGAGACATACTCCTCAACCATGGAATCAACCCACATTGGTTACTACACTTCTTCCTTGAAAGAGGATGGTTCTATCTCAATACCTTCACTCATAATAGCCATGTATCTAGTGTACCTCTCAAGGGACCTTCTCTATCCTACGCTATGAAATGGGTGTTCCAACATTATCTCTCACATCCATAAATACTCTTCTAGCTTCTTTGGTGCACTTCCTTCCATCTTTGGCAGATGGCTATGCATGAGTGGTTTCTACCACTCTTTGTTCCTCTGATTTTGGCTGCTCCACATCCTGAGGTTCATCCTTTGGAGCCAAGAGCTCCTCTAATTGAAACTCAAGCTCCCTCTCAAGGGATAATTGCATGGATTTTCCTTCATAAAATTTCACATCTCTTCTAACCACTAGCATACTGTGTGTTGGAAAGTACACCCAATAGTTGTGAAGTGTATTAGTGTACCCCACAAATATCCCCAACTATGTTGTTGGCTCTAGCTTCTTGTTGACATCTTTGGTGACATGGCAATAAAATAACAAACCAAAAATTATAAAATACGACACTTCCAGTCTCTTAACTGAAAAATGCTCCTTTGGTGTACTCATCCCAAGTATCTAATGAGGAATTTTGTTCTGCAAAAATATTGTTTTATTGCATGCTTCCATCCATAGATGCAATGGTAGGCCCTAATCATGTAACATAGCTCGTGTTGCTCCCACAATATTTTTGTTCTTCCTTTCTACAACCCCATTCTACTATGGGTTATGAGGTGAAATCAATTCTCTTCGAATTCCTTCTAAGGCACAAAAGTTATTGAATTCATTAGAGATGTATAATCCACCATTGTTGCTCCTTAGAACCTTCACCTTCTTCCCTGTATATTTCTCAACAAATGCTTTGAACTCACAAAACTTGGAGAATGTATGATCTTTCTTTCTCATGAAGAAAATCCAACACTTTTTTGAAAAATCATCAACAAAAATCACATAATACATATTCTTTGCTTTGGAAGCTGTCAAGAACGGTCCACACACGTCTGAGTGAACTCTCTCAAGGATCGCCTTGGCTCGACTTTCGTTATTGTGAAATATGTCTTTAGTATACTTCCCCAACGCACACCCTTTGCATGTATCTCTCTGTGCAAGTGCACCCTTTTGAAGTCATGTAGAAATCTATTGGATGATCCTAAAAGCACTGCAGTGTAGATGTCTCAACCTCCTATGCCATAACACACCGATGTCTCAAATCTCCACCTTCTCTATTTTATTGCTCAGTGATGCATAGTCCTCTACATCCAATTTATAGAGATTCTTTACTTGAAATCCAATATTTTTCACCTATCTTGTGGCTTTGTGATGAAGGAAGACCTTTCCTTCACTAAAGATTGCATCACAGCCACGTTTTTCCAACATAGCAATAGAAACCAAATTATTATTTAAACCAGGAACATACATGACATCTTTTAATGTGAGTGGATTATTTGAATCCCTATAAAATATCACTGTACCTACACCGAAAGCACTATACCTCCCATCGTAACCCATCTCAATGTGCATCTAGATATCCTTCTCCTCCAAGCTACTGAAGAATTCTTTATTGCCAGTCATATGGAATGAAGCTCCAATATCCAAGTACCACATAGAACCCATCACCGATGACACCATGTATGTGATGAGAGTGAAATCCAAGATGAAATGTCAATTCGGTGCTCCACCTGTTGCTCCTCATGAGGCCTTCTTGTTGGTATTCTTATGTGGAAATTTTGTGGCACAGTGTCCATGTTCATGACAGTTGAAACATTTTACCTTTGACAAGTCTCACTTCTTTCCTGCCTTTCCGGTCTCAAATTTGGAATGGGATACCTTCCCTTTTCCTTTCTTTGCCTTTCCACCCAAGACACAATTATCCTCATCATTAGTCTTTGATGAGGATGCATCTCTGGTGCTCCACCGAATTTATTCTTGTGCCAGATCAGACCATAGTCACTCCCAATCCAGTAGCTTCTCCCTCCCATTTACAAAATCATGGTAGCTATTCCAGCTCTTAGGAAGGCCTAGAAGAGATAGGCTCACAAAATCATCTAATAAAACATTGATCCCAACACTTCCAAGCTCATCTCGACTCTGAGTGAACTTTTTCAAGTATTTTTGGATCATGTGACCCTTCTCCATTTTGATCTTCTTGAGCTTGTCTTTTAGCACCAAATTTTTGTGGTCATTGCTATTTTGATACATATATTTCAATGCTTTCCACATCGCATATGGAGTCACCTTTCCATGGAGACTCAAGAAAATATGATCTCGAACTCCCTCTAACAAGATCCTTCTCTCCTTTGCTACATTCTTCTTCCATGCATCAAGAACTTGAGCATCTGTCGTTGTGGGCTCCAGGACATCGATATCTATTAAATCCTTCAGTCTGTTATCCTCGAGCGCTGCCTCCATCCTATACTTACATGTAATATAATTTGAATTTCTCTCAAGTGCATATTCGAGTCTCAAGCCATTGAAAGAAATATTGATTTATTGCTGGATCTTGAAGAATAAAACTGCAAATTTGAACCTGATAAAAAAAAAATTGTTCTTCTCTTCTTATATTTACTCCTCATGCTCTGATACCATGTAGAAAATATAACAACTGGATTCAAACTGATCTTGTAATATACTTAAAAAATATATTGAATCCTTCTACAATTTTCAGAAACAAAACATGATCGCAAAATCACATAACAAGTAAGAGAAAGAGACAATCAATCATAAAAAACAAGATGTATCTGGGGAAAGAACAATTCCTGAAACCCCACTATATGTATATTGTATAAATTCAAGATCATGAAACAAAACAAATTTTTCTCTCTCAAATAAATTCCTGCACTCTGCCAACTGTCTCCCTATAATCTAGGAAAAATCATCCAATTACTCGGCCAATTCTCATCCTCTGCTCAACCTGCCTTTCTCACACATTCTTGGAGGAATATTCACCCTATTAAATATGAAATTCCCTTGAATTGATTTCCCAATGCAAACTTGGCCTCCACATGACTCTATAACTGACCTGTACAATTTTATAATTATACAAATGATAGTTATAATACCTTTAACCTCAGTCTCAATTGGGCCTTCCTTATAAATGAAATGCAACAACTATTTATAGAAAATTATAAGTCAAATAATTTATCACTACTTGTGAATCAAACTAGATTTAATTCACTTGACCTCTCACTAGATCATCTCCCAGTTAGAACTAGTTAAACTACTTTTAGCTCAATTAATTGAGTTGACTAATTACAACTCACAAATAACTGTAACTGAACCCCTAAAATCATGGGAGAAATCTACATGCTTAATCTATTAACCTGAACCCAAATTTCCTAAGCCAACTCATTCATTCTGACTTAGTTGACTGATACAAGATGTCATGAGATAAAATTATAATTTATCTTCCAATTCAATTAAGGGAAAATTAAATCAGAAACACCCTTGGGGTGCCATTTCAACACTCTTGAACATGACACTCTTCCACTTCATCCCCGTGGTAGTTGGGTTGGGTAATATTCTTGTCTTTAAGTTTATCACAACATTTTCAAAAGCCTCCATTTTCAATTTTGGGTCAATGCTTCCAACTCCATCCACTGTCACCACTGTGTTTAAGAGAAGACATTTAGCCAATATTTGTTACAATACTCTTAAGCCTTCATTACATGTCCTCCTTTCCTGATCCAGTTTAGTATCATCATCGTTTTGTCTCAAATCATGATACCATTTTTGTGTCGTTGATGGGGGATACATCAAGGTCATCTTGCAATGGGTGGCTTCCTATCGAAATCAACTCATTATATAGGAAGTTGACTTAGAAACACCCCTCAGTACCTTCATGCTTGCATACATCAATGAAAATTTTCCTCACTCTTGGCAATAGGTTTACATCATTGGCCTTTGACTGAAATATTTTGTGTGTTGCTCAACATCAACTCATTTAATCACACTATACTAATTGTACTACAGTACCTTGAGAGCCATTAACATCATCGGTGGTTTAATCTCTCACATTTGTTAACGACTTACATCATTGGTGGGTAATCAGATGGTTTCTACCATGTTTGACTCTAGATCATTGATTCACATGGTTCAGACTCGTACATTGGATGATCATGTGAATGAGATAGAAGACCTTGAATCTAGCTTCATCCATCCGTGATGCGATTTCAAGATAAATACAATTTCATAATGTATGATGGATATGGTCATACAGATAGTCATCCAGTCATAGGTGCACCATTTTTCATAAGTGGAAATGTCTTTTGATCATTTCACATGTAAATTTATCTTATGTGTTGGGTATTGGTATGCCTCTCCCAGCAAAGATATCATGATGTAAATGTATTTTAACAGAATATTATCCCGTCGGTTGTTCTTTATCACGACTTGTCACAAGGTAAATCACTTTAGTCATCAATCACCATTCAAGACTTTGAGCTTTAGGGGGGAATCTATTATAGGCAATTTTTTCACATCTTGTCAATTGGCCTACAAACTGGATCAATCAACATCCTTTTACCCCTTGAAATCATCATAGCATAAAGCCTTATGCATGACACTCTCATATACCGTATTTTATTCCTAAAAACACCATGTTTGAGTCATTTCAAGGACCAACGCTCCATAGCCTCCTATTGGACAGTTTTTACCTACATGTTTCTCCATTGTGGCCTGCGTTGATCACCTATAGGTTGCTCCACTATGCACCTGCATTAGTTCTAGAAATTCGGGAAAAATAGAGAAATTTTGGAAGCCTCTTTTTCCAGAAGCTTCCATAATTTGTTACAACAGTTTACCTCAGATAAAACATTATGATCCTATCCTATATTACCTTGGAGTTTCCATCCCTTATCCTTTGGTCCCATCCTCCCTTCAAGAGTGGATCTCAAGCCCTTAATGGGTAATTGGATAATAACTCCCAACTTACTCCCCTCACCTATATATTTGTGGCCATCCACAAGCTATGGTTTGGCTTTTGGAGATATAATTCTACCCTCTTGTTGTTTTTATAAATAGTTAACATTCCATGCATCATGGTGATTAAAGGTGCACTTTGTGACAAAGAAGGAACAAGTTAGCCTAGAAGAGCTCTTCTAAAAGATCAATTTCTATTTATGCTTGTAACTCCTTCCATTTATATTAATGCAAAGAATTATTTCTTTCCCTATATGTGATGTTATGAATTCATGTATTTTGATTCCATGTTGATCCATTTAATGAAGTATTTAGATGATGCTACATAGATTCAATAAATCATTGTCTTGTGTTGTCAAATTGTCCAGGTTGTAATTTTGGCGATGGGAGCTAGGATTGGAGCATTCAAGCCAAGAAAAGGGTGAAACATACATCGGATTACATGTAGGCTTCATCTCATTATCTATTTACTTTAAGGAAAAAAATAGCTAATTTTTCTTCCATTTTTCTATACTAAGCCACTTAGTCTAGGGAAGACACTTATGTCTACAGTTGTAGATTACGTATAACAATAGGGACCTAAGATAACGCTTTTGCAAAACTAAAAATATGTGTAACAACAGGTCCCATTTTATGAGTAATTTTTGATAGTGTTGGAACTACAAAAATTTAGGGTATCTCCCATATATGAAGTACCAATTAGACCTCACACCATTTGGTTTAGGAGTCTCGTCTAGTATAAAGGCTTGATTCCAAGTTCTTAAAGATTTTTCTTGGCTCTAACTGTCAACAAGAGATAGGGATGCAATGGTGCCTTCAAAAAGAAGGAAAGTATTCCTAATGAGTGCTCAGTTGTAAGTGTGTCAAAGTTCTTCTAGAGACACACATGAACCAGAAGGATTTTCCTAACATCTAGGGAATAACCCATAAGGGATTTGATGGTCGTTACAACCAAAAAATGTCTAATATATTATGGATTGATCCAAAAGGATGGAAAAACAATAAAAACCATCATAGCACATTATCAAAAATATAAGTACTAAAATAATTGAAATAGTTCAACTATATTAGCACATGTGAAAGAAAACATGAAGTACAAACATCTACAGAATAGTCTGACAAAAATTTATAATTCATGCACGAAGAACGCATTGGCCTTGAAGTCTTATATTATTCATTAAAATTCCAAGACACATAGATACAATGAACATCACTAGATCCAGTATTGGAGCATTGGATCCCCTCCTTGATCCCCAAAAGAACTATCTTATCTCTCTAATGCTTTGCGAGAGGACACAAGGTGAAATGTCATTTTCTATTAAAATGAGGGAGTATATATAACAATGAGAAGGCAATGCTTCACCTCCCTTGTGACTCTTCATCTATCCTCATGATGGTTTGAAATCATATGAATTTTGAGCTTTACATGAATCTATGTACTTTATACATGGAATTTGGACTCTCACTTTACAATACATTTCGGAAACATGTGTTACATCATTGGCCAAAAGGTGTGGCATATGACCACTCATGACATGATATGACATGACGCTATTGACATGGACTACTTGATTATGTGGTAATTCCAAACCACTACTGCTACTGAGTGTTGAATGTCTTCTTGGGAATTCTTTTCTCTTCACCTCTGCATGTCTCAGTGATAATGAATCTTCAATGATATCAAGTCTTAAATAATGGTCGCAAAATAGTATCCCTTAAATTTTATCGATTGATCAACTTGTGCGTTCAGCATCAAGTTTTAATTTTATAATTCTTTGTTGATATTGCAACAAGATGATGAGCTTAGTGGAAAGGAGTCACCTTCACTAAGTGGGCCCAAAGGCTATTTTTGGCGCAAAGTCTATTTTTAGACATATGGATCATGTTCTATGAGTTGCAGGATGCTATTTGTGGATGGTTGGTCAAGTCAGAAAAAATAGATGGACTTCTATTTTTAGACATACTGGACGGAATCTATTTTTAGATTTCCAGTCTAAAAAAAGACATGTCGAATATTATTAGCTCTTAATAATATTTAGACTTTAAACATTATCTTATTCTCTTGGAGCACTTCAGTTAAGTGCACAGATGTGGCACAGGAGCTGACAGAAGGAATTACGCTATTCCTGAGGGTTATGTGGAGCTATTGCATGAAGACTTCAGTTAGAACTCATGTGACAGAGTTTGGTGGAGTTGATTGAGGAAGTTAGTGGAGTTGTATTTAGTTTAACTAATCTAAACATAGTTGAGCTATTTGTATTCAATTTAACTAATTGATACAATTAGTGAGAGTGGTGTGAATTAATTATTAATTAATTCACTAATTATAAACTCATTAATCAACTAAAGAATGCATCAGTTAACTTCAGTGCATGGATAGTTTCAGTGGAGACCAGTGCAGAAATAGGTGAAAGAGAAGGTTAACTATCAGTTGTGACTATACTGTTGCTATTTGCAACACACAGATAGGTGGAGAAGCCCATGAGGATTGCACAGTTAAAGCCAGGTGGTTTATCTATTTAATGAAGCCATCCCGTAGCATTAATTACGCAATAGAGGTTGGCTATCAAGTGGAAAAAGACTGGAGCATGTGTTTTGCTAGATCTAGCTTGATAGTGTGTAGCAATTGAGGGTGTGCATGAGAAATTGTGAGGAGATTTTGTACTATGATTGTTACATGATCTCCATGACATATAATATATAGATAGTTGGGGTTTTCAGCTTTAAGCTTTCCCATTAAATACTGTGTTCATATGTGTGATTTTTTGTGGTTTTAATGTGCGCATGAGATTGTTTATATTTCTGCAAATTGATGATCAGTAGTAGAAGATATTATGTATTATGCATGAAGCTAAAATAGTGTGTGATCAGGAGAATCTTGGTGAATAATATCTCAGTTATTCAAATTTCTACATGGTATCATAGCGATATTGATCATTGGAGCAATTGCAAAACATTGAAGCAGTTGAGTTTTGTGCTGGTGGAATTTGAATTTGCAGTAGTGTTTTTCTTGGTGTCAAAGTTGAGATGTCTTTCAATGGATTGCGATTGGAGTATGCCCTTAAGGACAGCTCGAATTATATTGCATGGAAGGACAGGATGGAGGCGGTGCTAGATGACAATGGGTTGAAGGAGTTCATAGATGATGAAGTCCCAAAGCCTACTTCTACTGATGTTGTCGTACTTGACGCATGGCAAAAGAAGACAGCAAAGTGTCGAAGGATTCTATTGGAGGGTGTGAAGGATCACATAGTATCCAACCATCATGGTAAGGCTTATCCATTCTTGATGTGGAAAGCCTTAGTAGATTTATTCCAAAGCAAGAGTGACCAGAGGAAGTTGGTGCTCAAGGATAGACTCAGAAACATAAAGATGGAGAAAGGCGACAGTATGCCCAAGTACCTCACGAAGTTCATCCAATGTAGGGATGAGCTGGGAAGTGTGGGGGTGACTATTGATGATGAGGAATTGGTGAGATTGGCTCTCCTAGGGCTTCGGAAGAGTTGACATTCCTATCAGGACTCTATCAATGGTCGAGAGAAATTTCCAGGATGCGAGTGACTTTGGTCGGATCTTGTGCAAGAGGAGATAAGGCGAAGTACCAGGGATGGATCTTCATCAAAGAAATATGATGAAGAGAATTGCACATTGGCTACCAAAGCAAAGAAGGGGAAGAGCAAGAAAGCTTATCAATCCGATGCGAAAGGCAAGAAGAAGGACATGTCCAAGGTGAAGTGCTTTCACTGTCACCAACACGGACATTACTCCACTAATTGTCCACAGAAGAAGAAAAATAAGCAGGCTGCTGGGACTGCAGCTGGAGAGGCCGTAGCCTCACATTTTGAGCTGGATTTTTCACTGATCACATGCTTGGTCTCAAGTATGATGGGATTAGTGTGGTTTCTTGATAGTGGTGCGTCTTTTCACATGACAGGAGATCGAGATTTGTTTACTGATCTGGATGAGAAAGATCTTGGAGTGCACATCAAGATGGGCGATGATGGTAGATACAGTGCGACCGGTATCGGTACCATTTCCTTTGAGAGGGAGTTTGGTAAACCCTTCAAATTGAAGGAAGTGATGCATGTTCCAGGATTGAAGAATAATCTTATCTCTGTGGCGATGTTAGAAGACAAGGGATATGATGTTGTCTTTAGTGAGGGAAAGGCTTTCTTGTGTAGTAAGGCAAATGGTGAGACCCGGAGGATAGGGGTTTGAGTTAAGAACCTTTATCAATTGCAGGTAGATGGTTGCGCAGCAATGGCAGGCAAGGAAGAAGCAGTGGTGAGCTGGGATGATGGCGAGTTGTGGCACCAGAGATTGGGCGACCTTCACCATGGAGCTTTGAAGATACTACAGTAGATTTCTACTGGGCTTCCTAAAGGAACTCTTACGCAGTCAGATCAGTGCAAGGGGTGTACCTTGGGAAAATTTGTGAAAGCCACCTTTCACGAGAAGGATAGTCACGCCACGACGATCCTTGAGAGAATTCACGCAGACGTGTGTGGACCTTTCTCAGTAGCTTCGACAGCAAAGCACAGGTATTATGTGATATTTGTTGATGATTTTTCTCGTAAGTGCTGGATCTTCTTCATGCAGAAGAAGAGCGAGACATACTCAAATTTCTGTGAGTTCAAGGCACTGGTTGAGAAAGAATCGGGGAAGCAGGTGAAGGCTCTGAGGAGCGACAATGGTGGTGAATTCATCTCTGGCGAATTCAAGGAATTTTGCAGCGCAGAAGGAATTCGAAGAGAGCTCATAGCACCTCATAACCCACAGCAGAACGGGGTTGCTGAGCGGAAGAACAGAATGATCGTGGGTGCTGCACGGGCGATGTTGCATGATTAGGGCCTACCCATTCACTTGTGGGCGGAGGCATGCAATACTGCAGTATATGTGCAGAACCGTTGTCCTCACAAGATACTTGGCATGAGTACACCCGAGGAGGCGTTTTCTGGTAAGAAGCTTGATATTTCCCATTTGAGGATTTTTGGTTCACCTGTTTACATTCATGTGACGAAGGATGCCAGGAAGAAGCTGGAGCCGACCGCAGAGGTTGGGATATTTGTGGGGTACACTAATACGCCCCACAACTATCGTGTGTATTTTCCAGACAGTCGCAAGACTGTTGTGCGACAGGATATCAAATTTCAGGAGGAGAAAGCCATGAAGTGTTCGCTTGAGAGGGAGCCACACTTGCATGCAGATGATGAGCTATTAGTTCCTAATGATGAGTCTTAGGATGTGGATCAGCCACAAGATGAGGTTCATGGAGTGGAAGAGACCACTCAAGCAGCACCAACCATCATAGGGTGGAAGTGCACTACAGAAGCTGAGCGACTGGCTCAAGCTGCAGAGAAGGTTGTAGGAGCACCTACATCATAGCGCAGATAGAGACAGTCACCTGATTGGTACACTAGATACATGGCTCTTATGAGCAAGTGTATCATGACAGAGCCATCCTCTTTCGACGAAGCTATGGAGGATCCCGCATGGGTAGATGCCATGGTGGAAGGGTATGATTCAATTTTCAGAAATAGTGCATGAGAGATTGTCCCAAGGCCAGAAGGGAAATCAGTGGTGGGTTCGAGATGGATCTACAAAGTGAAGCAGGAAGCTGACGGGAGTGTGGAGAAGTATAAGGCAAGATTTGTTTCTCGAGGCTTTTCACAGATAGAGGGGATCGATTATGAGGAGACCTTTGCACCTGTTGCAAGGTATTCTTCCATACGGACGATTCTTGCTCTCTCATCGCAGATGGGATGGCACATTCATCATATGGATGTGAATACTACGTTCCTCAATGGAGTCATTGAGGAGGAGGTGTACATAGAGCAGCCCAAAGGTTTCGAGATCTTCAGCAGCGAGTCGCATGTGTGCAGGTTCAAGAGAGCATTGTATGGGTTGAAACAAGCACCTCATGCTTGGTACAGATGGATAGATAGTTATTTCACCGAACTTGGATTCTCCAAGAGTGACGCAGATCCTAACCTATACTAGATTGTGGTGGAGGGTAAGTTGCTGATCATTGTACTTTATGTAGATGATTTTATTTTGATAGGTGATGAGCTATTGATACTCTCATGCAAGGAGGATCTTTCAAAAGAGTTTGAGATGAAGGACTTGGGCCTCCTTCATTATTTCCTGGGATTGGAAATTTGGCAGCGTAGTGGTGGATTGTTTGTTTCTCAGGGTAAGTATGCCCGCGAGATATTTGAGAAGTTCAACATGCATGGCTGCAAGCCTGTTGATACTCCTCTTCCTAGTGGTTTGAGGAAGGAGGATGCTACTTCGGTGGAGGTAGTGTATGCCACTATTTATCGACACTTGGTGGGGTCGCTTATGTATCTGGTCAATACACGACCCGACATATGCTATGTTGTTAACCAGCTTTCACAAGCTATGGTTAAGCCAACCAAGCTCTTTTGGAAGGTGGGGAAGCATGTATTGAGATATCTCAGAGGCACATATCTCAGAGGCACATCAGGATATGGATTGTGGTATAGACAGTCGGATGAGGTGAAGCTATGTGGCTTCACGGATGCAGATTGGGCAGGGAGCCCAATGGACAGAAAGAGCACATCTGGAGGGATTTTTAGTATCGAGTCCACAGCAGTTTCTTGGTACAGCAGAAAGCAGAGATCCTTGGCACTTAGTTCAGCAGAGGCCGAGTATATGGCAACGAGTTTGGCTACATGCGAGGCTATATGGATGAGGAAGATCCTGGTCAGGTTGTTCGGTTCACACTTAGAGCCTACTGTGATTTATTGTGATAATCTGAGTTGCATAAAACTCTCGGTTAATCCAGTATTTCATGATAGATCTAAACACATTGACATCCGGTATCATCATATCAGAGATTGTGTGCAGCAGAAGGTCATGTTACTTTCATACATTCCTATGGAGGATCAGGATGCTGATATCTTGATGAAGGCGCTCACTAGGAGAAAATTTGAATACCACAGGGGCAGGATAGGGGTTGCAGATAATCCATATCTTGTTGAGAGGGAGTGTTGAGATTGAAACAATATGATGAGCTTAGTGGAAAGGAGTCGCCTTCACTAAGTGGGCCCGCAGGCTATTTTTGGCGCAAAGTCTATTTTTAGACTATGTCTATTTTTAGACATATGGATCATGTTCTATGAGTTTCACGATGCTATTTGTGGATGGTTGGTCAAGTCGAAAAAAATAGATGGACTTCTATTTTTAGACATACTGGGCGGAATCTATTTTTAGATTGCCAGTTTAAAAATAGATATGTCGACTATTATTAGCTCTTAATAATATTTAGACTTTAAACATTATCTTATTCTCTTGGAGCACTTCAGTTAAGTGCACAGATGTGGCACAAGAGCTGACAGAAGGAATTACGCTATTCCTGAGGGTTATGTGGAGCTATTGCATGGATACTTCAGTTAGAACTGATGTGACAGAGTTTGGTGGAGTTGAATGAGGAAGTTAGTGGAGTTGTATTTAGTTTAACTAATTGATACAATTAGTGAGAGTGGTGTGAATTAATTATTAATTAATTCACTAATTATAAATTCATTAATAAACTAAAGAATGCATCAGTTAACTTCAGTGCATGGACAGTTTTAGTGGAGACCAGTGCAGAAATAGGTGAAAGAGCAGGTTAACTATCAGTTGTGACTATACAGTTGCTATTTTCAACACACAGATAGGTGAAGAAGCCCATGAGGATTGCGTAGTTCAAGCCAGGTGGTTTATCTATTTAATGAAGCCATCCCATAGCATTAATTACACAATAGAGGATGGCTATCAAGTGGCAAAAGATTGGAGCATGTTGTTACATAGCAATTTGTCATTGTCCCTGCAATTCCCCATCCCGCACAATTGGAGGGTTCATTCCGTGACCTGTGAGTAGTGACATAACTTGAAAACACTTTCATGGAATTCCCCTAAACATGTACTTTCATTGCCTTGGTGACAACTCCTTGTGAAAAACCCTAAAAACACCCCTTTTTGCATTGGCGTGAGCAGCCAGTTCAGTACCCGCGCCAATGGGGGAAATCCTTCAAAGAGGGCATGCCAATTGGCACTCTGTCTTAGAGTTTCACTCGCGCCAGCCCTTTTAAGGAGTGTTTTTTAAAAATAAATGGTGGAATTTTCATCCTAACCAATTCATAAACTGGTATCTAATTTGAGTTGGAAGGTTTGGCTCCGGATCTCCATGTAGAGGAAGTGGTTTGCCACCTCTCATGGAAGCTTCCTTGAGGATAGGGCCAATCCCATGATTATAGGGATCCCAACTCCCCTTCCTCCATCTATAAAAGCTTGCTCATCTCCTTTGCAAGCTAGTCTCCAAGTTCCCAAGATCCGTCAGAGCCTTATGCTGTAAGAGCCTTGATTCATTCCCCTAAGGCCAAATCCAAGCAAGGAGATTATTGTCGAGACATCCGAAGAGAGAGGTTTTTCCCATCCCCGACAGGCTTTTTCGAGACGTGTCCCGCTGGCGACCCTCCGAAGGAGAATTTAGCATCAGTGCTATGGTTGTATTCTTCTTTGATTGATTAATGATAAGCGGCTATTGGTTATGGTTCCACTCTTGTTATTGATTATGATGATGAGTTATGTCTTCTATGACTGACATATAGCTGCATATACTGGATTTTACGCTTGCGTTTGTTTTGTTTCTTGCGTGTGCAGGTGTCTGGTCACGAAAATCGTGAGAATTGTGATCTGCCAGAGCTAAGGAATGGGAGCGCTACTTTCTCTACAAGCGACAGCGTTGGATTCCAGGTAAGCCTTCATCGCTAGTTGGTTTATTTGCAATTAGGAACCTACACTATAGCGTGAACGATTGTTGCTAGACCCGATCTGGGCTAGTAGGGATCGCCTCTATATGCAGAGGGGATTTACCTCCACAACACATGTGTTTTGCTAGATCTAGCTTGATAGTGTGTAGCAATTGAGGGTGTGCATAAGAGCTTGTGAGGAGCTTTTGTACTATGATTGTTACATTATCTCCATGACATATAATATACAGATAGTTGGGGTTTTTAGCTTTAAGATTTCCCATTAAATACTATGTTCATATGTGTGATTTTTTGTGGTTTTAATGTGCGCATGCGATTGTTTATATTTCCGCAAATTGATGATCAATAGTAGAAGAGATTCTATATTATGCATGAAGCTAAAATAGTGTGTGATCAGGAGAATCTCGTTAAATAATATCTCAATTATTAAAATCTCTACATGCTTCCCTCATTCATCTCCTTCTTCATCATATTTCCATGGCATGATAGAGTACATGTTCCTAAAATTCACTCATGATGAGATGACATCTATCCAAAAAACCCTTAATATAATATTGAGCATGCCAATCCTTTAACTGAGCCGGGACTGAATGAATATCTGGGGAAGAGGCTCAGTGATTACGTAGATGCAAGGTTAAAGAAAAAAATGGAAATCCTTGATCCTTGAGGCTTTGTAATGTGCATGTCAGGCTGGGCTGAGGGAAAAAATTGTGCAGTTCCACGAGACAGTGGGACAGGCTAAGGGGATGGACACTAGATGAACATACTACATAATTATGGGAGACAAGGGAGGCTAGGCCATTACATATTTTCACATTTCAAGGTATCAGGGAGTGATTTTGAGGCTAGAGACCACGCAATGCGTAGTTAAGGCCATGCTAGGAGGAAATATTTCACAATTCTGGAGGGCGATGAGGGAGCTTGAGCACAAGAATTATGCAGTGTAGTAGCCCTGGGAGGTAGGAAATGTGCATTACAATGTGCCAAGAGGGATGGTCACAGAAAAGAGGGAAGGTCACATCCAAGAGGGAAGATCACAGCTAGAGGGCTGAAACAACACAATGCGCAGCTCAAGGAGGCCAGGTGAAGCTAGGTTGCTTGATCAAGAATTTTTTCCGAAAATGGATGTGTGTGGGATCAGTGACACTAATGTGAATAGTTATAAGAAGTTTATTGTGATCACACACATATAATATCTTGACGAATAAATAAAATAGATTACCTGTAACATATGAAAAATGCATTTCCCTCCGTACAACAACTTTACAACAAGTTACAATAAGTGCGACACTAAAGATACATTTTGCGATGACTGTGACAAAACTTGTGCGATAATGCTCAAAAATTTGGAAATGAGTGTGGTGGATGATTACATGGTTAGAAAAACTCATTTGCACAAATATGACCTCTTGAAACCACTATAAAAATCATATGTACATGGTGCAATGGTGAAAATTTGAAAAAACGAGATTCTACCTAACTTGTAGAAGGGAACAAAACACTTTAATAAAATAGATGAAGTGAGTTTAAAAGTTTGCGATGACGATAAAAAAGACCAAGGAAGGCTCTGAAATTGGGTGTAGGAAAAAATTTTGGTGGGTTTTGTAGTAGCTACAAGAGGACCTAATTGGATTTTTCCATTTGACATATCTACTAATGCTTCTAATGCAACCATTGGAGAAGTACTTCAAGAGAAGGAGGAAAATAAACCTTATACCATCTACTATATCAACAAGAAATTGACACGAGAAAAGGTAAATTATACGGCGACAGATTTTCTTCTTGTTATTCATGCTATCAAAAAATGAAGGCATTACATTACTAGTTATCAGAATTTTGTGCACACTGATCACTCTTATATATATTTTTTAATGAACAAGTTAGTGGCTAATGATATCATTACTACGTGGTTTCTGTTACTCCAAGAATTTGATATTACTATTGTAGATAAACTTGGGAAGGATAATGTTGTTGCAAATTTTCTTTCTAGATTGACTAATGTTACTAAGGATCTGAATGTTAAAGAGTTTTTCCCAGATGAGTACCTTTTTTCAGTATTCACTTATTCACCTTGGTATGCAAACATTGCCAATTACCTTGTTGTAGGAAATCTTCCTCATCAGCTTTCTCCCAGGGGAAAGAGAAAAATTGTTCAGCAAAGTGCATGGTGATTTTGGTTGGATGGTTACCTCTTCCACAATATTTTTTATCAACAGATCAAAAAGTGTGTAAGGGAGAATGAAATCCATGATATACTCAATTAGATAAAATGTCGTTACAACCTCAACTAGTATTGGAACCATTTGAGATATGGGCTTTAGATTTTGTGGGACCAATTAATCCCCCATATTGGTATAAGACTTAAATTTTGGTATGCAAAAACCATGTGCGAAGTGGGTGGAGGAAAGAGAACTCACTAGGGAAATTGAACATGTTGTTTCTGACTTTTTGTTTTTAGAAATTTGTGCTCGATATTGAGTTCCCAAGGAGAGAGTTACATATGGAGGAGCACAATTTACTTCCCAACTGATATCGAACCTTTTCATAGGATTCATCACAGAGTCACTTCACCTTACCATCCACAGTTGAATGGAAAATTATAAAATACCAATAATGTGCTTGAAGGTATTCTCACAAAGATTGTGGCAGGCCACTGAAAGGTTGAGCTGGAAGACTTCCATAAGCATTATGGACTTATAGAACAACTTGGAGGACGAGTACAAGATTATCTCCCTGTGATTTGGTGTTTGGTAAGAATCATATATTCCCAATGGAATTTGAAATTAAAACACTTAGACCTAATTTGGAGGTGAATTTAGACTTTACTGCAACTTAGAAATATCTATTGGAAAACTAAATGAATTACATAAGAAGCGCTTAGCTAATATGCAATGAACATATATCATCCAACAACAACATTCTAACTGGCATTATAAATATATTATGAAGAATGTGTTTCCAAAGGGTGATTGGGCTCCGCTATATAAATTTAGATTTAAATATTTAAAAGGGAATTTTTGCACCATGTGATTAGGTCCTTATGATGTAGGAATAATATTTGACAATGGGACTGTGAAATTTACAACCATTGATGGGTCTCCAACGTCTTTTCTTGCCAATGGACATTGTTTTCAGTTGTATCTGAAACCTACTTCTAAGGATTCATAAACATTGTCTCATATGAAGATTCATACCTTGAATTTTTTATGGCAAGGGAAAATTTTTCCCTCACTGCCAGCTACTTAGTTTTTTCTTTCATTAACTAAAAAAAGGGGAAAAAATGGGGAAAATAAAAGATAAAATATGCAAAATATATAAAATAAAATGTCTAATGGTGAAAACCTCTCTAGTGTGTCATTGGATGAATGTGGTGGCTGAAAACCATCTTGTTTGAGATCAACACACCTTCTTTTATTCTTCTGTAACAACATTTTGATATTTCTTCTTTGTTTGTAAATGTTTTATTGTTTAACTCATTTTGTTGTTGCAGACTAAGCATTAACAAGCTACTACACTTATTACAAGATTAAAATAAACATCTTTAATTGGCATAGCTCTCCATACCTTTTCTAATACAATTTTTTCATATGTGAAATCCATTTCTATAGTTTTATTAATCTTTGTTGATACACATTAGGGATATCTTCATTCTTTCACCATCGCAAGCTCTCATAATTTTTTTGCACTCTCATGGGTGACAATTATGGCTCTATGTTGATATACCTATTTTGAGAATATATATGGATTTAATGAAAAGATTACTTTGGAGTTCGCATAATCTTTGAATGAGTAGGGTTTAGTGGTTAGAGGATTCAAGATTATTGTTACAAAGGAAGTAATTACTAGGGTGACGAGTTTGGAACACACTAGCTTTGTAGGAAACTAGTGATTCCAACAGTGAAATCTACATTTTTATAGTGAGGTAAGGAGGTAAGGCACAAGGGAAGAGGAATTGAAAAAACATCCCTTCCTCATCCTTGGGATGATATAGATTATTTCATTTAGAAATTTTTCACTTGTGAAGGGTGTTTTGGGATTGTTTTTCATTACCATTTTTAGTTTTTAGTTCATTTTCACAATGGATAGTTCATCAAAATTCCCATTACATGTTAAAATCATTATATCATATGGAATAAGCTAAATTAGTGGAAAAAATTCCTCAAACCTACTTAAATATCCATGGGTTGATCAAATTGATCATAATTGACACGTTGCAATAGAAAATAACCACATGGAATATATTCATATTAGGGTTTCATGCACCATCTCATGAGGAGGAAAAGAGTGAAGATGAAAAACATGAGGAAAAGAGTGAAGCTGAAGCATAGGAGGAAATTGTTGAAATAGTTCCAAAATTAAGGGTAGTTCCACCTCCTAGGCCTCATCAAAGGGGTATTTTAATCAAGCACTTTGTGAAGAAGGATCCTGATGAAGAAACAATGGATATATATAGTGGACAGTATGAATACCTTATTGAAGAAGAAGCGCCTAAAATAGAAGCACCTGAGACAACGGTACTTGGGAAAAACATTCCTTAATAAATCCTTAAGAAGGAAACACCTCTGCAAACGAGGATAAAAAAGAGTTCGTTAAAAAAGGAATTAGGGGGGAAATACCCTAAGAAGAGAGTGTGAGTAACTATTGCACCATCAACTTCCTTAATGATGAAATTCCATGTTGATACAAAAAAATCAAATAAATCCAAAAATTCAGAGAAAAGCCAACAAAGAGAAAGAAGGAAGAACCCATTTTCGAATGAGAAAGCATTCCTTCATTGGGTAAGTTTGAAAATAATCCTCTCGCTTCACAAATTAATCAATTAAAAGAGGAAAATGAGAACCTAAAGAAGAAACTCTCCATGCGTATGGAACAATTCAATTTAGGAAACATAAATAATTGGAAACCATAACAGAGGTGGCAAGAATGACATCACCTGTTGATACAACTGGAAAACTTTGAATGGGTTGTAGACAATACATAAGGAGGAAAATTGTGAGGAGGCAGTGACCATTTCAGTTGGAATTGAAGTGGAATAACAGGATGTGGAGATCTGGAATGCTACTCCAGAAGAACAGGCTAACAATGTTGTTGTTACATAAGAACCAATAGATGAAGCAAAGCGGGATGGATAAAATCAATCTGCTACTCCACAAGTACCTGTTAACAATGTCGCTACTCCACAAGAACGTGTACCTAAAATAGTAAAATTGAAATAAATCAAATTATTGCTCCACAAGAACCCATAAACTATGTTGTTGCTCCAGAAGAACTAATAGCTAAGATAGTGCAGAAGAAGGAGGAAGGAATGAATAAATATTGTATCAAGTTTTGAATCAAATATTGTAAAAGCAACATATACAACTCAATTAAAATTTGAAGAGTTGTTGAAATCAATATTTTTGTATGAATAGTTAAATAAATGGACGAGGTTGGAAATCTTGTTGAAAATTGAGGTCATCCCTCTAACTAAACATAAGGATATTTTTGATAACCTTAGGAGGACTTGGGCAGAAAAATTGTTGGTTCAGGACCTAGTGAAGATTAAAGAAGAAAGGAGGAAAGTGATATTACAAGTAGGATAATTGCAACAAAAATTAAAGTGGTTACATCAAGAAAAGGAAAAAATGTATGAGCTTGTAGAGAATTCATTGAGTGGAATAACTATTTCTCCTTCCTACCCCCTGTATCTACAAGAAAAGTCGGTCTTCTTCAATTAACAACAATTAAGGAACAATGATCATATATAGTAAGGGAAAATCAACCCTTCTTAGAAACTTTTTAGAAGTCCATTTTTTTCTGAGAAACATATGTTATGTGATATTTATCTACATGATCGTGCTTATTTTGGGCAAGTACCTATTGGCACGCCAACCTTGTCCCTTGATTTTTTATAGAAAAATAAAGAGGCCCTCCTGGAAATTCTTACTTGTTAGGTCCCTATATTACCAATATAGTCCCTTATTGTTATTAGTGTAACCCATTTATTGTTATTAGTGTACCCTTGTAACCCCCATTTTGTTATTATTGTGCCCTTAAATTATTATTGTTAGGTCGGCTAGGATTACATTATGGCCACATGGACTCCTATATATAGAAAGGAGGTTTTGTAAATTGTATCATCCAAGAATTGTTCATTTATGTAATGTATTGGAGGTTTCCCCCTCGAAGTGGCTTATTTATAAGGTGTTGATATCTCTTTTCCTCTATTTTTGGAGATGGTTACACAACATTTGGTATCAGAGGTTTGGATTCTAGGGTTTCGCTGCTCCAAACAGGTCATCGTGGCATTTTCGCTATAACTTTGTTTCTATGAAGTTTCACAAGCTGAAATTTTTAGGGTGTGAAGCCGAAATCCTGAGGAAGATCGTCTAAACATTTCATAGCTTGGTTCACAATATTTTCAGAGATATGATTTGTTGAAGTTAGGTCTTTTTTCAAGCTCCTAAATAGGTCATCGTGGAATTTGCGCTATAACACTTTTCTATGAAGGTTCAGAATCTGAAATTTTTAGGGTGTGAATCTGAAATCCTGAGGAAACTCATCAAAAAATTTCAGATCTTGAGTCACAATATTTTTGGACATATGATCTGTGGAAGGTGGTGCTTTTTCAGGCTCCCGAATTTCATCTCAAAGAGGTGATCGTGGGAAAAGTTCAATAATTCCCTCTATGAGCATCGGATTGGAGTGTTGTAAACATTGGTCACAAGTACACAGACTGTAGTTTCTTGGCTATCAATTTCAGAGGCAAAGGTTGAAACAGTGATACGTGGTAAGCCGTACAAGTTCACTCTACTGAACTAGTCCATAATTAGGTCATTGTGGGAGATTGGACATAAATTTGTCTTGGAGAATCCAAATCAGGTCAGAACTGTGGCATTCAAAAGATAATTCATAGGGATAATTTAGTGTTGAATTTTCGATATTGAAGAGTTGCAAGCACAGAGATAATTAAATTTCAATATCGAGCTCCTCAAAAGCAAGAAAAAGGTGTTTATTTTTTTTCCGAATTGCATAAGTCTTGTTTGAAAAATCAATTTGAATTGATTCCAAGGGAATATTTTAGAATAGGTATCAGTATTGGGTTCTAAAAAATGCCCCATAAAAATAATTCAACACCGATTAAGCCTTCAGAAGCCTCTACTATGACTCATGAAGATGAAGAATTGCAACATGATCTATGAAAATTACAAGAGCAAGTGCACCAAATTTCGCTCTCGCAAAGAGTAGCAAAAAATGAAATGGAAGTTTTGAAGAAAGGCGTGGAAGCAAATATGGATGGTGTGAAGAATAATATGGATGGTTTGAAGAAAGACGTGGAATATAAGATAGATGAAATGGAAGCTGGTATGGAATCTAAAATGGAAAACATGAAGAATGATCTAAAAGCAGACATAGAAGGTTTGACAAAATTGATACAAGAAATGTTTCCTAATGGTGAAAAGATAGTAGAGGAAAATCATGATGAGAACAAAATAAATGTTAATCGTGATTTCATAAATTCTAATGTTGGTGGGAAGAACCACCATATTCCAAAAATGGATATGAGGAAGTTTGATGGAAAGGATCCTGTAACATGGATACTACAGATGGAGCAATATTTTGATCTCCATAATGTGCAAAACACACAAAAGGTACGCATTGCAACTTTACATTTAGAACAAAATGCATTTTTATGGTATCGATGGCTTTTCTCCCGTAAAAAAATTGTCACTTGGTCAATTTTTACGGAGGAAATGATAGCACATTATGAGGATACAAAGAGCAACACCTTCTTTAGCCAATTGATAAATCTCAAACAAAAGGGTTTAGTGGGGGAGCACATTGAGGACTTCCCAAAATTGAATATAAGGGTAACTGATATTCCAGAGGAACACATGATTGATCTCTTCATAGGTACTTTAAAGGATAACATCCAACATGAAGTTCGCGTTTTGGAACCTAATTCATTGGAGAAGGCATTCAGGTTGGCAAGAAAAATTGAATGTAAAATTATGGTGACAAGGAAGCCTACCACTCACTTCTATAAATAAGGAAGTGTTTCTACGCCTAGATTTCCACAACCTACAAGGTTGACACCACAAAAATTGGAAGAAAAAAGAGCAAAAGGGCTTTGCTACAGTTGTGATAGCAAATACACTAAAGGTCATAAGTGTGCTGAGAAGAAATTATTTTACATAGATTGTGAAGAGGAAGAGGAAAATGAACAAGAAGAGGATATACACCAGGAACCAGCCCTAGAAGAGGAAGAAATGAATCCTACCATATCGTGTAATGCACTGGCAGGAATTACCACTCCTCAAAATCTCAAGATAAAAGGACAAATCAAGAAGAGAAAGGTAATAGTGTTGATTGATTCAGGTAGCACCCATAATTTTATTCATTGTAAGGTAGCCAAGGAATTAAATTGTTTCCTATACCCAGCACCAGAATGTCAAGTGATGGTGGCAAATGGAGGAACTATAAATTGCTCTGGAAAATGCAATAACATCAAGCTAACCATGGGGGAATATGTGTTGACTAGTCCAATGCTTTCCATTCCTATGGGAGGTGCTGATGTTGTTCTAGGAGTACAATGGTTACAATCTTTGGGGACGGTAGCTTTTAATTTTCAAGAAATTTTCTTGAAATTTTTTTCAGAAGGAAAGGAAGTCGAATTACGGGGTATTGCAGGGAAGCCGAGAAAGATAATAAGCTCTAATCTCATGACAAAGCTTCTAAAGAAAGAACAACGAGGTGTAATTGCACAATTATGCTCACTAGAAGTTCCAACATCAAAATCATCTATTTCTGCAGATCTCCAACAAGTCTTAGACAATCATTCCAAGGTGTTTGAAACTCCCAAAGGACTCCCACCTATTCGTGATCATGATCATGCTATTCATTTGATTCCAGGAAGTGTTCCTCCAAACATCAGGCCTTATAGATATCCTTACGTCCAAAAGAGAGAAATTGAACGTATGATTGCAGAAATGTTAGAGGCGGGTATCTCACGAGGGTGTTAAAGTAGACCTTGACAAAATTAAAGCCATTAAGGAATGGAAAGTCCCCACAACCATAAACTAGTTGCGAGGATTTCTTGGGTTAACAAGGCATTATCGCAAGTTTGTTAAGAATTATGGGAGAATAGCAGCACCTCTAACAACATTATTGAAGAAAGATGCATTTTCATGGATGCCTGAAGCAACTAAGGCCTTTGAACATCTTAAAGAGGCAATGTGCCTAGCACCGGTCTTAGCTATGCCAGACTTCACAAAAACCTTTATTGTGGAATGTGATGCCTCAGGAAATGGAATTGGTGATGTTTTAATACAGGAAGGAAGACCCATTGCTTTTGAAAGTCATCCAATCAAAGGAAAGTATTTACAAAATCCTATTTATGAGAAGGAAATGTTAGCAATACTACATGCACTAAAGAAATGGAGAACTTACCTAATGGAAAGACACTTCAAGGTAAAAACTGATCATGATAGTCTTAAACACTTTTTGGAACAAAGACTATCTTCAGAAGAGAAGCAAAAATGGGTCACAAAGATGTTGGGTTATGACTTTGAAATAATCTACAAAAAAGGAAAGCTTAATGTTGTTGCAGATGCACTGTCAAGAAATAATGAAGAGGTGGAAGCATTGCTTTGTGCCATTTCTATTATCCAACCAGATTGGATAACCGAAGCAAGAGATGAATGGAAGAAGGACAAAGATGTATGGGCACTCATTCAAAAGTTGCAGCAAGATCCTAGTACATCTGATACATTTAGTTGGAAAAATGATTCCTTATGGTACAAAGATCGCTTATATCTTTGTAAGAATTCCCAACTAAAACAAAAGATTCTTCCGGAATTGCACACTTCTCCTTTAAGAGGACACTCAGGATTTTTAAAAACTTACCACAGGGTGAAGAAAGAATTTTTTTGGGATGGCCTTAAATCTGATATTCAAAATTTTGTGGTGGAATGTTTGGTTTGCCAGCAGAATAAAGTGGATACAATTAAGACCCCGGGACTTCTACAACCTTTATCCATTCCAAGTCAACGTTGGGAGGAGATTTCAATGGATTTTATCACAGGTTTACCTAAGTCTGAAGGAAAGAATGTCATCCTGGTGGTAGTTGATAGACTTACCAAGTATGCACACTTTTGTGCATTATCTCATCCCTTTAAAGCAAGTACAGTTGCTACTACATTTATGGACAGAATTCAAAAGCTACATGGAAGCCCAAGGGTTATTGTGAGCGACAGAGATCCCATTTTTACCGGAAATTTTTGGACGGAGTTATTTTCTTGTTTGGGTACTCAATTAGCTCATAGCTCATCTTATCATCCTCAATCTGATGGTCAAACTGAGATAGTAAATAAATGTTTGGAAGGATATCTTTGTTGTTTTGTATCCGATAAACAAGCACAATGGGTCAAGTGGTTACCTCTCGCTGAATGGTGGTATAACACTTCCTTCCATACTGCAGCAAAGATGACCCCATTTATGGCACTTTATGGATATCATCCACCATATATCACATCATCTTTAAGGGAAAATTCGAAGGTTCAAGCAGTGGAAGATCACATCGAGCATCAGCAAGAAGTTCTCCAACTCTTAAAGGATAACCTAAATTTGGCACAAAATCGAATGAAACAACAGGCAGATCAACATCGCAGCGAGAGAAGTTTTGATGTAGGAGATTGGGTATTTTTACTGCTACAACCATACAAACAAATGTCCCTCAAGCAAGCTAAGAAGGATGATAAATTATCGCCAAAGTACTATGGTCCTTACAAGGTGTTGCAAAAGATTGGTACTATGGCATACAAATTGGAGCTTCCGGCTTCTTCGCGAGTGCATCCAGTTTTCCATGTTTCATGCTCAAAAAAGGTTATAGGTGAAAATATTCCAATTCAAACAATATTGCCAGAACTGGATAAGGAAGGAAAAGTCATATTGAAACCTGAAGCGGTCACAGAAACAAGAAATCGACAGCTGCGGAATCGATCAATTTCAGAGTATCTCATCAAGTGGAAGAACTTACCCACTAAAGATTCTACATGGGAGGATGAGAAGTTTATACAGAAGCACCCGGAGCTACTCAAACGTTGAGGACAACACTTTTTTGAAGGAGAGGGGCATGTTAGTTCCCTATATTACCAGTATAGTCCCTTATTGTTATTAGTGTAACCCCTTTATTGTTATTATTGTAACCTTGTAACCCCCATTTTGTTATTATTGTGCCCTTAAATTATTATTGTTAGGTCGGCTAGGATTACATTATGGCCACATGGACTCCTATATATAGAAAGGATACTTTTTAAATTGTATCATCCAATAATTGTTCATTTATGTAATGTATTGGAGGTTGCCCCCTCGAAGTGGCTTATTTCTAAGGCGTTGAAATCTCTTTTCTTCTATTTTTGGAGCTGGTTACACAACATTAATATTCTTCCAAATCATTGGATTTAACTAAAATAAGCTTAATGAATGGGTATTTATCACTGGGATTATGGAATTCAAGGTATCTGAGGTATTTATTTTATTCGTTTCCTCATTATTACACTTTTTTCCTTTTCTAGGTTTTGGTTATGTCTTGTTGTCATGGTTCAATCATTAGCACTTGGCCATTGGAGGTTTGACTTTAAGCCCTTTCCACACGGTGGTTTGTTCATTTTTCTTAATAGATGGAACTTCCACATTTTCAAAATTTGACAACTTTTTGGATGTGTTGCTTGATCATTTCCTTCTTCGATTGATCTTGGATTTTCTTGGTAATTTTCATTTTATTCTAAATATATGTTTATATCTTAACTTATGTTAGTAAAATATATGTATATATATTTTATTAAATGTATAACATAATTTATAGTAAAAAACATTATATATTGTATATTAAATAAATAAAAAATAAATATATAATAATAATGAAAAAAGGAAGAAAAATAACTCACATTTTTATTTCAAAGAAATGTATATTTATTAAACAGTTTACATATAATAGTTAAGCCGAAGGATTTTCTATTGTGAGGTTTATCCTCATGACATTGTTCAGATTCGTCGTCCCTGACGGAATCTTAATAGTGTCCCTCCCCCATCGCACTCCTCTCTGTTTAACACCTCCGCCCATTGACAAATTGACACGTGAAAATTTTGTGTGCCAGGGTTCGAATTTTGTTTACCTTTCCACTTACGCCTTCAACAAATTAAACAGAAGTCACTTGATCTTGAAGGTTGAAGCTTCTATTATTGACTCCAAATTTGTGATCGCCCTCACAAATCACCCTCAATAAGATGAAAATTGACACAGTGACCCAAAATAAACATGGCCTACAATTCACATCCACGTCGTTATTGCGTTTAAGATGAAAATTTACCTGAGTTTCACCCTCAATGGACGAGTTCTTGTGTTAAGATGAAAAATTACCTAAATTTCACCCTCAATGACCAAAAAGTTAGTGAATGTCTAACCAGGAAGATGCAAGACCTCTCCCCACTCAACATATTCTGACTCCTCCGCAAGTTTATGAACTTAAACAAGCTACACAAGAAGGGACCGAAAAGTGCATATGTTCTATCCCCGGGGGCGAAAATCTGGATAACAGGAACTTGGGTGGATCCTTGTTGGGAAAACAACATTACAAAGTGTATCAGCACCTGCTCCATCACCATATCGAGACAAATTAGAAGTGGTATACAAAGTGTACCAGCAGGAACTTGGGTGAATCAAGGAAAGAATAGAGGTCGTGGTTTATTCTGACAGTACATCCCATGGTGTTGTTGCTCCAACTGGTTGTGCAAAGATGAAATTGATTGACGAGCCCCTTATAGTGGGGTAGCATAAAGAATTTTCAACTCTTGAAAAGTTGGTAATAGATGAAGCAAAGGCGAAAAGTATTGGCATTGTTGGAAAAGGTGGATTTCGAAAAACACTGCTTCTCAAGACTCTCTTCAATAGCCAAAATGTATATAGTAATTTTAGGGATGGTTTATTACATTGCCTCACTATTTCCCAAGGTTCCTCCCTCACAGCTATTAGGAATGCACTCTGCACCCAAATAGCCACACAAAAAAGTGTAAATTTAGGCAAAAATATGAATGAAGAAGAGGTAAAGCTATGGTTTAATTGGACATTGTAGGAGAGTATCGGGTTTGTGTTGTGCTTCGATGATGTGTGGGGATGGAATGTTGCGGAATTGTTAGAAGGATTAGGTGTATTGTGCTCTGTAAGGAACCACTCCAACTCAAAAGTCATTGTCAGTTCCAGGGATCACGTTGCACTCTTAAACACGGGAGTCCTGGAGAAATTCACAATAACAATGAAGGACTTGTTAGAAGAGGAGAGTTGGAAGTTGTTTGCTTATCATACTTTTCCATATAATAATGGAAATCTTCCAGCAAACATTAACAAGGAAAAAGCCAAGATTGTGTGTAATAAGTCTGCAGGGCTTCCCTTGCTATCAAAGTGCTTGGAAGGGCAATGGTTGAGAGTATTCATCCATAGTAGTGGGAATGGGTTGTCCAAAGGCTACCGAACATGGATAGTGTCTACAGTTGTCTTAGGTTGAGTTATGATGCACTCAGCTATGAGGATGTTAATTTGCAGTTGTGTTTTTTATGTCTAGTCACAAGCTATAGAGAAGACAAAATCGTTCATGCCCTATTGGCGATTCAGTTATGGATAGGAAAGGGTTCCATGCAAAGAAGACATTGGATAATGATCCATTCGATATGGGAAGATGTCATCTCAGCATTTTAGCAGATCGTTTTTTGATTGAGACGATGATGAGAGACTTTGATGGACAAGTAGTCTGCTACAGGGTGCACGACTCCCTGCATGATATGGCAACCAAAATCACAGAGGAGGAAGAAAATTTTTACTGTCATGTGGGAAGGGTTTGACAACTCTGAATGAAAATAAATGTTTGGGCCGCACTAGGATTTTCTTAACTAAGAACAAATTGAGTTCTTTACCCCCAATCAAATCGTCTACACAAATATGGTCACTGTAAGTAAGTGGAAATCCATATTTAACAAAATTCCCAACAAGGTTGATCAGGAACATGACCTCCCTCATGACATTTTGTTTAAATGGGACACCATTGAAATCATTGCCAAAGAATATGGGGTGTTTGGAACAGTTAACATATTTGGGTTTAAGACACACTCCTATCAGTAGATTACTTGGGCGGATCCTTGTTGGGACAATAGTATTACAAAGTGTATCAGCGCTTGCTCCAGCGCCATTTCAAGACAAATTAGATGTGGTTTGGATTCCAACAAAACAGAGATCCTTGTTGGGACCACAACATTACAAAGTGTATCAGCACCCGCTACATCACCATATCAAGACGAATTAGATGTGGTTTACCTCCAGCTCCAGATAAACTGGATATGGTTTTAAGTCCACCTACCCCTCAAGATGAACTAGATAGAGTTTTGGCAAAAACTACCAACTCAAACAGGACAGTGATAATCACGGCCTTGAATGGGGCATGGGCGAAGCCAAACACCATGATTGATCTCTTCCTAGAGAGCTTCCGTCTAGGTGAAGGAACCTCAGAACGACTAAATAATCTGCTTATAGTTGCCTTGGATGCCAAGGGCTATAACCGTTGTCTCCAAATTCATCCACTCTGTCACACTTTTAAGATAGGGGTGTTGATTTCTCTACAGAGAAATTGTACATGAGCGACGATTACTTGAAAATGATGTGGAGGAGGCTTGGATTCTTGGGAGACATTTTGACACGCTGTTACAATTTTCTTTTCTCCGATGCTGATATAATGTGATTACATACCCCTTTACAAGGTTCTGGCCAGATGTAAATATTCTTTGCACCACTAGTGTAGGGAACTTTTTTTTGAAATGTAGAAGGATACTTTTAAAATGCAGAAGAATATTAATGAAATTTTTTCTCTTTTAAATGTGTAAATGGGTTTATGTATATACTTTTGGTCTTTTAATTGTGTTTTTTCTATGCTAATTTTGTTTTTTTATATATATATTTAAGGATATTATGTATAATATAAATATCTTTATGTATTTTTAAATCATTTTGCATTATTTAAAAAATTCAAAATAAAGTTTTCACAAAATTTTCCTTTCTATAATATTTATTTTCTTCAACATATCTTTGCACTTTAAGGACAAATGCTAATTTATTTCCTTGCAAATTCAATCTCTTGTATTTAATATTTGATCTCTTGTATTTAAAATTTAATTTAAAGCGTGTTTGTTTATTTCCTTGTAGATTTAATCTCTTTGTATTTAATATTTAATTTAAAGCAATGTATTATATTGATTTAAATTCCTTTAATCTCTTGTATTTAATATTTAATTTAAAGCAACGTATTATATTAATTTAAATTCCTTCTAAATAATATTTACTTTAAAGCATTAATCTCTTGTATTTAATATTTAATTTAAAGCAACTTATTATATTTTGTTAAAATGAAAGTCCAGCCCCCGAATCAAACCAACAAACATCCGTACCGATAAACCGAAACGTACATCACTAAACACAATAAAAACCTTGTAATTACTTGTGCGCCGCACGCCCCCAATTAGTTGAATGTATGCGATTTCGGCGGATTCTCGGGGTTCTTCTGGAGATAATTTGACAATTATGCCTAGAAAATCACAAATTGATCTTTCCACGAGAATTTTTTAAGGTTAGATCTACCATTTTCGATCATTTTGGTTTCTTTTGTGATTGCATATGAGTTTGAGGCAATTAGGAATCAGATTTGTGCCATCATTTTTCCAATGAAATTTCTAATGTTGTTGCAGAACCTACAGTTGCCAGAATAGGGAAAATATGGTTATTTTTCATAATTTTTATATCTAGCAACCATTGCAAATTGTTTTATTCGTTCAATTTTGTGATCCTCAGTAACTATGGGCTTTCTCCTTGTTGCGGCTATAATCTTTGACTGAATTTTTGGCCAAAAACGAGTTTGGGGATAAATTGCAAAAAAGTGATCGTTTCCCAGCTCAAATCGTGGCCAAACTAAGACGAATCTCAAAAATCGGAAACATGAGTTTTTCGGCAATGCCCCAATTAGTTTCCTTGCAATTTGTGATATGATGTGTCGATTGGGAGATCCCCTTGGTTTTTTGGGAGTCATTTTTGGACATGATGTGCCTGTTACAGGATTTTTTAGTTTGACTGTTAGGACATCAAATATTTTTATTTTTATGGTTTTATTATAGTTTTAATTGATTTCTTTATGTAATTAATTTTTTTTTTATTTTATTTTACATAAAATTAATTTTATATTGTTTAGTTCTTATACAATTATGTTTAGGTTAAATATAACACTTTTAGTTTTAATAAAAATTAAAAATAAATTATATATATAGTTTTATTTTGATTAGATTTATATTAATTATATTTTAATTTGTTATTTTATAAGATTTAAATTAGTTTTAATAATTATTTGGGAAATTTTCAAGTCTAAAATGGGTCTTTTAAGGAAATTATAAAATAATAGTGGAAATAATAAAATAACAGTAGATTACTTCATAAAATTTTAGAGGGAAAAAATACTATTTTTTCAACTCGTATTTTCAAGTTATCTCCTTGTTGGTTTACTCAAATTTCGAGCGACGATACTCATTGGATGCAATATTTGATTCATCATCCAAGGAGTACTCATGTGCCATGATTTTGATGGACCTTGGTATACGAAAAATGAGAAATGCATGAAAAATGTGATTGCAATCACGTTTTTTCATGCATTTCTCATTTTTCGTGTTGCAAGGTCCATCGAAAGCATGTAACATGGGTACTGCTTGGACAAGGAGTTAAATTTTAATTCCAACGAGTACTCCTACTCAAAATTTGAGTAAAACCTTAGGGAGATAAGTTAAAATACGAGTTGAAAAAAGTAGTTTTATTTTGTTATTATTTTTTAATCTTTTTACTTTTTTACTCCAAAAATACTGAATCATCCCCCATGGTTGGCATCATCATTGTGAATCTTAATGGTTCTTATAAAGTTTATTTTGGTTGTACATTTTTCTTAGGAGACCCATTTTAGACCTCAAAACTCCCCTAATGTGATTTTTGTTTTATTTTTTATTTTAAAAAATCATTTAGAATGATTCTTTGTTTTTTGGTTTGTTTGACAAGTAAAAATTGAAGATTTGGATTTAAATGAGATGGAGGAAAAACAAAATCAGAGGAGGAAGATAATTCTTTTGTTATGCATATAAAATTATCATAGATGCAAACCAATACGAGCTCTTGGTCAAGCAAAGAGTCACTTTGATTCTTCTCTTCATTCTTATTTTTCTTTGTAAACTTAGTTTTTCAAGAGGAATAGGAACATGGATGTTGTCAATAGTTGATAGATAAAAAATTGTAAGGAAATTTTGATGAGTGAATATTGAGGACTAACTTCAACTTTGTATGAATTTTATCTACAAAGAATAAAAGTCATTTCCAAATTATCTGACTATGGTTTTTCTGTAAGTTTTATGGAAGTTTGTAGCTTTGTTTCAGTCTTTATTTAAAAAATTATGATGAGAGTCTTGTGCTATTTCTTTGTTAAGATTTTCATTACTTTATAATATGATCTATTTACTGTGAATTGATTCAGTTTATGGAGGATTAAAAAGTATTTTGATGTGATCATGATTTTCATCTGATTCATATGCAGAAGCTTGGATGGTTTTAATATAAGACTAAATTTCATATTCTCATCATTCACTTACACACACAAGTTGAACCAATTTATATCATTTCACTCCTGAAGGATAGGTGTTTCATTTTTGTTTTCTTATGATTCGATAGTTGTTTGTTTATGGGTATTAGATTATGCTTAGATTAGTTATAGCTTCAATTAATTTGTGTTCAGAGTTTAACTTTCTTTAAGACTCAATTGAGCAACAAACTATGTCTCTTCTTAAGGAGAAAAACCAAAATTTTCCCATTAACAACAGTTACATTTATTTCTGGTCATCATTATCTCTTTATATATATGTACAATTGTATAGTTTAAATAATAATTACATTCTCATTGTATATGTGTCATTAGATGCATTTAGGATAATTGTAGGATTCCCTTGTCTTTTCCTTTTACAATAGGAAGAGGCATAAGGAAAACAGAGCCTTTAAACCCGTCGAGAATGTCCATCCGAGACAACTAGGGTTATGTGAAGAGCCTTGGTCTAGGTATTTTCTCCTTTGTTGACATAGGCATGTCAATTCCTGCGTCAACAAGATGGCACTAGAAGGAAGGCCTATGGAAAATTATTGGTTAGATCTTTTAGCCTGCAAGCTTTTATAATTCCATATTTTTAACCCTTCATTGTGTCATCTCACATGTGTTTGAAGATGGGTTAGAAGAAAATTTAACCTATTTGTAGTCTATATCTTTATTTTTTTATTAATTAATGGTTCTTTCCCAAACCTTTGTGTGTGAGGACGCATTTAGCTTTGTATTGCCATACATTCCTCATGAGATAACTTATCACTTGTCTAAGCTCCATTTCGACGATCAGGGAAGTATACCTGCATTAAAACATTCAGATTATTTTTGGTGTAATGTATCAAATATATGATTACTTATATAAATGTTTTGTGCAGGTTATTATTTTTCACATTTAGGGGAAGAATCAAGGACTGGTTTGAAACTTCTTCGTCACATTCTATCTTTAATTGGTTTCATTTTGTTGAATAATGTTTAGATGCTTTTGAAACCTATGACCAAAATAAGATATATGAGGAATTAAGGGTGTTACTATTTCCAGATAATTTATCTCCAGGGAGATTTGTAGATAAATTTAGTCATGTTCTTTTGAAATTATCTTTGTGATTTCTCTCTGATATTAGCTATTTATTCTGATGTTTGTCCCCCTTTCCTCGATATATGTTTGATTGCACTTGGAATACTAGATAAATATCATAATATTGTATTGCAACACAAGTCTTTCTTACAAGTTCATACATATCCGTTTTAAAATTTCCAATCCCAAAGTTCCACTAAATAAGTAGAAGAGGTAAATTTATCGGTCAATCACAACTCCAATCAAATTAGTCTCTTTCTTGAACAATATTCTACTAGTAATATAGTGGAACAAAACATCATTGTTGATCAAGATGCATCTGGTTTTCAATCTCATATGTTCTTAGATTCAACTTTTGATGAACATATTGATAACGATTGATATAATATTGAAATAGAAGATTTTAGAAATTTTGAATTTCCTTTCGAAAATAAGGTTATAAATCTATATCAACAAATTACATTTTATTCTAAAGAAAGGCTTGACATGAGGTTTGTTGGGAAACCAGCTCCAAAAATAGAAGAAAAGAGATATCAACGCCTTAGAAATAATCCACTTCAAGGGGGCAACCTCCAATACATTACATGAATGAACAATTCTTGGATGATACAAATCACAAAACCTCCTTTCTAGATATATGAGTCCATGGGGCCACAATGTAATCCTAGCCGACCTAACAATAATAATTTAAGGGCAAAATAATAACAATATGGGGGTTACAAGGGTATAATAATAACAATAAGGGGGTTACAATAACAATAATAAGGGACTATAATAGTAATATAGGGACCTAACATGCCTCTCTCCTTCAAAAAGGTGTTGTCCTCAACGCTTGAGTAGCTCTGCGTGCTTCTGTATAAAATTCTCATCCTCTCATGTAGAATCTTCAGTGGGTAAGTTCTTCCACTTGATGAGATACTCTGAAATTGATCGATTCCGTAGCTGTTGAGTTCTTGTTTCTGTGACTGCTTCAGGTTCCAATATGATTTTTCCTTCCTCATCAAGTTCTGGCAATATTGTTTGAACTGGAAGATTTTCACCTATAACCTTCTTTAAGCATGAAACATGGAAAATTGGATGCGCTCGTGAAGAAGCAGGAAGCTTCAATTTGTATGCCATAGTACCAATCTTTTGCAACACCTTGTAAGGACCATAGTACTTTGGCGATAATTTATTATCCTTCTTAGCTTGATTGAGGGACATTTGTTTGTATGGTTGTAGCCGTAAAAATACCCAATCTCCTACATCAAAACTTCTCTCGCTACGATGTTGATCTGCCTGTTGTTTCATTCGATTTTGTGCCAAATTCAGGTTATCCTTTAAGAGTTGGAGAAGTTCTTGCTGATGCTCGATGTGATCTTCCACTGCTTGAACCTTCGAATTTTCCCTTAAAGATGATGTGATGGATGGTGGATGATATCCATAAAGTGCCATAAATGGGGTCATTTTTGCTGCAGTATGGAAGGAAGTGTTATACTACCATTCAGTGAGAGGTAACCACTTGACCCATTGTGTTTGTTTATCAGATACAAAACAACGAAGATATCCTTCCAAAAATTTATTTACTATCTTAGTTTGACCATCAGATTGAGGATGATAAGATGAGCTATGAGCTAATTGAGTACCCAAACAAGAAAATAACTCCGTCCAAAAATTTCCAGTAAAAATGGGATCTCCGTCGCTCACAATAACCCTTGGGCTTCCATGTAGCTTTTGAATTCTGTCCATAAATATAGTAGCAACTGTACTTGCTTTAAATGGATGAGATAATGCACAAAATTGTGCATACTTGGTAAGTCTATCAACTACCACCATGATGACACTCTTTCCTTCGGACTTAGGTAAACCCGTGATAAAATCCATTGAAATCTCCTCCCAACGTTGACTTGGAATGGATAAAGGTTGTAGAAGTCCCGGGGTCTTAATTGTTTCCACTTTATTCTGCTGGCAAACCAAACATTCTGCCACAAACTTTTTAATATCAGATTTAAGGCCATCCCAAAAAAATTCTTTCTTCACCCTATGGTAAGTTTTTAAAAATCCTGAGTGTCCTCCTAAAGGAGAAGTGTGTAATTCCAAAAGAATCTTTTGTTTTAGTTGGGAATTCTTACAAAGATATAAGCGATCTTTGTACCATAAGGAATCATTTTTCCAACTAAATGTATCAGATTTACTATGATCTTGCTACAACTTTTGAATGAGTGTCCACACTTCTTCGTCATTCTTCCATTCATCTCTTGCTTCGGTTATCCAATCTGGTTAGATAATAGAAATGGCACAAAGCAATGCTTCCACCTCTTCATTCTTTCTTGAGAGTGCATCTACAACAACATTTAGCTTCCCTTTTTTGTAGATTATTTCAAAGTCATAACCCAACATCTTTGTGACCCATTTTTGCTACTCTTATGAAGATATTCTTTGTCACAAAAAGTGTTTAAGACTATCATGATCAATTTTTACCTTGAAGTGTCTTCCATTAGGTAAGTTCGCCATTTCTTTAGTGCGTGCAGTATTTCTAACATTTCCTTCTCATAAATAGGTTTCTGTAAATACTTTCCTTTGATTGGACTACTTTCAAAAGCAATGGGTCTTCCTTCTTGCATTAAAACAACACCAATTCCATTTCCTGAGACATCACATTCCACAATAAAGGTTTTTGTGAAGACTGGCGTAGCTAAGACCGGTGCTAGGCACATTGCCTCTTTAAGATGTTCAAAGGCCTTAGTTGCTTCAGGAGTCCATGAAAATGCATCTTTCTTCAATAATGTTGTTAGAGTTGCTGCTATTCTCCCATAATTCTTAACAAACTTGCGATAATACCCTGTTAACCCGAGAAATCCTCGCAACTGCTTTATGGTTGTGGGGACTTTCCATTCCTTAATAGCTTTAATTTTGTTAGGGTCTACTTTAACACCCTCGTGAGATACAATATGACCCAGATATTCCACCTCTTGTACTCCAAAGAAACATTTGGAATTTTTTGCATATAATTGTTTCTCCTGCCATAGTTTGAGCACCCTGTCAACATGTTCAACATGATCCTTCCAAGACCTGCTGTAGATTAGTATATCATCAAAAAATACTAGCACAAATTTTCTAAGGAAGGGTTTGAAAATGGAATTCATCAACCCTTGAAATGTAGAAGGTGCATTGGTAAGGCAAAAGGCATGACCAAAAATTCATAATGACCCTCATGAGTTCGAAATGCTGTTTTTGGAATATCTTCAGTCTTCATTCTAATTTGATGATATCCTGAACGAAGATCCAACTTGGTAAAATAAATTGCTCCATGTAATTCATCCAATAATTCATCAATAACAGGAATGGGAAATTTATCTTTAATGGTGAGCTTATTGAGCTCCCTATAATCTGGACACATGCGCCATGATCCATCCTTCTTGTGTACCAATACTACAGGAGTAGAGAAAGAACTTTGACTAGGTTGAGTTATACCCGCCTCTAACATTTATGCAATCATAAGTTCAATTTCGCTCTTTTGGAAATATGGATATCTATAAGGCCTGATGTTTGGAGGAACACTTCCTGGAATCAAATGAATTTGGGAGCCCCTTGGGAGTTTTAAACACCTTGGAATGATTTTCCAAGGCTTTTTGGAGATCTGCAGAAATAGATGATTTTGATGTTGGAACTTCTAGTGAGCATAATTGTGAAATTACACCTCGTTGTTCTTTCTTTAGAATATTTGTCATGACATTAGAGATTATTATATTTCCCAGCTTCCTTGCAATACCCTTTAATTCGACTTCCTTTCCTTCTGAAAAACATTTCAAGAAAAGTTCTTGAAAATTAAAAGCTACTGTCCCCCAAATATTGTAACCATTGTACTCCTAATACAACATCAACACCTCCCATAGGAATGGAAAGCATTGGACTATTCAATACATTTCCCCCATGGTTAGCTTGATATTATGGCATTTTCCAAAGAAATTTATAGTTCCTCCATTTGCAACCATCACTTGACATTCTGGTGCTGGGTATAGGAAAAAATTCAATTCCTTGGCTACCTTACAATGAATAAAATTATGGGTGCTACATGAATCAATCAACACTATTAAATTTTTATTCTTGATATGTCCTTCTATCTTAAGAGTTTGAGGAGTGGTAATTCCTGCCAATGCATTACACGATATGGTCGGACTCATTTCTTCCTCTTCTAGGGCTGGTTCCTGGTGTATATCCTCTTCTTGTTCATTTTCTTCTTCTTCTTCACAATTTATGTAAAATAATTTATTCTCAGCACACTTATGACCTTTAGTGTATTTTCTATCACAACTGTAGCCAAGCACTTTTGCTCTTTTTTCTTCCAATTGTTGTGGTGTCAAACTTGTAGGTTGTGGAAATCTAGGAGTAGCAACACTTCCATCTTTATAGAAGTGAGTGGTAGGCTTCCTTGTCGCCATAATTTTACATTCAATTTTTCTTGCCAACTTGAATGCCTTCTCCAATGAATTAGGTTCCAAAATGCGAACTTCATGTTGGATGTTATCCTTTAAAGTACCTATGAAGAGATCAATTATGTTTTCCTCTGGAATATCAGTTACCCTTATATTCAATTTTTGGAAGTCCTCAATGTGCTTTGCCATTAAACCATTTTGTTTGAGATTTATCAATTGGCTAAATAAGGTGTTGCTTTTTGTATCCTCATAATGTGCTATCATTTCCTCCGTAAAAATTGACCAAGTGACAATTTTTTTACGGGAGCAAAGCCATTGATACCATACAAATATATTTTTTTCTAAATGTAAAGTTGAAATGTGTACCTTTTGTGTGTTTTTCACATTATTGAGATCAAAATATTGCTCTATCTGTAGTATCCATGTTACGGGATCCTTTCCATCAAACTTCCTCATATCCATATTTGGAATATGGTGGTTATTTAATCTAACATTAGAGTTTATGAAATCACGATTAACATTTATTTTGTTCTCATCATGATTTTCATCTACTATCTTTTCGCCATTAGGATTCATTTCTTGTATCAACTTTGCCAAACCTTCCTTCAAACCTTTCATGCCTTCCTTCAAACCTTCCATTTTTTCTTCCATACAATCCATTTTATCTTCCATACCATTCTTCAAACCATCCATCATAGCTTCCATGCCTTTCTTCAAACCATCCATCTTAGCTTCCATGATTTTCTTCAAAACATCCATTTCATTTTTTGTGGTTCTTTGCGAGAGCGAATTTTGGGGCACTTTCTCTTGTAATTTTGATAGATCATGTTGCAATTCTTCATCTTCATGAGTCATAGTAGAGTACTCTGAGGGCTTAATGGGTGTTGAATTATTTTTAGGAGGAATTTTAGAACCCAATACTGATATCTATGCTCAATGGGCCTTTGGAATCACTTAAAACTGATTTTTCAAACAAGACTTATGCAATTTGAAAAAAAATACACACCTTTTTCTTGATTTTGAGGAGCTTGATATTGAAACTAAATTATCTCTGTGATTTCAGATCTTCAATGTCTGAAACTCGGCCCTGATGTAGCCCCCTGAATCTTCTTTCAATTTCCATAGGTCTGACTTGATTTGGGTTCTTCAAGACAAAGTTATTTCCAATATCCCACAATGACCTAATTATGGACTGGTTCAGTAGAGCAAACTTGTACAGCTTGCCACGTGTCACTGTTTGCTCCTTTGGCTCTGAAATTTTCAGAAAGGAAACTATAGTCTGTGTACTTTCAATCACTTTTTACAGAATTCCAATTTGATGCTCAGAGAGAGAGTTATGAATATTTTCCCACGATAACCTATTTGAGATGAAATTCAGGAGCCTGAAAAAGACCTAACTTCCACAGATCATATCTCCAAAAATGTTGTGAAAAAAGCTCTGAAATTTTGCGATGATGTTCCTCAATATTTTAGTTTCGTGCTCTAAAAATTTCAGCTTCTGAACCTTCCTGAAAAAAAAATTTATAGCGAAAATTCTGCGATGACCTTTTTAAGTGAAATTCAGGAGCCTGCAAAAAGACCTAACTTCCATAGATCATATCTCCGAAAATATTGCGAACCAAGCTCTTAATTTTTGTGAAGATGTTCCTCAGTATTTCAGGTTCTCACTCTAAAAATTTCAGCTTCTTAACCTTCGTAAAAAAAAAATTATCGCAAAAATGCCACGATGACCTGTTTGGAGTAGAGAAACCCTAGAATCCAAAGCTCTGATACCAAACGTTGGGAAACCAGCTCCAAAAATAGAAGAAAAGAGATATCAATGCCTTAAAAATAAGCCACTTCAAGGGGGAAACCTCCAATACATTACATGAATGAACAATTCTTGGATGATACAAATTACAAAACCTCCTTTCTATATATAGGAGTTCATGGGGCCACAATGTAATCCTAGCCGACCTAACAATAATAATTTAAGGGCACTATAATAACAATATGGGGGTTACAGGGGTACAATAATAACAATAAGGGGGTTACAATAACAACAATAAGGGACTATAACTGTAATATAGGGACCTAACAAGGTTGTTCATGAATCTTATGACTTGTTGAATATATGAGAGGTAAATCCTAATGATCATTTATTGTACGATGATGTACCATCCAATTATAATTAGCATGATAGGGTAAGTGAAGAGGTGCCCCTTGAATTTTTTATTTATTTGAATTATCATGATTGAAGGTAAGATTTTCATTTCCTCGTCTCCAATTATTTTTATTATATATGTCCCGATTTATTCGCAGATCTTGGTGTGCATAATTCTAATCTGTCTTAAATGGTGATACCACATTTTGGTCCTTCTGATATGATAAGCTTAGGTGATGTGACGATTGAACATGATGCTTATAAAATAAAAAATTATCTACTTTCTTTTTGACCACTCATAAGGAAGAGATACATGTTACAAAATGATTTGATTCCAATAATATATAACTGTACATATTCTCTGGTTGAATTTGAAGGTCCTTCACTCCCTAATCACCCTTTGGTTCAGTCTAATTTTTATCCTTCATCATCTAGTTTTGAATCATTTTATTTAATCAATGGGGAGGATCAAACCAGTATTTTCATTTCCCCGATGAATCCTCAAAAGATATAATTATCATTTGCAAACTTTATTTATTCAAGAAATAAAATGCATTTTCAATTTCATGACATGATAGAATAATGGCTTAAGGATTCATATTTCGCAAAATTTTGTAACAATGGTAAGATCATATTTGTTGTGTTTCTAAATGAAAATCATAAAAGTAAGTATGGCTTATTTCATTTTTATCATAAGTTACATGCTCCAATTCACGTTGTTCATTTGGAACTTCTTTGCTTTTGCAGGATTGAAGTTGCTTCAATGGTTACACTGGATATATGATTACACTTGATATTGTAACCATTAATTAGTTTAGAGTCGTTTAGGAGTCGATAGTTGTGTTTTGATTTTATTATTATTATTTTGTTTAAATCATGCAGTTGTGGGAGCTTGCTAGTGACTAAGCTAAAAATGAACCACTATCATAACATCATCATGTAAGTGTGCTTAATTGTGATTAATTCACTTTTATTCTTTTTTATTATAATTAGTTTAAAATCACTAAACATGAGTGCTCTAGGTGAATCAGTGATTTACAAAATTTTCTCTCATGAGAAGTTTAATGTTTTGTTCTCCTCTGCCTTGAAATAAAAATCACAACTACACATTTTCTTTTAGATTTATTTAGTTTAGGATTGATTTCATTAGTGCCTAATAAATGGTCATATCATTAAACATCTTACACAATGTTTAATATTTAAAGTTAAGTATATATTTATGAAGGGGATAAACAATTAAAAGGGAAAAAATGTAATATTTTAAGAATTCATATCATCCCTATCCTATAATACTTTTATCATTTGTGGCTTTTGTTTTCACTAGTAAATTGGTGGATGACTATTTTTTTTTGAATTATTTTTTATGATTTTGGATTCTATTTTTTTTCTCCTTTCCATTTGTAGGTTTCTCTAGACCTCCACTCCTTGGTTTGGTCGGGGGATAGATTTTGACATTTTCTAGCATGATCATTGGGTAAACAATTTGTCCTTTGTCATTCATGAATGAAATCTTATCTTTAAATAATGTTTCCTATAAATATTTTTTCCTTATTTTGATGCTCAACCCTCTTGATAAGTTAAATTTTTTGTTTTGTAAACTTATCATTTGGTCACTCTTAATGCTTGTCTTAATCTTTCCACCATTGTTTAAAATCTACTACATGATGGTTTTCTTTAAAATGACTTTTTGTAGTACCAATACCAACCACTAATGATTGGTCATCAAAAAATTTCCACGCCATCCTTGGCTCTCAAGGAGCATACTTGCCTCCCCACCTATTAAGTAATCTATTAAAGTTTAATTATAATCCAAATTTATTTTAACATATAAGGATTAATTGGGGGATAGGAGGTCTCATTACGAGCCGACCTACCATGATCATGGGTATTAACGAAAGAAATATTACCATTATATGGTCACCAAGCCAGAGTAGTGGCTTTCAATTGTACAATTGAAAGACAAGGGTCTAATCACGAGCCAACTTGCTCATATTTTTTTAATGCTCGTGAATGGCATTGTCACTAGCTAGTTTCCAATCCAGGACATTTTCCTTCACTTAATTTCTTGACGAAAATAAATGCTCTTAAACGAATTTGAATCTATATATAATAGATGGGGGACAAACATTTTATTGGGTTGAAAGGAATCCATGTTGAGGCTATAGACATCTGCTAGCAGCATCGACCATGCATGTGGTATTATAGTTAATTTTACCTTATGATTTACTTGGTCGTATTTGTATTTCCCTGATCTCATTATCAATAAAATTTACTTATTGGTTCCTATTTTATCTAGTTTTGATTTATGGTGGGAATGACTTTGGAAAGTTGTAGATTTATAATTGTTGTTCATATAAATAAGAGATGAAACTTTTTGGGTTATTTGTGTGCAAACATAACATAAAATATTCCCATAATTCCTTTGTTTTTATGGATTTCAAATAGTTAACTAGATATATCTGGTTCACCCAGTCAGTTGTCAATGTTGACACACCAACCTACTCCCTTAATTTTTTATAGAAAAATAAAAGGCCCTCCTATAAATTCTTATTATTTCTTTCACTTGATAATTTGGATTTATTAGATCTAAGATTGATCCATCCACACTATTTATTCAATAAGATCAATTGGATTTTTCACATTTTCCTGAGGATGAACCACATTAGTTGGTTCGAAACATCGACCAAATCCTAATGATGTGATTAATCCAAAATCCATTTATCTAATTTGGATTTGAATAAAATAAGCTTAATGGACATGTATTTATTGGTGGTTTTATTGAATTCTAGGCATTCGAGAGATTTACTTTTATTAGCTGCCTCGATATTACACTTTTTTCCTCTTCTAGGTTTTAGTTATGTCTTGTTGTCATGGTTCGATCATTAGTGGTTAACCTTTGGAGGTTTGGTTGTAAGTCCTTTCCACATGGTGGTTTGTTTATATTTCTTGATTGATAGAACTTCCACATTTTCAAAATTTGATCGCTTATTGGATGTGATGATTAATCATTTCCTTCTTCGATTGGCCTTGACCGTCTTGGTAATTTTAATATTATTGTAAATATATGTGTATATATTAACTTATGTTAGTAAACTATATATATATATATATATATATATATATATATAGAACAATAATAAAAATGCATAAAAATAATTGACATTTTGTAGATAAATGTCTTTTTGATTAATATCATTAGGATTTGGTCGATGTTTCGAACCATCTAGTGTGGTTCATCCTCAAGACAAGGTGAATAAAGAAACCAATCTCATTGAATAAATAGTAAGGATGTGTCACTGCCTAGTAATAGTTGTTAAAACTAACCATTATTTATTAAACCAGTTACATTTTTATTTTAGTTAAATATATATTTATTAAACAATTTTCATAAATAATTTATTGTATTGTAAGTTTAATCTCTTATATTTTATATATTGTATTTAATATTTGTTTTTAAAAACCAAGTCAACCCCCAGCCAAGCATTTAATCAAACCAACAAATGCAAATATTTTATATATTGTATTTATGTTGTTCTAATAAATCAAGTCCTCGAAGCCAAGCACCTAATCAGGCCAATACTAGATATTTCGATTCATCATTATTTATTGAACAATAAAATAATTATAATAATTCATTGCATTGTAAATTTAATCTCTTATATTTTATATATTGTATTTAATATTTGTTTTTAAAAACCAAGTCAACCCCAAGCCAAGCATTTAATCAAACCAACAAACATATAATATTTTATACAAATATTTTATATATTCTATTTAATCAACCCCAAGCCAAGCATTTAATCAAACCAACAAATTAAACAATTATAATAAATGCATAAAAATAATTGACATTTTGTAGATAAATGTCTTTCGGATTAATATTATTAGGATTTGATCAACCTTTCGAACAATCTAATGTGGTTCATCCTCAAAACAAGGTGAATAAAGAAACCAATCTCATTGAATAAATAGTAAGGATGTGTCGCTGCCCAATAATAATTGTTAAAACTAACCATTATTTATTAAACTATTTACATTTTTATTTCAGTTAAATATATATTTATTAAACAATTTTCATAAACAATTTATTGTGTTGTAAGTTTAATCTCTTATATTTTATATATTGTATTTAATATTTGTTTTTAAAAACCAAGTCAACCCCAAGCCAAGCATTTAATCAAACCAACAAACATATAATAGTTTATGCAAATATTTTATATATTGTATTTAATATTTGTTTTTAAAAATCAAGTTAACTCCAAGCCAAGCACCTAATCAAACCAATAAACATATTTCAGTTAAATATTTATTTATTAAACAATTAAATAATTATAATAGTTTATTGCATTGTAAGTTTAATCTATTATATTCTATATATTGTATTTAATATTTGTTTTTAAAAACCAAGTCAACCCCAAGCCAAGCATTTAATCAAACCAACAAACATATAATAGTTTATGCAAATATTTTGTATATTATATTTAATATTTGTTTTTAAAAACCAAATCAACCCCAAGCCAAGCATTTAATCAAACCAACAAATTAAACAATTATAATAAGTTATTGCATTGTAAGTTTAATCTCTTATATTTTATATATTGTATTTATTATATTTCATATATGGTTTTTAAAAACCAAATCTTATATTTTATATATTGTATTTTTTATATTTTATATATGGTTTTTAAAAACAAAATCAACCCCAAGCCAAGCACCTAATCAAACCAACAAACATATAATAGTTTATTGTTTTTAAAAACCAAATCAACCCCAAACCAAGCACCTAATCAAACCAACCAACATATAATAGTTTATTGTTTTAAAAAACCAAATCAACCCCAAGCCAAGCAGCTAATCAAACCAACAAACATGTCTAATTTAAGTGTATTTTAAATTTAATCTCTCATATTTTATATATTTTTTTAAAACAAAATCAACCCCAAGCCAAGCACCTAATCAAACCAACCAACATATAATAGTTTATTGTTTTTAAAAACCAAATCAACCCCAAGCCAAGCAGCTAATCAAACCAACAAACATCTCTAATGATAAAACAAAGCCTACGACACTTAACAAAAAGATTAGAATAAGACCCACTGCCTTGTTACTTATTAGCACGTGACACCACTAATCTTGGTAAGCAACGTAAAATTCTGTCACGCGTTACATGTGGGATTTTTATCCAAATTGTAAATTAAAAAATTAAACAAATAACGAAAAACGAATTCAACAAAAAAGGGAACTGATTTTTAGGGATTGATTTTGATTGTGGGCAAATTTCCCGAATCTAAAACATAGATTTTTCTCCCAACACCCCCAATTAGGTTCACTTGCAATATTTTGGCAGATTGTTAAGCTAATTGAATAAAAATCTCGGTTCTTCTAGAGTTAATTTGACAATGAGGCCCATAAGTGGTGTATCACACCTTTGTGTGAGATTGTGAGCCTGTAGAACTGGAGCAACCCACTATTTAACTGGAGCTTGCTTCTCAACTGCTCTGCCTAACAGATTATTGCACTGACCTCGTCCTTCGTATTTCTGAGCCAAATATCTTGTGAAAGCGCACATCTGGGAGGAGCGCAACACATTGCCTTAAGACAATACAAGGTTGCTGCCAGAAGGAGCCGCTGCTGTGAATGTAGTCACGACACTATAGGAGGAATCTGCCATCATTGGGAATTTGCGGTTCTGGGTTTGGTTTAAGGTTTCTTTAGCTTTAAAGTTTTCATAAACTAAATGTAACCAAGTGACTTGCCTGGTGATTCCGAAGCAGAAATAGAGATTATTCGGTATTGTGTTTGTGACATTAGATCCATAGGATGGAAATGTATGGGTGTAAGCCAGTTTTGTTTTCAACAGAAGCAGCGGATTGTTTATGTAGGCCATGGTATCGATACTTCACTGCTGGAGGCCTCACTTGGTTTTTGGCTATCAGATTCTGGTTTTGAAGGTGGAGTTGCCCTGTTATGTGGGTGCTGTTGCCATATCTGAGCCTACAGTTCTCACTGGACTGGTTTTTCCGGGCAAACAGTCTTCACCAACTTTTTCCAGGACATCTACCTTGCAGGTATTTTTTAATTTGATTTCCTACTAGCTGTTTGACATGACGTTATCTTTCTGATGACTTGTCTGACATGGGGATATCATAAATTTTTCTGTTGTGTAAGTACACATGCTACTCAATTGACGACGGCATCCATTTATGGCTGGATTTATGAGGATATCCATATCGACTGATTTTTATCTGAACGTCTCCATCTCAAGGCTTTTCAAATTTATTCTATGACTTTATCAATCCTTACGACAGGGGTTGTTGGGATTATTTTGCTGATACGAACTTTCCTTCATTATTAACCATCTGATAAGCTGCACTGTAACATGCTGCACTGTAACAGGTGGCACTCTTGTTTCGGATAGAACTGGCCTTTACTTGTTTCGTTTCCCTGGTGGAATTTTCTTACGTTGACCTCCCTGTTCTATTATCCTATGACACGTCGGCCAAGATGCCATGACGAGTGCCATGGGGGCTGATGCAAAATCTGCGCAATTGGATTTTGAGCTGGAAGCTTCTATTATTGCTCAATCCATCATCGCGCCTCCAGGTTTTCATGCGTGTCAACAAGGAAAAGGATCGTCTCGCAGAGGCAGACACAAGCTGAAAAAGGACCGATTGGCCTGCTTCAAGCCTGCCGTGGACATCAAAGAAGTGGTGCTGGAACAAGAGGATCTTTTGGGGCGAGTCATTAGTCTGCAAAATCATGCACTAATAGGACGCTGGATGTTTGCCGATGGTCATGTGAATGATATGCTGGAATGGGCAAAGAATGTTTGGACTCCAATTGTGGGATATGCTCCGAAGGTCAGTCTGCTCCTAAATAATTGGTATAGTATTCATTTTATGAATGAAAAAGATGTTGCCTTGATTGTTAACAAGACATGGGTACGTGGCAAGAGTTTTTTGCAACTTCTGCCCTAGTACCTCGGTTTTAATCTAATATTGGAGGCTCCAATTGATAGATCAGTGTGGGTAAAGCTCCTCGGCCTTCCGTTGGAGTTCTGGATAGACAAAGCATTAAGGGCCATTGGAAATTCCATTGGATGCACGAAATACATCGACCCAAGTATTCTTGGTGCCATTGACAAATGCATTGCATGGATATTAGTCGAAATGGTCTTCTCTGGCGGTTTGCCCGCGGATGTTGACCTCATTTGGGGCTCGAGGATACATAGGCAAAGGGTGGATTATTGGGGCATACCTTTCCGCTGCCTGGTTTGTCACAGCATGGGACATTTGAAGGACAACTTCCCTCGGCTGCATTGGATGCCCCGTAGGGGCAATCAAAGATCAGTTGGTGCAAATGGCAAGCTAACTCCAAATGATCATTGAAATTTCCTCCCATCAGGTAAGTCTACTCTTGTGGATTCTGCTATTGATTTTTCTGCTAATTTTAATGAACAATCTGTAGAGTTAACTCCACCAGACAAGGAGCTGATGGATCCTATTATTTCTAAAAACAACAATGTATTTTCTCCCTCGGTGAATTCCGTTTCGCCCATGCAAGTAGAAGCCGAAGTAAACCTTGGATCAACAATCATGAGGAAGGATAAAATGCCGCATGCCTCTACTGCTCTTGCTGACCACCATCAAACCTGTCCCATCACTGAGCCATTATATACCTCCCCAATCATGCCGCCACTAGAAGACACATCACCTCCCCCTCCTCCTCCCTCTCCGCATAATACCGAAAAGGTGAATTTATCAGACTCACCTTATGACTCTACTGCTCTAGCTGACCACCATCAAACTTGCCCCACAATTGCTTCTTTATATACATCCCCATCCCCTCCCCACCCTCCACCCTCTCCACATAATATTGCAAATGGGGACTTATCGGAATCACCTATAAATACTATTGGATGTGATGTCGAATCCCTTTTAAACAACCCGAACCTTGACTTGGCTTCCCTCACTATATTTGAGAATATCCCTAGGAATCCTGATATTGTCATCTCACCGGCTTCAGGTTGAAATATTACGGTGAGGAAAAAAACGAATTCTGCATGCAGACACTTCAGAGGGAGGCCGAAAAAAAAATCCCTCTTCTGAGATGAACTTCTTGACCTCCGGGAAGTCCCTATTTTTTCAGCTGATGATCCCAGGGTGGATGGAGCTCGTGATCCTCCTTGGGTCTCCAAATGATTTTCGCCCTCCCCTTCAGCTCATGTGGCATGGGCGAATAGTTTTTTGCAGATGGCTGTATATGATTCTATCATGCTTTTTATGGTTCATCCATATGCCCCAATTCATATGCTGCTACGGTAAATTCCATGGGATGTATGGCTTATCGTTGAAGTGGTTTTTGTTTGTCGCGAATGTTGTGTGTTCACATCTATGGATCTGGTTGATCCTCCATTTCTTTTCCAATTGGCGATTGGGGGATCCAATTAGACATTATCTATGACTCTATGCTTGATAAGAGTCTCATGTGATGGGTATGTTTTGCCAGATCACATTATTGTTGGTTTTAGGAGCAATGTTGCATATTTTGAAAGTGATTACCCACTTCACTTTCTCATGATGTATTATGTACTGTTTTTATTTATCATAATATAAAACAACATTTTTTTCAAAAATAAAAATAAAAATCCCAAATTGATCTTTCTACAAGATTTTTTAAGATTAGATCTACCATTTGCGACCATTTTGGTTTGGTTTGTGATGTCAGGTGAGTTTGAGGCAATTTGGAATCAGATTGTGTGCTATCATTTTCCCATTTTTCCAGAAAACTAATGAAATTTCTAATGTTGTTACAGAACCTGCAGTTTCCACAATATGGAAGATGTGGATATTTTTCATCATTTTTCTACCTTGCAACCATTGCAAATTGTTTAATTTGTTCAATTTTGTGATCCTTAGTAATGATTTACCTTTCTCCTTGTTGCAGGTATGATCTTTGACTAAATTTTTGGCAAGCAACTTAAAAACGAATAGGGGTAAAATTGAAAAAAAGTGATCATTTTCCAACTCAGATCCTGTTACAGAATTTCTCAGTTTGACTGTTTTTAAATAAAATATTTTTATTTGTATGGTTTCATTATAGTTTTAAATGAAACATTTTTATTTAATTTAAAGCGTGTAGTTCATTTTATTTTAGATACAATTATATATATAGATATATATATATATATATATATATATATATATATATATATATATATATATATATATATATATATATATATATTTATTTATTTATTTATTTATTTATTTATTTATTTTGGTTAGATTTATGTTAATTATATTTTAATTTCTTATTTTATTAGATTTAGGTTAGTCTTAATATGTGATTTTGGTTTTAAAAAATTGTTTAATGATTTTTTTTGTTTAAATGGAAGATTTGGATTTGAATGAGATGGAGGAAAAACAAACTCAAAGGAGGAGGAATTATTTTTTGATGCATATAAAAAGATCATAGATGTAAACTAATAGGGAGACTTTTGGTCAAATAGAGAATGACTTTGATTTCATTTTGCATTCTTATTTGTAATATTCCAAAAATTTAGCCTTCAGCTAAATGGAATATTATAGTTTGTTTTATCACTAGGTAGGTGAATAAGTGGGTAGGGAAGCCCATAAGACTCTTTAGGAGGAATAATAACACTCCTAATGTGAAAGGAGGAAGAATAAGTAGCTAGATTAAGCACCTTTGGGTGTGAATTGGAAGAGATACATGTTGAATGGGTCAACTTTGACCAAGTCAACAACGTTGTCATGGAGGAGTGGCATTCATGATGAGACATCGTAGTTTTAGTGGAGGACAACTTGCATGAGTTTAGTGGCAAGTATGGATGGGACCCAATGTGAGAAGACTCATATACTATATATGGAGGGGATGGCAGCCATTGTTATTCATGTTTTATATTGGTCTGTTTAGACTTTGCTTCCTTTTGTTGTTTAGAAGGGTTGCTGTGCTGTTTAGCACAAGGGTGTTCCTGATCGGGAATCCCTACCTCATCCTTAGGGAAGGAGAGGTTCTTTGGGCTGCATTTCCTCATTCTGACATTCTGGCCAAGCTACCTCTTTTAGCTACAACGCATTTTCTGTTTAGAGCTGGGTTGTGTTGCAGGGTGCAACAAAGGAGGATCACATTAAGCCATTTTTGGGCTTGTTTTTCAGTGGAGAGGTAGCCTATCCATTGGAGGATCAGCAAGGAGGGATCCTCGGCATATTTCCAAATTTTTAGCATCAGGCCAACCATATACTATCCCTCACAGCATAGTCACAATTCTAAACTATGTTATTTTTGGAGGCAGTTGCTTGGAGGGTTCATTGAGCTCATCAGGAGGGTCTATTTCTAAGTAGAGGGATCAACCTTCTATTTAGAAATACCATTGGACGAGGACATCACCATTTCAGATTTTTCATAGCCTAATTCCATATCAGATCCAATTTGCAGTGGCATATTAACCCCAGGGTTATTTGTCACATTGTATATCTCTTGGTATTTCTAGCAATCTTTTCCGAGTTGGCTAAAAATCATGTATTAGAGCCCACATCTTCTTTTCTGGGAATTTCTTTGATTATATCAGCCATATTTCTTTCATGAATGTTTACAGAAGTAGCTACACTGATATAGACAATGCTGTCACTGCTCTCCGACATTCTATATAGTTGCAGCAACTTATGTGCTGATTGTTCTGATTATTGGAGGCTTGTTCTTATTACCTGAGTGGCTTGTCCCTCATGATATTTATGTATATTTTTGCTGATATATTAATAAAATAATGGCTACATATTGATCCCTCTTATGTCATGTTCATATTTGTTGTATTTTACATTATTATGTCTTGTATTGCTGCTATTTCCATTTTGGAATATTATAGTGGTATCAGAGCATAATATTGGCTTAGCCTATGCATTCAAGACATTATTCCATTAGGAGGAGGAGCTTCTCATAGAAAGGAGAAGTTATACAAAATAAAAAAATGCATGAATCCATTTTTTGGAGAAATGAAGGAAGAGAGGATCTCGCAACTTCTTTTCCAAACAATGAAAAATATCAAGGAAGATCTCAAGGAGATGAAAGGGGAGAGGTGTAGAAAAATTACAAGAGGTTTTGAAAGTGAAGCAAGCCCTAAATATTCCCATGATGGGTGTGGACATTTAGCCACAAATGCAGATCCACAACACAGTTTATTGCCCACATTCACTGCAAGAAGAATGGAGGAAGAAGATGCACCAAGGGAGGAGACCTTGAGTGACTATCTTCAGGAGTATGAGTCTCAATATTTGAGATTCAAAGAGCACTTGGACTTCCAAGGGTTTTGCTAACTCAAGGAAGACATAAGATTTGGAAACCATAATAGAATCAAGAGAGGTATAATCTTTCTATCTAACTTTGATGGATCAACAAAGTGCATAGCCAAAGCTTGTTTGAAGGAGCTAGATTCCTATTTCCAGCTACACCAAGTTTCAGAACAGGAGGCCATTAGAGTAGTTGTGTTGCACCTCAAAGGTATGGCCTATGATTGGTGGTTTTATAGTTCTGATTCATGTTATCATGCAAATGTAAATTCTTATGCAGGGTTCACTAAGAAATTAGTGAGAAGATTTGATATTAAACATTGTGAAACATCTTTTGTTGAACCCAAAAACTCAAAACCTTTGCATGAGTTGGAGAGATCTATTTTTCCAACTCCACTCCATATTTTTGTTGAAGGGGATAAAAACATGCATGATACCTTGCCAAAGGTAAGATCCCCACTTCTTAAAGGGCCCTCTTCTATAGATGAGGACAAGGAGATTCCTCCTTCAAGGGAAGACCAAGATCTAGGGTCTCTCATTAATGATGAGGTATTTTTAAATATTGATGAAGGGGAAGAGCAAAGAAGAGCTAACATCGTTAAACCATCAGGAGGAGATCCATTACCACATGGAGATGGAAAGGGAGCCATTTCTTCCATTAGAGGAGCCCTTGTGTCTTTGCAAGGAGTTCCAAATGATCTAAAATGTGGGAGCCAAAGCACAATTCCGGAACAGCATGCATCAGTTTTCGTGGATTGTGAGATGGAATAAGAGAAGGATCATCATCAAGGGATGATGAGCATTCACCCTTATCTATTTTGGGAGGTTTTTGCACAAAATAAGGATACTGTATTGCGCAATGAAAGGAGGGACAAATCAATGCACTCTTATGTACAGTCCACTTCAGATTTTGATGTCTCACTACATGGGGGAATTCCACTTGGGAGGCCACCAGATCTAGAGATGGTGAGAGACATCTTGCCAGTTGGTTCACCACTCTTAGATCTTGAAGGGGTGGATACTTTTGAGGGGTCTAGTATAGCACAAAGAGTCTGGGATAGACTCAAGGAGGAGGGAGACATTCTTCCATTTTCATCATTATCCACTCCCACTACATATTCTGCGCTGACATAAGTTGCTGCAGTGATGGAGGATGGCACCACTATCGTGCAAGGGAGCTGCTCCATGGATTTGGAGAAATAGAAGTTACTTCCTTTTTAGAAGGAGTCCTCCATATATTGGAGTAGATGGAGGCCACTCATGCTTACAGTGGCCAAGATCAAGAGACTCTTTTTGGATGGTAGCTTCTCATGGGAGATCAACTTCCAAAGGCCACCACTTCTACTTGAGCATGAGTAGCTGCATGATGGGCATGACAACACTTTGGAGGATGATTTTGGCATGGGGGATTTCAAAGGAGAAGACAACAGAATGCGGGGAGCTTCACATTTCAGATCTTCAGCGCTGTCTCTTAGGAGGGTTGATCCATATTGGAGGTCTCAGCTTTTGGTAGAGTACTCCAAGGATCTTGGTGCATGCATGATTCTTGATGACCCGGAGGGAGATGATAGATACATGGTGGATGATGAGGTCATCTATTCTTATGGCAGAGTCTTATTGACTAGAGTTTCTGAGCTCAAGAGGAAGCTACTACATGCAGCACATGTGGACTTTTTTTCCATGCACTTTGATGCATTTCATTCTTTGATGGAGGAGTTCACTTGGGAGGGCATCCAACAGGATATATATCAGCATATGGAGATATGCATAGCTCGGATGGTGATGGAGAGGTCGTCACCGCCACTTCTAATCTGAATGTGATTGAATAAAGTGCTTAAGCAGTTTGATTAGTTTGTCCTTTAGATTGACTGTTAACTAAAGTATGCTTTAATGAAAAATGACATAAACCAACAACATAAATGAATTAAATAACAACAATAATCAGAGAGAAGAAGAAACAAAAAATTTGATGGCAGAGTTTGTCCCTCCTGGACTACATCTCCAGGTCTGCTCTTAAGTGGGTGTCCATTTTTATTAGGATTGATCTTGAAAAATATTTAAGCTAAAATGGAACAGAATGACTGTGCTCACAAGAAATTCTGAACTCTGTAAGCATAATGTACTCTTCCTCACCTTTTCAACACCTATCTCCGTGCTCAATTTTGACCACCGACGGCTCAACAATGCTGCAAAGAAAATCGCCTATGTCCTTTTGAAACTGCACTCCAAATACCCTGTATGCCTTTACAAAACAAAGATGAATTTCATGAGGGATTTTCCATGGATTTGTAAGGTTGCCTCAAACCTCTATTTACTCCATTTAGCAATTGGTTGAGCACATGGTGGGATAAGGGTATCGAATCCCTATCAATTGCATAAACATAGGGACAACTTAGCGCATAATTAAATATAAAAAACCATATTTAGACCATATCATAAAACTGGCGGCTTATTAACCGGATGAAGGTTTTAATTTCCCGCATGTGAACAGGCAGAATCCTGACAGTTGCGGTCATGGTCTTCATCCCGGCAGTCACGGTAACATCTGGCGGTAACAGTCTTATCATGTCACATGGCATTTGGCGGGTTTAACAACTGTCACATGTTATAACTCCACGGTTTATCCACAGTGTTTAACATTCACATTTTATACCGTGGTTAAAACCTGTTCTCATGACATAAACTCTGACACGGTAAGAGTAAACGGTTAGGTTAGCGCCGCGGTCTAACTCTGTGGGTTTTATTATAAATTTTTTAAATCAACATATATGTTTTAATATCCCGAACCTTATAACTAAGGTTTACACCATAGTTTTAAACCCAACATCCGAACCTTTGTTAAAATGTTTATGGCATAGGTTTTATAATATGGTAATATGTGTTTTGCGCTAGGTTTTTTCTTAAGACTTAGGTGTTTGATGCATAGGATTTTTTCATAGTTTAGGACTTAGTTTATCACTTAGGCTTATGATTAGGTCTTAGGTCATGTGTATAGGGTTTTAGGACTTAGTTTTTACTCCTTTAAGATTAAAGTTTAGGATTTAGGGCTAGACTATTTTGCTAGATTTTTAAACCTTAAGTTTTAGTTTTGATATATGTTTTAGGTATTTAGGAATAGGAATTTTACATTTCATAAGGTATTTCACCATAGGAAACCTTAGAACTAGGTCCATAAATACCATGTCCCCTTTTACACCTTTTTCATCCAAAATCGAAACACATGACGACTTTGACACTGAACTATGATACTGAAGGACCTTTTCACTAGTGAATTGATGATTCTAAAGACTGAACTAGACGTCGAACTGCTGAAGTTGACTTGGAACTTTGTTGATCTGAAATGATCAAGATCCTCCTGGATCAATCCTCTCTACTTAAAAATTTTTTGGACCACAAAAGCTTAATTTTAAACTGAAAATAAGTGAGAATACAACTCTATCACTTTCATCTTGACTTTGATGACATACAATCATCAACTTGAAACTGATGCTTATCATGGTGCAGTTTGAACCCATCTTGACTTAATGCTTTTTGTGGCGCAGAAAAATATAAGACTTGATTGTAAGCTTGATACTCATAAGTTACAAATTTATCCCACATATTAGGATGTATACTGAAGTTACCTCGAAGAATATATATCCTGGTCCTATTCACCATTTCTGTCTATCCTTGAACCAAATCCATGCCGCCCCATGGTTGCAAAGGAACTGGAAGTGGTATGTACAAACCAATATTTCTATTGCATGGCCTACTTGTCGAACACGTTACACACCCCTTTATGTACTTCACAATTGTTTCATACATATGAGGCTAGTAACAATACTTTTGACTTTGTGCCATAGTCTTGCTTATGTCGAAGTATCCTACAATCCGAGAAAGATAAATTTCCAAAATAACCTGCACCTTTTCTATCTGACAATTATGAGTTAGTAATTCAAAAGTGTCTTCAAAATCATTATTAGTACTATATTGTTCTACATAAATTTTGTAAACAAATGAAACTTTATGCACTACTAATGAAGCATTCAAAGACAACATATCAACTAATTTACTTGTTACACCTTCCCTGTCCTTCATTACTAAGTGATTTTGCTGAAGAAATCCCATCCAAATGTAGTGAGATTGTTACATATTAGTCTATGACTGAAAGTATTGAAGCAGCTGATAATCTATGTGAATCACTAATTTCATTGCATATCCTTTAACATATGTTTTAACTTCATATGGCTGTTGACAATTTATCAATACTGCGAAATTTATCTGCTCAATTGAATCAACTTTAACATCGACACTTATTCCCCATGCCCTGTTTTGCTTATGAGCCAAAATTATGGGTGAACTATATGGAAATTATCTATGTCACATGAATTCCATCCTTGAAATTTTTTGCTTTATTTCTTTAAACTCTACAACTGACTTGTGACACATTCCATTATTAGAGGCATCAAACATCAACTGCATCTCATGTGATATTTCCATTTTATAAAGTAGATGTTTTGGTTCTTTAACTAGATCCTGAAATGAATATACCTCTTTAACCAAATTACCTTCATACTGAATTTCACAACCTCAACAAGTATCAATAAGATCCTTATGTTTTTCTTTTATCAACATGAGTATCTATCTCCTACTTGAACTTATTAAGCGCTTCATCTGATTAGCACTAATTAAATTCAAGTGATCTTTCTTTTTTCGTGCCCGAACGATGTATTTAATCCCATATTATATGAGATGATACACATGCTCTTTTCTATAAAATATGACATCACAGTCATAGAAATAAGGGCTACCTAAGACAATTCCACAAATTTCTAATGGTATCACATCTAGCTCCACTTCATCGATATAGTTAGCTGTGATTGCAAATTTTAACCGACACTGTTTGGTGACATGAATTTGAATTTGTTCCTTTAACCACCCTAAAGGATATGGATTTGGATGATTATGTATTTTCAAACCCAATTTTTTAACCAATGACTCAGAAATCAAATTTGCCTCTGATCCCGTATTGAACAATGTATCTATCGTAGTATGTTTTGAAGTTACCCTTATATGAAATAACTCTATTCTTTTATCTTCATTCTGTTGTTTGATGTTTGAAGAAGCAGAAGTACTAGCATCAGAAATTTTACCTGTTGTAACCATAGTAATGATTTTACCTTCATCACCTGAATCAGATCCCAAGTCTAAGCCTTGCTGGATTGTTGTTTCAACCTTCTTTTCACCCTTCTTTGATTGAAATTTCTTTGGCTTCAGTTCCGGATGAATTTTCCAACACCTAGCTTCATCATGGCTGATCCTTTGGCAATGTGTACACGTAGGTTTATCATCTTCCTTCCGAGCTGTGACAGTGTTCTTTCCCTTTGACTTGCCCTTCCTTTTGCTATCTTCAGTTTCCATATACTTGGATGTCTTTGGTGTAAACTTGAATGGTATACCACCTGATTCGACATGAATTTCTTGAACAAAAACTTCATCAAAATCGTTAGGATTGAAAATTAATAATGTATGCTGCAAATATGAGTGCAAACCGCCAATATATTTCAACAAAGTTTCTTTTGTGTTTGAAGAAATACCAAGTGCTAATACCTTCTTTCTGAATTCCTGTGTGAACTCTTAAACACTCTATCCCTTACCTTGTCACAAGCGTTGCCAATCTATTACAGCTTGATGTGTGTCACCCAACGGATAGAATTGTTTCTTTAGAGCTTTAATAAACTTAGTCCATGAGGTGATAAATTTTCCCTTACACTTTAAATCTATTTGTGTCCTACCCTCCCACAAGATCAAATCAATACCACCCATTCTAAGAGTAGCTAATTGGATCTTTGTCTTATCATCAGTAATATCTTGAATACGACAATAGAATTCTAACTGTTTTACCCAATTATCTAGTTTCTCAGGGTTTATTTCTCCATCATACACAGGTAATTCAAACTTAACATCAAGTTTCAATAATGGAATATTAGGTTTCTTTTCTTTTTCTGATTCAGAACTAGAAGTAGAAGAGGAAGAAGAAGATGATGGAGATGATAGAGGAGAAGGAGATTTATCTACCTTGCCTTTACCCTTGTCCTTCTTTGATGCCTTTGATGATGAGGCTACATCCCTCGTCTTCTTGTCTTCATATAATTCTGCAAACATTTGCTACATGTTTAGAAACATCTTCTAGATTTGATTCTCATCCATGGGTTTCTTTTTAGTAGCTTCAGGAGTCTCAACGGTCTCAGTCCCTGTCATCGTTGATTGATGATCGAATTTTCGCCTTCCAATCTTTGGATCGAATTCCTCAAGCTCACATTTTCCACGTTGCAATCCCAACCTGGTTAACATCCACTGACAAACAAGCTACAAGCACAACCTGCTTTGATACCAAAATGATCTAAATGTGATCGAATAAAGTTATTAAGCAGTTTGATTAGTTTGTCCTTTAGATTGACTGTTAACTAAAGTATTCTTTAATGAAAAGTGACATAAACCAAAAACATAAATAAATTATATAATAGAAATAATCAGAGAGAAGAAGAGACAAACAATTTGATGATGGAGTTCGTCCCTCCTGGACTACATCTCCGGGCCCGCTTTTAAGTGGGCGTCCGTTTTTATTAGGATTTATCTTGAAGAATATTTACACTAAAATGGAATAGAATGATTGTGCTCACAGACACTTCTGAACCCTATAAAAGGAAAGTACACTTGCTTGCCTTTCCGACGCCTATCTCCGTGCTCAATTCCGACCACCGACGGCTGAGCAATGTTGCAAAAAAAATTGCATATGTCCTTCTAAAACTACACTCCAAATACCCTCTATGCATTCACAAAAAAAAGATGAATCTCATGAGGATTTTTCCATGGATTTATAAGGTTGCCTCGAACCTCTGTTTACTCCATTTAGCAATTGGTTGAGCACATGGTGGGATAAGGGTCTCGAATCCCTATCAATTACATAAAACTAGGGACACCTTAGCACATAATTAAATATAAAAACCCATATTTAGACCATATCATAAAATTGGTAGCTTATTAGCTAGGCGGAGGTTTTAACTTCCCGCATGTGAACAGGCGAAATCCCGGCGATTGCGATCACGGTCTTCATCTCGATGGTCAAGGTAACATCTGGTGGTAACAGTCTTATCCTGTCACATGGCATTCGGTGGGTTTAACAACTATCACATGTTATAACTCCATTGCTGGTTTTCCACAGCGTTTAACATTCACATTTTATACTGTGGTTAAAACATATTCTTATGACGTAAACTCCGATACGGTAATAGCAAACGATTAGGTTAGTGCTGCGGTCTAACTCTGTGGATTTTATTATAATGTTTTTAAATCAACATATATGTTTTAATATCCGGAACCTTATAACTAAGGTTTACACCATAGTTTTAAACCCAACATCTGAACCTTTGTTAAAAGGTTTATAACATAGGTTTTATAATATGGTAATATGTGTTTTGCACTAGGTTTTTTTTTTAAGACTTAGATGTTTGATGCATAGTAGTTTTTCATAGTTTAGGACTTAGTTTATCACTTAGGCTTATGATTAGGTCTTAGGTCATGTGTATAGGGTTTTAGGACTTAGGTTTTACTCCTTTAAGGTTAGAGTTTAGTACTTAGGGCTAGACTATTTTGATAGGTTTTTAAACCTTACGTCTTAGTTTTGATATATGCTTTAGGTATTTAGGAATATGAATTTTACATTTCATAAGGTATTTCACCATAGGAAACCTTAGAACTAGGTCCATAAATACCGTGTCCCCTTTTACACCTTTTTCATCCAAACTGGAAACACATGACGACCTTGACACTGAACTATGATACTGAAGGACCTTTTCACTGGCGAATTGATGATTCTAAAGACTGAACTGGACATCGAACTGCTGACGTTGACTTGGAACTCTATTGATCTAAAATGATCAAGATCCTCCTAGATCAACTTCCCTACTCATTGAGAGTTAGGGAGAGCTTTCAATTGAGTCATATTAGCTCAATGACCAAAGTATATAGTAGAGAAGGTACATTTTTTCATTATGATTTGTATTCCTTTACTTTATATGAGCAGCGTGTTGTACTAAGGAGGGTCATTCCTTCTTGTATATGGTATTTTGATGTACTTGAGGCCATTTGCAGCATTGATGATGGCCATGCTATTGGTGGTTTGTGGGGGAGGCCACATGATTCTTGGTGTGCACCATTGGCACTACATGTTACTTTTATGATCCTATCTTATAGGATGATTGTGGCAGCAAACAAGTGGCTAAAAAGACACTTGTTATTCTTTTTTTTGAGGTAGACAAGGGATGCACTATGCTAGTTCCATATGTGGAACTATAATCCACCTCCTGGTTGTCATATGGAAACTTGTTTACATTGGTTTTTGATTCTATATATTGATGATGTTCTTATGTTTATGGGAAGCTTTGTTGGGAGAGTGGCATAAGAGTTGAAGGTGCCCATTGGAAGTATGATTCTCCATACTTTATATATTGCATGTTTCAGGAGAAACCATGGGAAAACTATGATTGCCACACCACATCTCTTTTCTTCATGTGGGAGGAGCCATTTGGAGAGCTTGAGTTCTTGGAGGGGGCACTTCATGGATGTTTTGTTTCGTGGGGTAACTTCGGCCATTCTTGGAGGCCATGACATTTCAGCCCAAGATCAGTAGCAGCCCCATACTTACCATAAATGGAGAGAGAAAAAACTTGGGTCGAAAAATATAATCTCTCCATGCAGCCCCAATAAATTGCATAAACCGGGGGTTGAGGATTTCTTTGATGAGCTACCTAGGATGGTTCATTTCATTTGGATGATAGCATGGGTATGGGAGTATCTCATTGGGAATGAGATTCCCCATGTTTTTCATCACTCCTACCTTGAGGAGGCCATCGGATAGCAAGAAGGTTTCCACTTACACCTTCCACCTTTTCATGATGTGAGCCAGTTGGTTTTGAATACTTGGGAGGAGCCATTGGAGGGCAGATTTATTGTAGATTATGTTGAGCAGTGGTGGGGAATATTGATGGGGAGGCCACAAGAGGAGGAGGGGAGGAATTTTTCTCCACCTTTACAGTTGCTTGAGGACAAGCGACATTTTGGAGGGTAGGATTGTAATATTCCAAAAATTTATCCTTTAGCTAAATGGAATATCATAGTTTGTTTTATCACTAGGTAGGTGAATAAGTGGGTAGGGAGGCCCATAAAGCTCTTTAGGAGGAATAATAACACTCATAATGTGAAATTAGGAAGAATAAGAAGCTATATTAAGCACCTTTGGGTGTGAATTGGAGGAGATACATGTTAAATGGGTCAACTTTGACCAAGTCAACAACGCTGTCATGGAGGAGTGGCATTCATGATGAGATAGCATAGTTTTAGTGGAGGAAAAACTGCATGAGCTTAGTGGCAAGTATGGATGGGACCCAACGTGAGAAGGCTCACATACTATATATGGAGGGGATGGCAGCCATTGTTATTCATGTTTTATATTAAATTATTGATATTGGTCTATTTAGTCTTTGCTTCCTTTTGTTGTTTAGAAGGGTTGATGTGCTGTTTAGCACAAGGGTGTTCCTGATCGGGAATCCCTACCTCATCCTTAGGGAAGGAGAGGTTCTTTGGGCTGCATTTCCTCATTCCTGCATTCTGGCCAAGCTACCTCCTTCAGTTACAATGTAGTTTCTGTTTAGAGTTGGGTTGTGTTGCAGGGTGCAGCAAAGGTGGATCACATTGAGCCATTTCTGGGCTTGTTTTTCAGTGGAGAGGTAGCCTATCCATTGGAGGATCAGCAAGGAGGGCTCCTGGTCATATTTCCACATCTTTGGCATCAAACCAACAATATACTATCCCTCATAGTGCAGTCACAATTCTGAACTATGTTATTTTTGGAGGCAGTTGCTGGGAGGGTTTATTGAGCTCATCAGGAGGGTCTATTTCTGAGTAGAGGGATCAACCTTCTATTTAGAAATACCATTGGAAGAGGACATCACCATTTTAGATATTTCATAGCCTCATTCCATATCAGATCTAGTTTTCATTGGCATATAACCCCAGGGTTATTTATCACATTGTATATTTCTTGGTGTTTGTAGCAATCTTTTCCGGGTTGGCTAGAAATCATGTATTAGAGCACACATCTTCTTTTCTGGGCATTTCTTTGTTTATATCAGCCACATTTCTTTCATGTATGTTTACAGTAGCAACTACACTGATATAAACAACACTCTCACTACTCTCCAATATTCTATATAGTTGTAGCAACTCATGTGCTGATTGTTGTGCTTATTGGAGGCTTGTTCTTATTGCTTGAGTGGCTTGTCCCTCATTATATTTATGTAGAATGTTGCTGATATATTGATAAAATAATGGTTGCATATTGATCCCTCTTATGTAATGTTCAGATTTGCTGTGTTTTACATTATTATGTCTTGTATTGTTGCTATTTCCATTTTGGAATATTACATTATTTCTCTTTGTAAACTTAGTTTTTCAAGAGGAATAGGAATAAGGATGTTGCCAATAGTTGATAGATCGACATTTGTAAGGAAATTGAGATGACTGAACTTTGAGAATTAACTTCAACTTTGTATGAATTTTCTCTACAAAAAATAAAATTCATTTTCAGATTTTCTAACTATGATTTTTCTGTAAGTTTTATGGAATTCTATAACTTTTCTTCAATCTTACTTTAAAATTTTATGATGAGAGTCTTCTGCAATTACTTTGTTAATATTTCCATTACTTTATAATTTGATATACTTACTATGAATTGGTTCAATGTATGCAGGATAAAAATTTATTTTGCAATTATCATGATTTGATTTTGATTCATATGCAAAAGCTTGGATGGTTTTAATATAAAATTAATTTAATGTTCTCATGATCCACTTACATACATAATTTGAATCAATTTAGATAATTTTACTCCTGTAGTATAGGAAGTTTCAATTTTGTTTGCTTGTGATTCGATATTTGTTTTTATTTTTATTTTTATGGTTATTGGATTATGCTTAGATTAATTTTAGTTTACCTTATTTTATGTTTCATTAGAGAAATTTTGAGGTCTAAAATGGGTATCAAAACAAAAATGTACAACCAAAATCAAGTTTATAAGAACCAATAGGATTCAAGATGATGATTTCAAGCATGGGGGATGATTCACCATTTTTGAAGTAAAAAAAAAAAAAAAACTATTTTTTCAACTCGTATTTTCAACTTATCTCCCTACGATTTTACTCAAATTTAGAGTAGGAGAAATCATTGGATGTGGAATTTAATTACTAATCGATGGAGTACCCATGTTGCATATTTTCAATGGACCTTGCTACATGAAAAATGAGAAATACATTTTTCTTTTTTTGTAAATAAGACTAATTCTATTAGAAAACCATATGGTACAAGATGGAGTTACAATCAAGAGAGGCTAGATAGCAGAGGAGTTGGAAATGATGAACTATCAACCTTGGTCGTGATAAGTAGCTAAGAGAGAAACAAATAAAGCCAAGAAGATAAACAAGGGAGCCATGAGAAACAGACATAGGAATCCACCTAGATTGGGTTGAATCCTCAGTACGACATTTATTTCATTTCTTTTTTGAAACTTTAACCCAATCGTGATGTGGTGGATGCGCTAGAACCACTTGAATACTATTGTTGAATAAAAGAGTTGTCTACTTATCCGAGTCTAAGGAGGAGGTCCCATGAGATTGTTTCTGAGCACTCGAAGAAACATTGGGCCCTCTAGGGCCCGCCGAGGTGATTTCCTTCTCCTGCTTTGCTACCTCCTCATCTACTTTAGTTTCTTCCTCATCCAAGTTGAAGGAGTCAATATCATCTATGGGAGGCGATGCGTATGGTTTCCAACTTTTAGAGTTTGATTTGCGATTGATTTTCTTCTTCTTGGCAAGGAATGTGGTACAGGAGTTCTGACGATGCCATGTTTGATGGCAGTGACAACATCAAAAGGCGGTGTTCTCATAGTCCAAGGTCGTTGTCCAGTGAAAGTCGCCAACTTTGAGATTTATTTGATTGGGAAGGCCTTTACTTATGTCTATTTCAGCACATATTCTGCCATAGGTGTATATACCCTTTTCCCCCTTGGAGGGATCCGTTTCCAAAAAGCGTCCTAGGGTGTTTCCAATTCCTTGAAAGACCGAGAAGTGCCATATAGGGGTAGGTAAGTTTGGAAGCCTAACCCAAATTGGAAGCTTGGTAATGATTTTCTTTGAAGGGTTGAAGTTTAGGAACCAGGGTGTGAGGAATATACCTTCTTTGCCCCAAAACCATGGACCTCCTGTTAAGGCTTTTTGATAGTCTTCATTTAAAGAAAACATAACTGTAAAGAAACCCTTCTAGCAGAAGATGAAATTGCTGTTATTAGTCCAAGTGGAGTGAATCCATTGGTAGAGAACTACTGAGTGAGGCCATAATCCATTAAATCTGCAAATAATGTCCAATTTTACATACATTTGAAACGATTTTTCCAGTGATGGATGGGAATTTCTAAAATAGGAATATCCTCCATTTATCAACCAAAAATGGCTTGGAAGCCTCAGAGGGTTGGGCAACTTTCTTAGGAGGCTGTGCATGGACAACATCCTTGTAAGAGAAAGCTTGAGCAGTATATGGCTGCCCAACTGCCCTTCCTCGCAGACGAAGGGTTAAAACCAAAGAAGCATATTTTTCAATATTATAAAATGAGAGCGGAAGAGAGTTCTCCAGTTATTTACCTCCATATAGAAATCGATAAATGGCAGAAGGATTCCCTAACCTGAGTTCAAGGGCATGCGAAAGGATTTTCACCAGATCCATAGGGCGAACCCAAAGAATCATGGTTTTGATAGTATTCAGAGTGATATGAATCTGAAAGGAGGGAGATGAAATATCTGGGGTCCCCTGTCTACCAACACTCATTTGGGAGGCCAGATTGACAAGACCTGATGGCCCATAAGTGTCAGTGTTTTTCATGCTGGTAACCTTCACACTGGAGGTCATGGCTTCCTTTGGAAACATGTCTAGGTAGAGGACCGTACCGATCTGACTAGCATGGAGAATGCCAACCTTCTCCTCCTTCTATCTGTCCCAGCTATGATCATGGTTGGGCAATAAACAAGGCAGTGGCTCCCCTGGCCTTCGAGCACTCAGATTCGTTAGTCCATATTGTTGCATGATGGCTGTAGTGGGGTATGTTGTGCAGAAACCCGCATGAACCCTTTCAGTTTTATAGTTGCCACTCTTGCATATGTGGGCATCACTGTGAAACATGATCTGTCCACCAAATCTATGGTCAAGAGGCACAACAATGGATCTGGTCTCTATGTCGAAGTTCGCAGCACCTGTCGAGCTCTGTGATACCCTTGTGCTCCCCCTCCTCATCCAGCGTCGATCACATCGATCACTCCTGCTTTCATGGTTGGGATGTAGATATGGAAATGGCTCCCCTTATATCGAAGCACTCAGATCTGAAGGGCTGAACTGCGGCAAGACATTGGTGATGGGAGAAGTTGCGCAGACGCTTGTGTAGGCCCCTTCAGCATTGAGATCCCCTCTCTTGCATTTGAGTTCGGTACAACAGATGAGGGTTTGTACCCCAGGTCTGTGGTCGAGAGGTACCGTGACAGATATGATCACTGTGACGATGAACGCTGCCCCTGTAGAGCATTATGGAACCCTAGCGCTCTCCATTTCGATCTACCTTCACCGTAAATTTTGTGAATATTCTACTTTATTTGAAAAATGAGAAATACATTAAAAACGTGGTTGCAATCACATTTTTTCATGTATTTCTCATGTTTATGTAGGAGGGTCTATCAAAAGTATTCAACATGGGTACTCCTTGGGTGAGGAATTAAATTTTGCATCCAATGAGTTTTCCCGCTTGAAATTGAGTAAAATCGTAGGGAGATAAGTTGAAAATATGAGTTGAAAAAATATATTTTTTTAATTTTTTCCCTCTAAAATGAGAAATATCTAACCTTATTTTATTTTTTCCACTATTAATTATAATATACTTTAGGAGGCCTAGTTTAGACCTCAAAATTTCTCTAATGAGATTTTAATCTTCTTTAAGACTCAACTGAGAAAAAAACCAAGTTTCCTTGTAAGGAGAAAACTCACATTTTTCCCATTGACGCCAGTTACATTAATTTACGACAATCAATATCCTTTTGTATATATTTACAATTGTATAGCTTAAATAGTAGTTTCATTCTCATTATATATATTTCATTATGTGCATATATGATAATTGTAGGATTATCTTGTATTTTCCTTTGGCAATAGGAAGAGGCATAAGGCCATCAGAGCCTTTAACCCGTCGAGAATGACCATCCCAAACAGCTCGGGTTATTTAAAGAGCCCTGGCCTGGGTCATTTCTCCTTTCTTGACATAGCCATTTTTATGGCGTGTTTAGTGCATGAGTGTAGTAAAAAACTGGTGCCTAGTAGGAATGGCTGCAACCTACAAGCAATGGTCATAGGTAGAAAAAATTGTTAGCTGGTTAGTGGAAACATGCTAACATATAAAACAAACTTGTTTATGGAACATAGTATGCTGAAAATACAATAAAACACAAACACAAGCTCAAATGAGTCAAATGAGCGAATAATTCAAACAGAGAACTAATCCCCTCTTATTAGTTGCTATTAGTAAGGAAAAGGTAGGACGTTACACACTTGCAAAGGATCCTTAGAGCTATGGAGCTCTAATAACTGATGTAAGGAGTGCTTTACCCTTGAGATGGTTCTACAAGGCCTCTCTCTTATCCTAAGGTATTTGAGTTTTTGGGTGGCCAAAAAATGAATTCTCTAACTCTATTTCTGCTCTAGATCACACACTACTAGTTTTCTCTTTCGAAATTTAGCTAGAATAACAATGTGTTCTCATTTTATTCTTCTCATGGTGGCAATTTATAGGAAAATTCAAATCCTTCTTCCCTCTCTTGGTACACTTGTGGATAGTGACCCAAGAGTGGGGATTGAATCCTTTGTGTGCTCACTTGAGGTCTCAAGGTGGCTCTAAGTGGCTGTACTTGGGTGGCCTCAAGTGGAGAATCTTCTCCTGAAGTGTGTCAAGTGGTACCAGATGCTGACTTCTACCATGCTCAGGACCGCGCAACTTTTTTAGGGAAAGTTTCATAGAACAATGCACCTATCAAAGAAAAATGCACGCAGAGCGCAATTTGCATGTGTTTTCTGTGTGCAATTTGATATTTTTCCTCTCGGCCTTAGAGATTTTAAATTTTCCATATTCTCTAATGTTTCTTAGCTCTATAAACCCTTTTGCTTGACATTTCAAAATGTCATTTTTCTTGTCTGATTTTCCTGTGATAACAGTTGCCCCCTAATGTGTGAGGTGTAGGAAGAACTACACAGCCGAAATACATTATAGTTTATGTTCTGTGTAACCTATGTCAATAGAGAGAGAGACATGCATACAACCCAAGGTTGGAGACCCCTTACAGTGGGTAAAAGAGGGACCATGTTCTGTCAAAAAATTGCAAGAGATAGTATGATACAATAAATACAATTTTTCTACGAGGCAAGCATGTCCCATGCTCGTGATACTTTGGCTAGTTAAAAAATATATATGACAGATAAAGTTTCTATTGGTGCCACTAATATGGTAGTGATCTGCTAATTTGGTTGATGACGACGATTGTTGATGCCCTCAGGGGCTTTTTTTCTTTGACAATAAGTTGAAAGCGGTGCCCACATGCATAATATTGGTATGGCATATAGATGCTCATTGTATGCATGGGTGTATGACTGTGACCTTCCCATGTAAACATTGCTGAAAGAGATGCTTATAATGTTACGGGTCTTCGACGAATTTGGACAAAGTGAAATGGTTATGAAGTACGATACCATCTTGACATGAAAGCTTGTGTTGTAGTTGAATGTCAGGAGGATCGATGACATCTATGGGAAATGATGATTCCCACAGTGCCACTCGAGGATGCCCCTATTGAGATGAGGAGCCATCTAAGGTACTTTTTCCTTTTTGGAGAATGGTTTTTGAAGTTGAAAAAAAGGAAGCCTCAACCGAACGAGAACTGGGTCTCCATGTTTTGTACAATCAAAACCAATTTTTTATTCTTTTGGAAAGTGTACAAATATTCTGTAGGAGAGCATCCCCCACCCATCCATCCATTTCTCTCCCATGGAAGCAGTCCTTAATCATGCTTGGTCATAGCATCACACATTTCATGCAAAGCCACCACGACATTCATAACCAACATATACCCACGCTGGATGTCCTACCAACTCCAGGGCTTTCCTAATCAGAAATAGTTATGACTACCACCAAGCTTATTTTTTCATGCTCTGACCTTGGGCCACTGAACTCCCATCATCAGTGTTCAACCAGTTCTTGCCATCATACCTATGTTAAAACTATCATATTTTAAGATTTATGTTCATTTTTTTATACTTGGCCCATTTAAAATCCATCAGTCTCACAACCTCTTGAGCCCTCTCACAGTATAAGGAATTCATGTGAATCGACTCTAAGATCTTCTCAATCCATGAACTGCCAAAACCATTGTTCTTTTATTCCAGATTTTGTCAGATGCATGTTATACAGTTGTTCACATTCAACCTCTAATTTTTAAGATGTCCTAGGCACTGTTCTTTTGCAACTCAAGTTTGTCTCTAGGAGCTACAACATCTTTTTGGAGTCATTTCCAGGGAAGAAATTATAAAACCTTTTCCTGGGATACGACATTATCTTCACCCTTCAATCAGGTGAGCACATAGGGTTTAGAGTTGCATATCTCTCACCTTATCGAGTCCACTATTATCAAAGTTCAAATCAAGCGTATCTTGGTTTACACCAGACCTTATACTCAATCAGATACTTCTCAGAAAAGAACCCCTTCTGTATTTGATCCTGAAAATATTATATTCAGGAGAATCTGGAGGGAGAAGTAGCCTATTTAGGCTGACCTACCCTCATTTTCTCTAGAAGATACACCTATTATACCATAGCCAAATCATCCTCAGAACTTACCACCACCGCCACTCATGGTTGTGCCTAGCTTCCTCCTCAAAAAATATGCTCCATTGGCTTTGCCTCAAGTATTTCATGACATGCCTCAAGATTATCTAAAGCTTTTGCCTCGGTTTACCAGGGAGGATAGTACTTCTACACATAAACATATTAAGACTTTTGCACCTTTGTTGAGAATGTGAATGTGGAGCACCTAGATTTGGTATTGGGGCTTTTCGTCCAATCCTTGGATGGAGAGGCCCGAAAGTGGTTCAAATCTCTTACTAATAATGTCGTCACAACTTGGGAATAAATGGAGAATTTTTTCACACTAAAAGGGGGATAAAAGAGGGAACATGGATATGTCCTCACAGATTTCAATGCTCTTAAAAAGAGACACAATGAGGACGTGACATAATTCATAAAGAGGTTCAATAAGCTCTAAAATAATCTCCCCGCTGAGATAAAGCCTCCCCAAGCAGCTGCTAAGGTGGTTTTCACAGAAGCTTTTGAACCTGAGTTTGGGTTCACCCTAAGAGAAAGAAATTCCACATCTCTGGATCAAATCCAGACTGATGCATTAGAGGTGGAAGAAAACTTTGCCTCTAATGGTAAATTTAAAGGGAAGATAGAGCTTGAAGCCAGAAAAAACAGCAGGGAGGAGGCTTCTACTTCTAATCACGAGAGGGAGTCACAGGAGTATATGATTTAAAAAATGAATAATTTGATCAAGAAACTCTTGAATAAGTTGGTGAAGCTTGAAATGGAGGCTAAGAATCCCTCTCCTCATCCTAACCAAATGATTCCAAACCGTGGGTTTAATCTCCAATACCGGAAACCCCCTCTACAATTTTTACAGTGGGAAAGGAAGGAGCAGGAAGATCACATCCAACCTCCTCTATACATAGAAGGGGAAATGGAGGGACAAGCCAAGGAAGTCACTGACAGTAAATAAGATCAATTCCTCGCTTATTCAGAAGATGAAGAAGGGGAAATCACCCTGCAAGAAGAACTAGAAGAGAAGGAAGCCCCCCCAGAGGATAAGGATATGGATAATTACTGCAGGCAGTTTGTGGACTTAATGCAAGCTCAACTCCATAAGAAGTATGACCTTAGTTCCTCTAGAAAGAGAACCCGAGTGCAAGAACAAAATGAAAAATCAATACCGAGAGAACAAACCCCTTATAGTTCTTCCAGTAAGGGGAGGAAGCCTTTAGAAGAATTTGCACATCATAAAGCCACTATGTCCACTTCCAAAAAGAAATATTCTGATCCTCCCACAAACTATAAGTTATCTTCTATAGCCTTGAACCTGCTTGATCACCTTAAAGAGCAGTCCAAAGAAGTCATTGCAGAAAAATCTACCACGACCTTTAACCTCCAGAATGAGCTGGAGAATGTCAAGATCTCTGTTCCCCTGATCAAGCTCCTAAAAAAGCCTCCATATAGAGCCCAAGTGTCTCAATTCATGCTGCCCCAGAGTGTAGGCCCTCTCCCTGATGACCTCAATCTCCAAGTAGAAAGACCCATGGTAGTATTTGGACATCATGTAGAAGAGTTGGACTTAGGCACTCCCCCATTCTATGTGTCTCTAGTTATTCATGACCTATTACTACACAACTTCATGCTAGATTCCGGGACTTCATATAATCTATTTCCATTTTCTGTCATGGAGTAGCTGGGGTTACAGATTACCATACCTTATAAATATCTGTATTCTTTTGATTCTGAGAGGGTAAAGTGCTTGGGCATGATAAAAGATCTGGTAGTAAACCTGGCCCAGATTTCGGCCAAAAGTGTGGTGATGGACATCATTGTAGCTAATATCCCTCCTCGATTTGGAATGTTGTTTTCCAGATCCTGGGGATAAAATATTGGAGGGTCCATAAAACTGGGCCTCACTTATGCCACTATTCCAGTATTCGGTGGGGAGGAAAGAAGGTTATTATACTATGAATCCAAATTCGTGAAGATGGTAACCAAAGCCAATGGTTCCACAAATTCTCTAGTATATGGTAAGGAGGGTGAATTATCTTGTCTTATGCTTGAGGAGGACAAATATTTCTTGCAAGAAACATAGATTTTCCCTATAATACAGAAGAATCCCATGAGCAGAGAGGAAAACAAGATGTGGACCTTGCAGTTTGATGGAACTAATTCACGAGAAGGGAATGGGGCCAGGGTACTCTTGATATCACCCGAAGGATGATTGGTTACCCTCTCTTTTAAGCTGGAATTCAAAGCCACAAATAATGTGGTTGAATATGAAGCCCTGTTATTGGGGTTGCAGACAGCACAGAATATGAACATACAAAACCTCAAGGTGTTTAGAGATTTAGAGCTCGTGGTGAGACAAGTCAAGATCCAATGCTAAAATAAACACCTGCATCTTAGAGCCTACAATAACAGGGTATGGTATTTATTTGAGAATTTCTTTTCTGCATTTAATATTTAGTTCATGCCAAGGGATAGAAACAGAATGGCAGACTCCCTAGCTATGGCTGCTAGTAATTTCTGCCCCCCACAGAATCCTTTACTCAGATATGAGGTTGAAGTGTGATACTTTCCTTCCATTCTGGACAACATAAAGCATTTGCAAGTATTCAAATATGAAGAGCAGGTCTAATGTTTCATGGAAACGGTAGGAAAATTTTCAAATATGGTGATCGATTTAGCCTCTGAGGATGACAACGAAGAATAAAAAACTAGGTGGAAAGAGACATTGGCTGGACACCATGTTCTGCAATTAAAAGGGAATGTCATCCCCATGGGGCTTGTGCCATTGGAGAGATTGTTTGAAAAAAATGGCATCCCAGTAAACCCCAGAAAAATGACCCTCGACGAGCCTGTCAGGGATGTGAATTTTTGGACAGAAGAAGAGCCAAAGATGGTGAAGTTGTCAAAAGGTGTTCCTGAAGAATACCAAGGTTAGTATCTTAGTTTGTTCCAATCATATGAAGACGTCTTCTCCTGGTCAAAATAGGATCTGAAGAATTTTGACGTAGAAATTATACAGCACAAGATACCTCTAAAGGAAGACGCGAAGCCTCATAAGCAGAAGCTGAGACAGATCAGCCCCCTTCTCCTCTCAGCTATCGAGAAGGAAATAAAGAAACTTTTGAAAGCAAAGATCATTGTCCCTGTAAGATAATTCAAGTGGGTAGCGAACCTGGTGCCGGTAAGGAAGAAAAATGGTGACATCAGACTTTGCATGGACTTCTACAATCTAAATAGAGCCTCACTCGAGGAAAAATATCCCCTCTCAAAGATGGACCACATCCTACAAAAGGTGGTGGGATCCTCCTGCATGTCCATGATGGATGGCTTATCAGGCAATAATCAGGTGGAAGTACTTCCGGAAGACCAAAAGAAGACGACGTTCACCACACCTTGGGGAACCTTCATGTATGCCCGAATGCCATTTGGCCTGATAAATGTCAGTGCTACATTTCAACGTGTGATGGACATTTCTTTCATAGGAGAGAAAGACAAATTTGTGGTGATTTACTTGGATGACATCATCATGTTCTCAAAGATTGACACTGAACACATTGAGCACCTTCGTCGAACCTTTGAAAAATGCCACAGGTATGTCCTATCTCTGAATCCTCAAAAATCCATGTTTGCCTTGGAGGAAGGAAAGTTGTTGGGGCACATAGTAACTAATGAGGGAGTGAAGATCGACCCGAAGTAGGTAGAGGTGATATATTGGATTCCCCTACCAAGAAACAGAAAGGAGGTATAGGTCTTCCTGGGAAGAATAAATTTCCTGAGAAGTTTCATTCCCAACTATGGCGAGATTGTTCGAAACATCACTGGGATGCTAAAGAAAAGCAGTGAAGTTAGATGGACCCCTGAATCCAGGGACTCCTTCAAAAATATCAAACAAGACTTTGCAGAAGTTCCAGTGCTGGCCAATCCAAATTATGGGAAGTCATTCATGATTTTCTCTTTCGCCTCTTCTCACACTATAACTGTAGTAATATTACAGAAAAATGTCGAAGGGCATTAGCAGCCCATTGCATTCTTCAACCAAGTTCTGCAAGATGCCTAGCGGAAATATGATATCCTAGATAAGAAAGCTTTTTCCCTGGTCAAATATCTAAAGTCATTTCGGGTCTATGTGCTACAGTCTGCTATAACTGCCCATGTTCCCACAACAGTGGTGAAGGATATCTTAGTACAGTGTGACAATGAAGGAAGAAGAGGCAAGTGGATAGCCAAGATTCATGAGTATGAATTGGAGATAAATCCTACCAAGCTCATTAAAGGCCAAGGGTTGGCCAAAATATTTTCTGAATCCAACTGTCAAGCTCTGGGGATAAATCTGTCTATGACAGGAGGAGAGGCACCAGAGGACACAGGTGCAAATCAAGGCATAAAATCTTCCATTCAAAAAACACACGTGAAATACCTTCTCTTTCCATGGTATAAAGATGTAGTGGAATATATTTTAACACTAAGATGTCCTCCCAAATATTATAAGGCTAAGTACCGCACCTTAAGGCCAAAGCCTCAAAAGTATATCGTGGAAAATGGGCAACTTTACTGGAAAGACCCAGCAGGGATCCTCTTATTGTGTTTAACATAGTAGGAAGTGGACCAAGTGATGGCTGAATTCCACGAAGGGATATGTGGCGGAAATTATAGTTGGCGATCCACTGCACACAAGATCCTAAGGGTAGGTTTCTTCTAGCCTAAACTGTTTGGTGATGTACATGCTCATGTCCGGGCCTGCGAGAAGTGTCATACATTCGCTGAAAAGAAAAGGTATGAAACTCTCTCGTTGATCCCAGTGAATTTTGAATAACCTTTTAAGCAGTGGGGAATTGATTTCATAGGAAAGATTCTCCCGGCCTCTGGCAATCAACATCGATGGATCCTCATTGCTACAGATTACTTCACAAAGTGGGTAGAAGCCGTGCCCACAAGAAATGTTATAGATTCAGTGGTGATCAAGTTCCTGGAGGAGAACATAATTTCTAGGTTTGGATGCCCAGCTATAATCATTACAGATAATTCCCATGCTTTCAAGTCAACTAAATTTGTAAATTTTTGTCAACGTTACAACATCTTGCTGGGATACTCCATTGCATACTACCCACAGGGAAACAGGCTAGATGAATCATGTAACAAGACACTGGTGAGGATTTTAAATAAGACCATCAATGAAAATCAAAAGAATTGGGATTCTCAGCTCAAGTTTGCACTCTGAGAAAATTGCATCACCACTAAAAGATCCACAGGAAATTCCCCTTATGAGCTGGTGTATGACAAAGTCGCAGTCTTCCCAATTCAGCTTGCATTACCTGTGGCTCGATTATTACAAGAAAGAAAGGAAGAGCCAAATGACCTTATTCGAATAATGAATCAGTTGGTGGAGTTGAATGAAACCTGGGAATAGGTAAGCCTTAGACTAGTAGAGTATCAATAAAAAATGAAAGGCTTATTTGACCAAAGAGCTAAAGATAAAGAAATCTAAGTTGGGGATTTGGTGCTATGATGGGATATCAGACGAGAAGATAAAGGGAAACATGGGAAGTTTGACCCCCTCTAGTTTGGTCCATTCAGTGTGGAAAAATACAAAGGAAACAATAATTTCGCGCTGGAGAACTTAGAAGGAGACATACTTGAGGCGCTTATAAATGGGCAGTTCCTCAAGTTTTACTTTCCTCACTGATGATGGCTAATCTAGCTCACTATATATATATTTCCATTATATATATCATTCCATTATACTCAATTTTGTTTGCATTTCTCCCATTTCATATTCCATATCATATTCCACTATTCCCATATTGTTTCATCCACTATTTGCATTTTCCATTTCATCTTCCATATCATCCCCCATTTCATCTTCCATTTTGTGTCCACTTGAACGTTGGTATAAAAATTTGTCTAACCAGTATGCATTTATGACTCCATGTACCCAATAAAAGCATAGGAATTCAGGTCTGTAGGTTCTTAATGCATTCAAGAACAACACGTTGTCCCTAGATGGAGCCAATGTTGGCCTGTAACCACACACAAAGGGGAGAAGGAGAAAGGAAGGTAAGTCCTCACTGTCAAAGAGCTTCAAAGGAATCAATCTACATCTTAGTTCAATAGAAAGGGGAAAATGTAGCTGATAAGATTTAATGGTCAGCAAAATCCATTCCACCATCCTTCATCTCATTTATCTTCTTTAACTTCATTTACACTCTCTTACTCTTCATTTTCCATTTTCGAAAGTCCTACGCTGCATTTCTTCATTTTGCATCATCGCTCCCCACAAGTCTTAACATTTACATCTTAAGACTTATTGAAACTTATCTTTCCACCGATGCGACCTAGTGGGACCCATCCAACCTTGATACACCACCAAAACCCACATGCAAACCCTCATATTCCACACTTTCCTTACGTATCGCCTTTTCGCACTTTGCAGCAACTAGCACGTCGCAGATCGCATATCGCGCAATTTACAACTTACCTCTTAAGCGCCCGCAAAGTTTTTGTTTAAGATGCAATGTGGTTGGGTCCCACTTTCCATCCACATAACCTCCCCACCATCATACATCGCTCCCCATAGCTTTTAACATTTACCACCCACTGCTGCTAGCTAAATCATATGACTTGTGTTCTGCGGGCGTGGTCCCCACCACTCTCTGTGCCACCTCACCTCCTCCCTGCACTTCGCCCATCATAGGTTTTAACGCTTAACCTCTTCATGCTTGCACATAAACCTTGCGATGTGCGATTTTCGGTCGGGTCCCACTTTCCTCCACGCCACTTCCTTTCTCCACACACTTCGCACTTCACACCATTTAGAGCCTATCTCTACTGCTCCATGGTAAAGACTTGTGATTGTGATGCGCTTTGGCCCCACCATAATACTCTGCTCACCGCGATTATGTAATTCCTTCACTATCATTACCATTCCATGACTCCCACCATTCTCATCTGTTGGCATGCATCCCACTACTGCTAAGCCTCCCACATCTCTCTATCACTTCCGCTCCACCCCAATACACCCGACGGTCCTTAAAAAATTTCAGACCCCCCCCCGCTAACCTTCAAACTTTAACTATGGGGGGGGGGGTCTGAAATAGGCGGTTTTCATTACCACCGACTCCACGTGCCCTCCTCTCATAATTTCACACCCACCTTCTCTGATACCGCTTACCACTGGAGATTCCCTCCAAAATCCGGATCCCGGTTTTCAAACACAGCGCGAGTCTTTCATTGGTGGATCGCATGATCACAGTCTATGCAGTCCCTCCAAGAGATCCATACTAAAAAATTCAGTGTACACAAAGCAAATTACCATTCTACAATGGCGAGTGGAAATCATGAGAGTTAGAGGGTGGAGGATGCTGAACATTAGATGGAATTACATGATGAAGTCTAAACCGTCCACCACTTCTTGCCACCACTTTGAAGATTTTGGGATTTGGCCTCCATGGCCAACTGTTTTGTTTATTTTTACTGTTAGATAATGATTTTTTATTGGTAAAATCCTGATTTTACCCATTTCTGTTTTAATTTTTCTATTGCAGGAACAATTTCTTGAAGCATGCTCTGATAGTTTGTTAGGATATTTTTACTTCACCTATGTGGGGCGATCATGACAAAATAATCGATCATAAAATTTCAGGGAGAACTCTATATGTAGTGAGTTCTTAGATGAAACAAAGGTTATGGAATTTTGAATAATTTTGCCGTAGTTTTGTAATATTGTGCTCCTTGTGCTCTGAGACCCATATTTGGGAGAGCTGTTTAAACTTAATATGAATGCAGAACTAATGTTTGGATTCTAGATGGAGCAATGAGAAGTATGAATTTGTTTTATTTTTTTATTAGTAATATCCTCTTGATGTGTAAACATCTTTCATGCTATTCTTCTTTGATGGTTCTTGTAATGTAGTTGCCGGAGGTCTAAAATTTTATTCATGAATTCGTATCTATATAATGCTTAGGTGTTAATGCTCATGTATTAATATTGCTCAACTCCCTTAATTTTCACTCCACGAACCTTTGTTGTTGTCCATATCTCATTCATATTCATTTCCTCTGAGTCCATAGGGGACAGATTCTTAAATATCTTAAGCCTGTCTCTTGTGGGTTCCCTCTCCGTTCTCTCTCAACACCTCTGCATATTTTAAGATTTATGTTCATTGTTTTATACTTGGACCAATGTTTAAAAGCCATCAATCTCACAACCTCTTGAGCCCTCTCACAGTATAAGGAATTCACGTGAATCAACTCTAGGGTATTCTCAATCCATGAACCACCAAAACCATTGTTCTCTTATTCTAGATTTTGTCAGAGGCATGTTATAAAATTGTTCACATTCAACCTCAGATTTTTAAGATGTCCTACGCACTGGTATTTTGCAACTCAAGGCTGCCTCTAGGATCTACAAAAAATTTGATGGTAGCCTTGTTGCGGGATGTTCTAGTTAGGATAATATGCATAACCAGGGTACATATTACTGCTGCCTAGTTGATTTTGGGTCAGTGACCCTATAAATCCATCTGCAGTGTTCGACGCGCCTGGTAATTCTTTATAAGTTTGCAGGCATGGAGCATTAGGAAAGGACATTATAGATGCATCCTGAATGTGTGTATATTACCTTGAGTTGCTAGGCTTTGCTAATGGAATCCTCCTTGGAAGTAGGTCCTTGAGTTTCCACATCCTTTGAAATATCTGCTGTGAGAGCTTTCAAAAATAGGTCCAGTAAAACTCAATCATCGAGTTTGGATTTACAAAAAATTTGACGTCGCCGCCATTCATGGAGATGGTCCGAGATATGGAAAACTATTGTATGTCTAAAATGCGTCAGTAACTCCATTTCTAAATCGTGGTGGATGGGTAACTGGAAATATGTGAGTGTAACACCCCTAGTTTTATGTTTTCAAATTATACATTTGAACTACAGTCTAAAGGGGAGTGGACCCCAAGGACCCAAATGGATAGTTATTGTGTGAATGTAATTAATTATTTAATTATGAAAATAAAATAAAATAATTCTGTGCAGATTGACGAAATGAGATTTTTGAGATCACTTTCCAAATCCATGAGGTATGGAAAGAGGCTAAGATTTTCCCAAAAAATCTTTCAAAAAACCTTGAAAGAATTTATTTCTAATTTAGATTTTTGAGGAAAAATCTAAAATTTCCCAATGATGTGGAGAGTAGTTGGGAAGAGGTAAAAATCTGGAAAAGCAGAAAGCAACTTTAAAGTCCCAAAAAAGGGAAGCCTAGGCAAACAGGAATAAAAGCATCATGTAATTCTGGACACAGAATTAGAAACAGACTTTGGGGAGTATAAGCTTAAATAAGATACTCCATAATAGAATGGGGTTGGTCTGTTCTGGGAGAGGATCTTAGCTCGGGGGTGAGTTCTGTGGATAAAATAACTCTAAGGTTGGGAGGATTGGTCATCACAGAAGTAGTATACACACAAGTTTTATCAATGATAAAATTATATGTTGTTAGACAGTTTTGAAAAGTGTGGTAGGGGTTATGCTAAGTTTAATTTCTGTGTTATTAAATTTCCTTACTTTTAATAGAGTTGAATAGAATAAATAACTCTTCTAAGCTTCTATATGGTAGTAGGAATGAATACTAGGGAACACTGTCAACCAGAATCTCTAAACCCTTAGATGGTTTAAATCTAGGGATAGTATAAATGATTCCCTAGAACAGTTAGAGTAACTTTAATCTGCTTCTGTAATAAATAGTACCTGAACAGAATAAATAAATAAACTAGTTCATGTAGTAACCTTTGGAAACTGTAATAAGAGTATACTTTGGATATGTACATGCATGTATACAGAAATGTTGTGCAGACTTAAGTGAAGAGTTGGTGTAATTATAATGTAAGTTAAACCTAAGGAGTTTATTGTTTTATTGAATGACCATAACAATACTAAACCTTCTCTACTATATCATGAAGGAGTCAAACTGTGCTCAGACTAACATTAGTAGGAAGGCTAAACTGCCCAAAACTGATGCTAAGAGAAGTAAAATACTTTTGAGTAAATAAAGTGGATTGTTATTTCCTATGAAGAAAATTTCCCACTACTGCTATGTGAAAATTATAAAAACCAGAATGAGATTTAAAAGAATACTTCTGCCCTTTAATGTATGAACATGTTAAAATATTCAGTAAAATGATTATGTGGGAGTATTACTATTGTAAAGTAGAGACTTATATTATTCATTGGAAAATATGGAAAATTATGTTCCAACAGGAAATGTATACAAAATTTTACCAGAGAGATACAGTAAAGGAGGAAACATAGAGCCAGCATAAACATTTTTATAATAGGGGATAACCAAGATGATGCTATTCTGCTCCATGTATGTATATATATATATATATATATATATATATATATATATATATATATATATATCTTGGAAAACATTATCTATTTTGTATTACAACGAACATAATATAGGTACTATGGAAGAAATAATTTAAACTTTTGACAGAAAAAGGGAGACAGAGTTACAACAGAAGGCTGGGATAAAACTACGATCTCAAAACAAGTACTATTAGTCTTCTTATTTGGTTTCGAACTGATAAAAAAGAAATAAATAATTAAATTTGATACACTGGAAACCACAATATTTAATTAACAACAATATAGGGTCAGAAGTTTATTAATATGCCAATGCAAGTAAACTCCATCATCCCACACATAGAACAAGTATATACAAATTGAGAAGCTCTAGATAAAAAGGCGGGAAGAGAAAAGAATTAATACAGTGACCCAATACCAGTTAGGAGTACTGGTTAAATTTGAGAATACTCCAGAGTCTATATATGTCAAAATAAACTATGTAAATGTCTAGGATATTACACACTAAGAAATCATAAATTACACAGTGCCATAGTTCTTTTAAAAATAAAAAGGGGGTGATTTATATGAATAAATCGAATCCGACTGTCGAGTATGAAAAACTACTCCATAAACTAAATATTTGCTTCTAGGCATGAGAATGACGAGTTTCTGGATGATAACAAAGTACCAACCTGAGAGAAAATTAATAATAATGTTAAGGGACGAATCTGGTAGTGTTGATTGAAATATCAATATGGAGAACATGGAAAGTGCTCAGTGATGGGAGTACCTGCAAAAATGCAAACCAGAGGGTAAAACCCCAATCATTGAATACGAATAGTAAAATAACCATTTAACTGGGCTCGAATTGAATTAAATGAGATCTTGTGTAATACGAATACCTTGAACGAAGGGCATAAACCGTCGGCGTGAATATGTTTCACTGCGAACTGTAAGACAGAGGGGCGAGTAATAAAACTCATTGAACAATCACAAATTAATCTCAACGTAAAAGAATAACAAATTAATGAATAGAGATTTATGTGTGTCTGTAAGAAGGAGAACTCATGAGAAGTTCGGATAGCTTCAATTCCCTAAGATGTGATAACCATTAACAAGACGAAACTCTGTATGTATAGGAATCGAATCAATAAGATTGTCATACGACTGAGCACATATAAGCTCAGCAAAAGGAGGCATAATACATTCATCAACGAAAAATATATGTATAACAATAAACTTTATACATAAGTCAAAGTGGTAAGCGGACCAATACCTAAGAGGGTTAGTAGAATTTTCGTCTCCATTTGTGCTACACAAGAAGTAAAACGAAAATAGAGAGGTTTGATAGCGAAACCCTTGGAAACAAAGAGGTGCGAGGGCGGAACCATCATGTCCATAAAGTTTCGAAGGGGGAAACCTTCGTAGGTTCTAGAGTTGAGATGAAACGAAACAAAATGAAGCTCACTAGAGAAAATCCGTGAAATAAATAGCAACATTTACACCCAAAACCCTAACCGATCCTCACCATCCAGATGGCGAGATCTTGAGGAGGCGTACTCCAAGTTGGGGCATACAATAGAACAACGATAATTTTTAACGTCGATCTGAGAAGACGTCTATCTCAATGATCCATAAAATTTAATGGGCGACGACGCCAAAGTACCAGAATACCCTCGAAAACCACAGAATAAGTAAAATAATGTGCAATGAACTAGAGTGTAAATCTCGACGAAGAATGAGACTGATCAAAATTTATTAAGACTTTGGCGTGGTACTACGGGAATTAAATGGAATTGACGCATAGAGATCTCAATGTAAAATACGTACATGCAAATAAATCTTGGTATGAGGTAGATATATTAAGTTGAAACCCGTGCAACCATAAGGCCATATGTACGTTAGACTTCATATACAATCAACATTTTAAATGTATACACATATAGGTATCAACGTGTTATAAGAGTGCAACTATGAAATCGTGATCGAGTCACATTTAAAAGTTAAACCATATGGTAATAGAATCACATATATGCAATGAGGTTAATGGATTCGATATTTATATAGAATAGAGGAAAATTAAACCATTGGAGTTAGAAACTCCTCAAATATATCTAATGGATATATTAAGTTCATGTGTAAAAAGGTTGAGCAAGGTATTAACAAATGAAAGTGCAAATGGAAAACCATTTAATTAAATACCTTGAGATAGGCCTTGTTATATTAATAAAGGTGTTAATGGGTTATAAATGTATAGTCAAGAAGATATTGTTGATGATAATGGTAAAACAATATCAATTCCAGATTTACTTCAAAATAGGCAAGAATAGAATAATGTAACTTGAAATGGTTGAACATGTTGGGGTTACAGATGTATACTTGCTGAAAATTTAATACATCAGGAAGATAGTATTGATTGAATTTATTTATTTTTGGAATGTGGAGGTGTTACAAATGGTATCAGAGCCCATGTTTGAAAAACTAGGCTGTTGTTGTGCTCACTGTATAACCTAATTTTGGGAAAAATTTCCGTTACTGTTGTTGTTTTGTTTAGTGTACAGTGCTGATGGAACTGAAAAGTTAATGGCTGAAGGAGATGAAATTTATGTTGATTTGGGTGATGGAGATAACACGCCAGATCCCAATGCTCCTTTGATGGCTCTGTTGCACAGGCTGCAACGGGAAATGGTTGAGCTAAGAAGCCATAATGATAGGCTGTCATTAGCTAGTGAGAAGCAGGAAAAGCTGATAAGAGAACTAACCTCACGGAACAGCCAAGAAGGTGAAGGTTCCAGAAAGAGGAGGAAAGGCAAGTTCTCAGATGATTCTAAGGAAGATGACACTACCAGACATCAGTGTAAACATAAGAAGGAATTACAGGGTGAATTCTGAAAAATTAAACCTCCCTCCTACGATGAGGAGGAGGAAGATGCTGAGGCATGGCTGTTGAATATGATTAAGTATTTCCAGGTCTATGAGTATGAGAGCAATCTGAAGGCTAGACTAGCTGTCTACTAGTTGCAGGGTAAGGCTACCTTGTGGTGGGAGGAGATGAAAATGGTTCATGCCATTGATGAAAAAATAGTGACTTCGGAAGATTTCAAAGTCAAATTTAAAAACTGCTATTTCAACGAGCATTATTATGATGATAAAGCAAAGGAGTTCCACGACCTCAGATTGGGACAACTCACCATAGATGAGTTTGTTACCAAGTTCACAAATATGTTAAAATATGTTCCTTATATTCATGAAGAGAAGGCAAAGGTACAAAGATTTTTGAACTGTTTTCCTGTGGTCTACAAGGAGAAAATAGAGTTCGATAATCCAAAAAATATGGATGAAGTGGTGAGAAAATTTCGTTTATGCTACCAACAGTTTAAAGGAAAGAGTGAACATGGAAAGAGTTGGGTAAATAAGGGGGAATTCAAAGGGAAGAAACAAAAACCAGCTTACTTGAAGAACTTTGGTAGGGATCATCAGCGGAAGAAATTTAACAAACCCAAGGAAATTCAAACTGCTCAGTCCCAAGTTGGTTCAAAACAAATAGATGGGGAAAATAAGTAGGAAGGAGCAGTCAAAATGCAGGAACCTTTGAAATGTTGGGGGTGTGGAGAACCTCATCTGTTGAGGTACTGTCCACACCGAAATATTCAGATGATTATGAGAGATCGAGAAGCTACCACAGTGAATGATATAGTAAGGAATATACCCACTATCAGTACAGCCTTGGAGAACCGACAAGCAAAACACCAGGCTACTATGGTTGAGATGGAAGGTAAGATTGCTGACCAATTTTTTACAGTTTTAATTGATCCGGGTGCTTCTTTGAGTTACATTAGTCCACAAGTTGTAGAGAAATGCAATCTTAAACCTGAAAAATTTCAGCAGTCTTGGTTGGTCTAGTTAGCCACTGGCACCAAGCGAAAAGTAACTCATAAGTTACCTCAAACAACAATTAAATTAAATGATTTTCAGACAGAAGTAAATTTAGACATTCTGCCCTTAGGCTCATATGATTTGCTGATAGGAATGGACTGGTAAGAAAAGAGAAAGGTTATGATGAACAGTTGGGATAAAACTTTGCATTGCATAGACGAGGAGGGGAGACCCTTTATACTCAAAGGAAAACCAAAACCAATCTCTGTAAGACAAATATTAGCTCTGCAATTAAAAAGAACAGCTAGAAAAGGATATCAAGTATATGTTGTGCATTTTGAAGAATTAGGACAGCCACCTGAAGAAAACCTGCTAGACACTTTGCCAGTGGTTAGAGACTTTAAAAAAGTTTTTCCAAATGAGATCCCTCACCTTCCCCCCAAAAGAGAGATTGAATTTTTGATCGATTTGGTGACTGGAGCAACCCCTGTCTCTAGAGCTCCTTATTGGATGAGCCCCCCTAAACTCACGGAATTGAGAATGCAGTTGCAAGACTTGCTGGATAAAGGTTACATCCGATTGAGTGTATCTCCTTGGGGAGCACCGGTGTTGTTTGTGAAAAAGAAGGATGGAACCTTTAGAATGTGTATTGACTACTGTCAACTGAATAAGTTGACAATCAAAAATAGGTATCCATTACCCATAATAGATGAACTTTTTAATTAGGTGAGAGGGGCTTCATTATTTTCTAAAATTGATCTAAGGACTGGTTATCACCAACTCAGAATTAAGGAAGAGGACATCAGTAAAACAACTTTTCGAACTAGGTATGGTCACTACGAATTTTTAGTCCTACCCTTCGTCTTGACAAATGCCCCTGCCACTTTTATGTGCTTAATGAACAATGTTTTGAACACGTACTTAGATAAATTTGTACTAGTGTTCATAGACGATATTCTAGTCTATTCAAAAAGTGTGTAAGAGCACCAAGAACATTTAAGGATAGTTTTGCAAACTTTGAAAGAAAACCAATTATATGCCAAATTCAGTAAATGTGAATTTTATAGAGACAAGATTCAATACTTGGGGCATATTATTTCTGAACAAAATTGGCTATTGACCCTAAGAAAATAAAGGCTATTAGAGAATGGCCGGTGCCAACTGATGTTTCATTAGTGAGGTCATTTATGGGAATTGTAGGTTATTATCGAAGGTTTGTGGAAATATTTTCTGCAATAGCATATCCCATAACTTCACTACAGAGGAAAGGCACCAAATTTGAGTGGACTGAAAAATGCCAAAACAGTTTTGAACAACTAAAATTAAAACTGACTACAGCCCCTATACTGAAAATTGCAGATCCTAACAAAGAGTTTGTTGTGTGTACGAATGCATGTAGAGAGGGATTGGGAGGAGTTCTGTTGCAAGAAAATTTTGTTATTTCATATGAGTCTAGGAAACTTAAGAAACAAGAACAAAAAAATAGTGTATATGATCCGAAATTGGCTGTTGTAATTCATGCCTTGAAGATGTGGCGACACTATCTTCTTGGAAAAAAATTTACATTAATGACAGATCATATTAGTCTTAAGTATTTATTTTCTCAAATAGATTTGAATGCTCGACAAGCCAGATGGATGTCTTTTCTGAGTGAATTTGATATGGACATAAAACATATCAAGGGGAAAGAAAACAAAATTGTTGATGTGCTAAGCAGGAATGCTTGCCAAAACATAAGCAGCATTGGGAGTATTGCTAGTTTTGTCTTAGAAGAACTAGTTAAAAAGGTAGTAGATCAAGATCCAATCTATGAGAATCTACAAGTGAAAATGTTGAAGAAAGAAATGGTTGAATACACTCAAAACCAAAAAGGGTTGATCTGCCATAAAAATAGATTGTATATCCCCAATGTAGATTCTTTGAAAATAGAGATCCTAGATGAATATCATAAACAACCATATTCAGGACATCCTGGATATCAGAAAATGATTATGGCCTTGAAAAAGAAATTGTTTTGGCCAGCCATGAATGAAAAGAGATGTAGCAGACTATTTAGCTAGGTGCATGGAATGTCAACTAGTCAAATTTGAACATCAGCATCCAGCTGGTCTTTTCAATCCCTTGCCAATTGCAGAATGGAAATGGGACACTGTTTCCATAGATTTCATAACCGGGTTACCCAGAACAAAGTACCAGCATGACTTAGTGATGGTTGTGGTGGACACTTCAACAAAAGCTGCACACTTTATACCTGTAAAATCTACTTTTGGGACAGCCCAAGTAGCAGATGTATTCCTAAAAGAAATAGTAAGGCTACATGGGGTCCCAAAGATGATTATTTCAGATAGAGACGCTAAGTTCACAACTGCCTTTTGGAAAGGTTTGTTTGGGGGTATGGGCACAAAATTTAATTTTAGTACTACTTATCACCCTCAGACAGATGGTCAAACGGAGAGAACAAATTAGATTTTGGAGGATATGCTGAGAATGTATGTGATGGATAGGCCATCAAAGTGGGAAGGCTATTTGCATTTAGTTGAATTTTCTTATAACAACAGCTATCAATCCTCCATCAAAATGAGTCCATTTTAAGCACTCTACGGGAGAAAGTGTCGTACTCCTTTAAGTTGGAGCCAACCGGAAGATAAGCTAGTATTGGGGCTGGATACTTTGCAAGAAATGGAAAGGATTGTCAAAAACATATAGAGAAATATCAAGACAACACAAGATTGACAGAAAGGCTATGCTGATAAGAAAAGAGTGCATCGAGAGTTAAAAGTGGGTGATCATGTGTATTTGCGTATTAAGCCCAAAAAGAGCACACTTTATGCTGGAAGTTGTGAAAAATTGGCTTCTAGATATTGTGGGCCTTTTGAGGTGTTAGAAAGGGTGGGACCAGTGGCTTATAAGCTGGCCTTACTAGCCCATGTTAAAGTTCATGATGTGTTTCATGTTTCGTTATTAAAAAGATATGTACATGATGCTTCTCACATTGTTGATTGGAATGTGATACAGGTGGAACCAAAAGGGGAGTTCCTTCCAGAGCCGCTTCAAATATTGGAGCAGGAAGAAATTGAATTGAGAAACCAAACAGTAGCAAGAGTAAAGGTGTAGTGGAAGCACTTTACTGCTCAAGAAGCTACATGGGAAAGAGAAGCTGAAATGATGGAAAAATATCCATATCTATTTTCAAAATGAACTCTAGTAGTTAGTTGTTAACACCGAGGATGGTGTTTTCTTTCAGAGGGGGAATATGTAACACCCCTGGTTTTATGTTTTCAAATTAGGCATTTGAATTGCAGTCCAAAGGGGAGTGGACCCCGTGGACCCAAATGGATAATTATTGTGTGAATGTAATTAATTATTTAATTATGAAAAATTAAATAAATTATTCTGTGCAGATTGACCAAATGAGATTTTTGAGATCACTTGCCAAATCCATGAGGTATGGAAAGAGGCTAAGATTTTCCCCAAAAATATTTCAAAAAACCTTGAAAGAATTTTTTTCTAATTTAGATTTTTGAGGAAAAATCTAAATTTCCCCAATGATGTGGAGAGTAGTTGGGAAGAGGTAAAAATCTGGAAAAGTAGAAAGCAGCTTTAAAGTCCCAAAAAAAGGAAGCCTAGGCAAACAGGAATAAAAGCATCCTGTAATTCTGGACATAGAATTAGAAACAGGCTTTGGGGAGTATAAGCTTAAATAAGCTACTCCAGAACAGATTGGAGTTGGTCTGTTCTAGGAGAGGATCTCAGCTCGGGGGTGAGTTCTGTGGATAAAATAACTCTAAGGTTGGGAGGATTGGTCATCACGGAAGTGGTATGCACACAAGTTTTATTAATGATTAAATTAGATGCTGTTAGACAGTTGTGAAAAGTGTGGTAGGGGTTATGCTAAGTTTAATTGTTGTGCTATGAAATTTCCTTACTTATAATAGAGTTGAATAGAAGAAATAATTCTTCTAAGCTTCTGTATGGTAGTAGGAATGAATACTAGGGAACACTGTCATCCGGATTCTCTAAACCCTTAGATGGTTTAAATATGGGGATAGTATAAATGATTCCCTAGAACAGTTAGAGTAACTTTAATATGCTTCCGTAATAAATAGTACCTAAACAGAAAAATAAAAATAAAAAAATAAACTAGTTCATGTAGTAACCTTTGGAAACTATAATAAGTTTATACTTTGGATATGTACATGCATGTATGCATAAATGTTGTGTAGACTTAAGAGAAGAGTTGGTGTAATTATAATGTAAGTAAAACCTGAGGAGTTTATTATTTTATTGAATGACCATAACAATACTAAACCTTCTCTACTGTATCATGAAGGAGTCAAACTGTGCTGAGACTAAAATTAGCAGGAAGGCTAAACTGCCCAAAATTGATGCTAAGATAAGTAAAATACTTTTGAGTAAATAAAGTGGATTGTTATTTCCTATGAAGAAAATTCCCCACTACTGCTATGTGAAAATTATAAAAACCAGAATGAGATTTAAAAGAATACTTCTGCCCTTTAATGTATGAAAATGTTAAAATATTCAGTAAAATGATTATGTGGGAGTATTACTACTGTAAAGTAGAGACTTATATTATTCATTGGCAAATATGGAAAATTCTGTTCCAACAGTAAATGTATACAAAAGTTTACTAAAGAGATACAGTAAAGGAGGAAACATAGAGCCAGCATAAACATTATTATAATAGGGGATAACCAAGATGATGCTATTCTACTCCATGTATGTATATAATATATATATATATATATATATATATATATATATATCTTAGAAAACATTCTCTATTTTGTATTACAACGAACATAATATAGGTACTATGAAAGAAATAATTTAAACTCTTGACAGAAAAAGGGAGAAAGAGTTACAACAAAAGGTTGGGATAAAACTATGATCTCAAAACAAGTACTATTAGTCTTCTTATTTGGTTTCGAACTGATAAAAAAGAAATAAATAATTAAATTTGATACACTGGAAACCACAATATTTAATTAACAACAATATAGGGTCAGAATTATATTAATATGCCGGTGCAAGTAAACTCCAACATCCCGCACATAGAACAAGTATATACAAACTGCAAAGCTCTAGATAAAAAGGCGGGAAGAGAAAAAAATTAATACAGTGACCCAATACCAGTTAGGAGTACTGGTTAACTTTGAGAATAATCCAGAGTCTATATATGTCAAAATAAACTATGTAAATGTCCAGGATATTACACACTAAGAAATCATAAATTACATAGTGCCATAGTTCTTTAAAAATACAAAGGGGGCGATTTATATGAATAAATCGAATCCGACTTTCCAGTATGACAAACTACTCCATAAACTGAAGATTTGCTTCCAACCATGAGAATGACGAGTTTTTGGATGATAACAGAGTACCAACCTGAGAGAAAATTAATAATAACGTTAAGGGACGAATCTAGTAGTGTTGATTGAAATATCAAGATGGAGAACATGGAAAGCGCTCAGTGACGGGAGTACCTACAAAAACGCAAACCAGAGGGTAAAACCCCAATCATTGAATACGAATAGTACAGTAACCATATAACTGGGCTCGAATTGAATTAAATGAGAGTTTGTGTAATATGAATACCTTGAATGAAGGGCATAAACCCTTGGCATGAATATGTTTCACTGCAAAACGTAAGATAGAGGGGCGAGTAATAAAACTCATTGACCAATCACAAATTAATATCAACGTAAAAGAATAACAAAGTAACGAATAGAGATTTATGCATGTCTGTAAGAAGGATAACTCACGAGAAGTTCGGATAGCTTCAACGCCCTAAGACGTGATAACCATTAACAAGACGAAACTCTACATGTACAGGCATCGAATAAATAATATTGTCATATGACTGAGCACATATAAGCTCAACGAAAGGAGGCATAATACATTCATCAACGAAAAATATACGTATAAAAAAAAAACTTTATAGATAAGTCAAAGTAGTAAGCGGAGCAATACCTGAGAGGTTTAGTAGAATTTCCATCTCCATTGATGCTACACAGGAAGAAAAACGAAAATAGAGAGGTTCGATGGCGAAACCCTCAGAAACAAAGAGGTGCAAGGGCAGAACCATCGTGTCCATAAAGGTTCGAAACGGGAAACCTTCGTAGGTTCCAGAGCTGAGATGAAACGAAACAAAATGAAGCTCAGTAGAGAAAATATGTGAAATAAATAGCAACATTTACACCCAAAACCCTAACCGATCCTCACCATCTAGATGGCGAGATCTGGAGGAGGCATACTCCAATTTGGGGTATAAAATAGAACAAGGATAAGTTTTAACGTCGATCTGAGAAGACATCTATCTCAACAATCCATAAAATTTAATGGGCGACGATGCCAAAGTACCAGAATACCTTCGAAAACCACAGAATAAATAAAATAATGTGCAATGAACTAGAGTGTAAATCCCGACGAAGAATGAGACTGATCAAAATTTATTAAGAATCTGGCGTGGTACTACGGGAATTAAATGGAATTAATGCATAGAGATCTCAATGTAAAATACGTACACGCAAAGAAATCTTGGTGTGAGGTAGATACATTAAGTTGAAACTCGTGCAACCATAAGGCCATATGTACATTAGAATTCGTATACAATCAACATGTTAAATGTATACACATATAGATATCAACGTGTTATGAGAGTGCGACTATGAAATCGTGATCGAGTAACATTTGAAAGTTAAACCATATGGTAATAGAATCATATATATGCAATGAGGTTAATGGATTCGATATTTATATAGAATAGAGGAAAATTAAACCATTGGAGTTAGAAACTCCTCAAATATATCTAATGGATATATTAAGTTCATGTGTAAAAAGGTTGAGCAAGGTATTAACAAATGAAAGTGCAAATGGAAAACCATTTAATTAAATACCTTGAGATAGGCCTTGTTATATTAATAAAGGTGTTAATGGGTTATAAATGTATAGTCAAGAAGATATTGTTGATGATAATGGTAAAACAATATCAATTCCAGATTTACTTCAAAATAGGCAAGAATAGAATAATGTAACTTGAAATGGTTGAACATGTTGGGGTTACAGATGTATACCTGCTAAACATTTAATACATCAGGAAGATAGTATTGATTGAATTTTTTTTTTTGGAATGTGGAGGTGTTACAGTGAGGGACACAGTAGTGAGGACGCTAAAGGTTCCATGTGAAGTAGAAGGCTCCTCCACATATCATTTTGCGGTTGGTTTGGCTAAGGTGTGTTGAAATAGTCTAAGCCAAATAGTATCATCAATAATAATTTTTGATGAACACCATACGTGGAAAGTCATTACATGGTTTCCAGGGTCTTCTGCTTGCTTCCCTTCGAAATTTAGAATGTCCGAAGGGATCTTCGTGGGCATGGGGGGCCAAGTGGGATTGTGTGCAATGGGTTCATTCATTAAATTTGATAGAATGGGTAATTTTAAGGATGCTAAGAAAGGTAACTGTGTGTTGAGAACCATCGTAGACTGTGAAAAAACAAGGTTCTGGTTGGGTATGGGGTTTGTCTTTGACGTACCCGAATGTGTGTTCTGTTGGCTCCCCAAATGGGTAATGCTCCTCTGCCTCTTGGGGGTTGTGGGGGGAGTGGTGTGTGGTAACCCTGGGGGAGTTTCAACCATTGTGGCATTGGGTGACCGTTGGGGGTTTCTAACTAAATATGCCTTGATAAAGGATGAATCGATAAGGGTTCCAGTGTTCTTTCTTTAACGCCTAAATGGCGAAAGACTTGGAACTCCTCCCTCTAATGGGGGGAGGTCCAAAATATGTCTATATTTATGAGGTCCTGTTGGGTCCATTATGGTGTTGACTAGGTATGGTTTTGGAAATATTTTCCAGTTTTATGAGAGGAGAGAGATTATATATCACAACAAAAAAAAGATCGTATACATAAAACAAAAGAAATAAAAGGTTAATTTCCCTTTAGATTAATCCTATGTGATAAGTAAATCAAAAAATGGTTTTTGTTGTTTTGCGCATGATTTTCAAAATCCTAGAAGACCAAATCATCTTCACGCTCTCAATTGTAGCTAGGCCTTGCGAATATATCTTATAGTGGGTACTAGGGCTAACGTCCCGAAAGAACTAGCGATGCCTTCCAGCAGCCGAAGAATCAACCAAGGTAATGGAAAGAGGATCTAGTGTTGCCTACACCATCACCTATAAGGAAGGTTGCCCTATATTTGGCCACTAAGTATCGTCCTCCTGCATGAGATTTCAAGTCTTAAGCTTCTTGGTAATTAGCTTCCAATACTAAGAACTAGATGGGTCAGGTAGCCCCAAATAGTACCACATGCACTGGGCCTAAGCTTAACCCCCTTTGAATCAGGTCTCTGTGGCACTCAGGTTTTCTTTTATGTTGGTGGATAGTCGGGTTTAAAGCTCCCTATAAAGTCAACTTTTATGCTTCAGGAATGTAAAACTGACCATGGTGGCTTATTGGATTCCTACCCCCAATGGTCCTAACCTGAACTATTAATTATCTTGTGGCCCCTATGGGGATATTTAATGAGTTCACTTATGGCTAGTTTTAAGGTGGCTTACTTTACTTATGGTGTGGCAATGTGTGTTAGAAAGTGTACAATCACAATTTTTGTAAGATGTGGATATGTGATGATCCTTTACATGTCCTTCTATTTAAACTATGTTTTGATTGTTCCTTTCGAAAAGAAAATCATGTGTGGATAGTGGCCCGCTTACTCATATGCATGCCCAGGGTCACCAAAAGGTGCAAGGGCAGCATATATTACTTGCTCTCTAAGATAATTTAGTTCTGGTCCTGGTTCCTAATGAAAAATTGTAAAACATAAATTAATGCTACAACTAGGAAAAAACAAACGTAAACTAGCTAAGCATGCGTGGATATGGGCCACTTAATCCTTGCTAATTACCTATTTTTTGGTGTCTATTTTCATAAAATAAGTTCATTCAGATAGCATGGGTGGATTTTAGCCACTTACTTGCCTCCTAATTAAACTGTATGAGTTTTTTACAATAAACTCAAAATTAAAACTATGCAAATAACTAAACTAAAGTGCAACTAAATGCATGTCCTAATAGTCATGGGACACGAAACACAATGCTAGCAGATTTATTATGGGCTACAAATCAATTTATAGTTGTAAAAACTGAATCAAACTAATGAAAATTTGGTTCACTGGTTTCCGCAGGGAATTTTCCTAAACATGTGTGCGACTCTGCGTGCAAGTCTGAGCTGAATGTGCACGGACCGACGCGTCTGTCTGTGCTGATCGCGTGTGGTTTTCCTACATAAAAAAATTTGGAACTCTTGACCTGCAAATCTTCACAACAGGTGAATGAGATAAGATGAGGAAGAGGAGAGCTGGTACAACAACAATCCTGAGCAGAGAGAAGGCTTAGTGAAAATAAAACCACTTAGCTAAAGGGTAAAATAAGTGGAGTCGCCAATCCTTTTATGGTGTGTTTAGTGCACGAGTGTACTAAAACACCCGTGCTTGGTAGGAATGGTTGCAACCTACAAGAAATGGTCACATGCAGAAAAAATTGTTAGCAGGTTATTGGAAACATGCTAACATATAAAACAAACTAGTTTATGGAACATAGTGTGCCGCAAATAAGAAGAAGAAACAAAACTACAATAAAACACAAACACAAGCTCAAATGAGTCAAACGAGCCAATAATTCAAACAAAAAAATAATCCCCTCTTATTAGCCACTATTAGTAAAGAAAAGGTAGAACGTTACACACTTACAAAGGATCCTTAGATCTATGGAGCTCTAATACCCAATGCAAGGAGGGATTTACCCTTGAGCTGGTTCTGCAATGCCTCTCTATTATCCTAAGGGATTTGAGTTATTGGGTGGCAAAAAACTAAATCCTATAACTCTATTGCTACTCCGGATCACACACTGCTGGTTTTCTCATGGGAAATTTTTCCAACATAACAATGTGTTCTCATTTGTTTTTTCTCATGGTCGAAATTTATAAGAAAATTCAAATCCTTTTTCCCTCTCTTCGTATGCTTGTGGATAGTGACCCAAGAGTGGGGGTTGATTACTTTGTGTGCTCACTTGAGGTCTCAAGGTGGCTCTAGGCGGCTATCCTTGGGTGGCCTCAAGTGGAGAATATTCTCCTGAAGTGTGTCAAGTGGTCCTGGATGTTGACTTCTTCCATGCTTAGGATTGCGTGGATTTTTGAGGGAAAGCCATGCAAAACAACACTCCTATCGAAGAAAAATGCATGCGAAGCACATTTTGCATGTGTCTTATATGCACAATTTAAGATTTTTCCTCTTGACCTTAGATAATTTTAAATTTTCTATATTCTCTAATGTTTCTCAACCGTGTAAATCCTTTTGCTTGACATTTTAAAATGTGAATTTTCTTCTTCGATTTTCTAGTGATAACAGGTGTGTCAATGCACACGTCAACAATACCTTTAATATCACACCCTATGTTGGAGATGTTAAACTAAGATATTTTACATCATTCATGAAAAATAAATTTAGTTGGAAGGTTTCCTATGATGCTATAACTGTGAATAAGAGAGCTAAACAATTGTTTATTCATAATGAACCAGGGTCTGCTCAAACAATTTCTATGGCATACACTAGGATGTGACAATATCAAACCACTAAAAATATGTTGATGGAAGACATGAACAAGGTTCTAGAACATTTCCTTTAGAGTACCAGGCGGATGAGATAGAGTGCATTGGAAGTAAGTAGGGTGAGGTGGGAATCTTGCAAGGAGGAATTGAGGAACGAAGATCTATTTTGTTTTCAAAATTTTGTAAATGCACTCTATATGGAACATCAATATGAAGAATGCATCAAGAGAAGTGGGCCTGGTTGGTATGGGATTAGATTCAAATTCCCACTTATTTGGCTTCCTACCTACAAGTATCAACATCCATATGAGGCCAATGTGTGGGAAATGGAGTCAGTTATTTCTAGAGGGTATAGAGATCCTGCTAAAGATACAGTAGGGGCTTATGATTTTTCAAAGATCCATTCACATCATGTTGGAAAATTGTTACAAAGGTCTGCATAAGGACACATAAATTTTTAATTTGGGGGGGAGATGTTGGGACTTGTAATAGCCCTGGTGAAAATTCCATCTAAGAAAAGTTAATAAAGGAAAAATATAAACCATATATTATGGGACACTTATTCCAAGCTGAATGTTGGATGAAAACATCCTAGTGTGTGTGTTCATTTTGTTTATTATGGCTAAGTAAATTGGAAAAGGAAATGACTAAGGAATTTGGAAAGTCAAAGTGGCATTTATTTATGAAAATAATGGAAAGTACAAGAAAATGAAGGTGAAAGGTCACTGGTTGCATGTGAGGAGGAAAATGAAGGAAAATAATGGAAAATGAAGAAAATAGAGGCCTAATTGATAAAAAGGCCTCTGAGGATCAGTTGGTACCTTTATTAGTTTAGTTTTGGAGATCTATCTCTATTCTGTCTCTCTCTCACACAATATTGGACACTTAGAGTTTTCTTGGAGCATTTAAGAATTGGATCAAGAAAGGAAAAGAAGGAAAAGAGGAAGCAAATATCAAGCAACGAAGAACAAGATCAAGCAACTATATTAGTATTTTTGCAGGTATCGATTTACATGTGTGGTTTCCTTGTTATATTTTTCATGCACGATGTTGCATGTGTGTTCTTGATTCTCTTTCTATCATTGACATGGGTTTTTTCAGGTGTGACAATGTTTTTGAGCCTAACATTTCCATTTCTAGATAGCCATGGTGTGATGGGGTTCTCATGTTTTGGTTGAGCTATATTTCCAGATGGATTTGAAGCTAAGTGAGTTGGATATATGAATGAAATAACACATGGCCTAGCAACCCCTGAACCAAACTGTGGGTTGCGGTAAAGCTGTATAATGTGTTGCCTCAGTGGGCCTTGGAATCTTTGACCAGTGAATGGTGGGATATACGGTAAATCCTAGAGGTGAGTGCTCTCCATCAGGCCTAGGAATCCCAAGATGGGATATACGTTAAAGTCTGGATAGTGGAGTCTTGGTTATGTCCTAGTGATCCTTGGATTAGACTCTGAATTGCAGTAGTCCTAGAGACTAGGAGACAGGAAAATTCCTCACGATATAGGTGGAGAAATACTGTGGCATCCATGATTTTTTGGTCTAATGATTTGGTGGAGATCATGGGAAAGAATATTATTACTTTTCTATTGTTTTGGCCAAGTGATCTAGTGTGGATTTTTGGACATGGGACCCCTCGATGAAAGAAGTTAAAGAAAATACTCCGAAGATCAAGGAGCGGAGTGCATAGCACGGAGTCCATTTTGAGTCTTAGGGGATTTGGGGTGGGTGAAAACCCCTAATTATGTAATGGGGTGAGAATATTTTGTGAAAGTTGAACTCTGTCCATGGTTTTCGAACCATGGTATTGTAATGTAAAAGAATATATAAGGAGTGTAGGCTACATCTTGAAGAAAAATATTTGATATAGAAGATTTAATAGAACTGATGAAATGAATTTTGATGTAAGAATGTTTAGAATTAGAGTTTGTTTTTTTGGGTTAGAGGAAAAGCTCCTATAGCTGAGTGCATGGATACCTTAAGAAGTCTACAGTTGAGTGTGCAGACCCCTGCAGTTGAGTGCGTAGTGTGGAAGTGAATGTATGAAAAGGATCTGAGCATTAATGAAAACATTGTTGAGATAGATCTCTGTTTCTTTTGATGTGTTTTAATTTACTTATTGTTTGTGAATATATGTGCTAAGGGTTTCAATCTGTAATTTCATTGCGTAGTTTTGTTTATGGTTTTTTACCCTCTTTTATGCATGATTAAGTAATATCGCGCAGTCTACTAGTAAGTTCAACAAATGTGTTGAAAAACACTTGTATAATTAATAGATTTGTTCTGCGAAGCCCAACCAAGGAAGAAAATCCCTAAAGCCATAGTCCACTATCCCTCTAGATGTAGAAACTTGGTTCTATCATCCCCCTATATTGCCTCGGGTGAGACTTCAGTCTACGCAAGAATATCATTGCCGAAAGGGTCGGTAATATTGGATTTGTTGGTTCGCGCAACCACATTTGAACATGGGTCTAGGCCCCATCAAACCCAAAAAATGGTTCCGTTGCTAGGATCAAGATCTGACTGATGGATAGATGGATGTGTCATATGTCTAAGAAAGAGGCTGAAGATTGGGTGGATATAAAATAACATGAGTTTGTTGTGCAAGAAAATAGAAATCTGTGCATCTTTACTAAACATTGGTTATAGAAGTATATTTATACAAATCAGTACGAGCTCTTTTTCTCATATTTTTCTAGCGATATGTGCGAGTGGATATCAATACTAGTTGCATGGATGAGCAATTTAAATAATAAGCTTACTGCATGGACTCTAAATCTAGTTATGTAGCTGAAGAAGGCTGATAACAAGATCATGAGAGCTGTTGATTATTGGATGAATAGTATCTTTGGAGGGATTATTACAGAGTTCACGATCAATACCTTGGTATCCTATAGCGAAGAAAAATGCAAATTTTTCAAATATCTACAAGGTAAGTACCTAAATTCACTGAAGTTCTGGATTAAAATTCTATTATGTGAAAAGGGTGTACCACGGATGCACTGATATTGATATTCAGAGAAAGAGAACACGAAGCAGTAAAAATTTTAGAACAAATTTGGTTACTTATGTTGAAACTGAATCAAGTCTGTTGTTTGGAATTGAATAAGGGGAAATAAATCTCGCTGCCTCGAGAAGTGTGTCACTGAGATCTGAAAATTAGCAGAGCACTGCAGATATTTCCCAACCTTCCACGCCCATCATCACCCACCTCCATTTCATACCTCCACCTCCACCTCCATCTATCCAATTCACCATGCCCCAACCACCAAATATGATTGTGTTCAACAGATCGGATGATCCTGAACAATTATGGTTTGTTGCAGAGGCAATATGGAGTTTGTAGAACATTACAGATGAAAATATGAATAAATCATAGTTGGTTACAACACTAAAAGACAAAGCATTTTCCTGGTATATGAAATATACTACGACGAATGCAAATGCTACATTGGCTGAGACAAATAATACACTGAATGTTGAATTCAAGAAACCAAAGTCACAGTCCTAGTGTATCACAAAGATCAAAGAAATTAAGAGATGGTTACTAAGACTGTGTGGGAGGTAGACCATAGATTTAAGACAATACTAAGAAAAATCAACTTCAAGATACCTGAGGAGTTGTATAAAGAATTGTTTATTCCTACGATGTTTCCTCACCTTAGATTGTCATTGTCACAACAAAAGATTGCAACTTAGGCTGAAGTATTGGAGATAGCGATGAAGATTGAAGCTTCACTAGTAGCTGATACTAGCGTAGGAGTTCAGAAATGTCAAACCCATTTGGTGAGTTTTCATATGGAGCTTCAAGTTCTAAAGAAGGGAAAGGAGGCTAGGCCTAATATAAGGTTGGAAGTATGGTGTATCAAGTGCAAAGTGGAGGGTCACTATAAAGAGTAGTGCCCTATTTATAGAGACTATTTGGGCACTGGGATGTCGAGTCAATTGAAGCCTACATCGAGTGTTGGGCCAAGTGTAGGGCCTAATGTTTGGTGTAGCATATGCGAAGTGGCAGGAAATCATTCCACAAACTATTTTCATCTGCTGCAAAAAAATGTCAGTGTTAGGTCCCTATATTACTAGTATAGTCCCTTACTGTTGTTAGTGTAACCCCCTTATTGTTATTATTGTACCCTTGTAACCCCCATTTTGTTATTATTGTGCCCTTAAATTATTATTGTTAGGTCGGCTAGGATTACATTGTGGCCCACTAGGATTACATCATGGCCCCATGGACTCCTATATATAGAAAGGAGGTTTTGTAAATTGTATCATCCAAGAATTGTTCATTTATGTAATGTATTGGAGGTTGCCTCCTCGAAGTGGCTCATTTCTAAGGCGTTGATATCTCTTTTCTTCTCTTTTTGGAGCTGGTTACACAACATTTGGTATCAGAGCTTTGGATTCTAGGGTTTCGCTGCTCCAAACAGGTCATCGTGGAATTTTCGCTATAAATTTTTTTCTACAATGTTTCAGAAGCTGAAATTTTTAGGGTGCGAAGCCAAAATCCCGAGGAAGAGTTTCTAAAAATTTTAGAGCTTGTTTCACAATATTTTCAGAGATATGATATGTGGAAGTTAGGTATTTTTTCAGGCTCATAAACAGATCATCGTGGCATTTTTTCTATAACTTTTTTTCTACGAAGGTTCAGAATCTGAAATTCCTATGGTGTGAAATTTAAATTCTCAAGAAAATTTTCAAAACATTTCAGAGCTTGGTTCATAATATTTTTGGAGATATGATCTGTGGAAGGTAGTGCTTTTTCAAGATCCTAAATTTCATCTCAAAGAGGTGATCGTGGGAAAAGTTCAATAACTCTCTCTCTGGGCATCGGATTGGAGTGCCGTAAAAATTGATCGCAAGTACATGGACTGTAGTTTCTTGGCTATAAATTTCAGAGACGAAGAATGAAACAGTGACACGTGGCAAGTCGTACAATTTCGCTCTACTGAACTAGTCCATAATTAGGTCATTGTGGGAGATTGGACACAACTTTATCTTGGAGAATCCAAATCAGGTCAGAACTATGGCATTCGAAAGATAATTCAGAGGGCTACGTTGGTACCGAAAATCAAATATTTAAGTACTGCAATCACAAATATAATCTGATTTCGATATCGAGCTCCTCCAAAGCAAGAAAAAGGTGTGTATTTTTTTTTCGAATTGCATGCGTCTTGTTAGAAGAATCAATTTTAATTGATTCCAAGGGAATATTGTAGAATAGATATCAGTATTGGGTTCTAAAATATGCCCTATAAAAATAATTCAACACCCATTAAGCCTTCAAAAGGCTCTACTATGACTCATGAAGATGAAGAATTGCAACATCATCTATCAAAATTACAAGAGTAAGTGCAACAAATTTCACTCTTGCAAAGAGCAACAAAAAATGAAATGGAAGTTTTGAAGAAAGGCATGGAAGCTACTATGGATGGCATGCAAGCTAAGATGGATGGTGTGGAAGCTAAGATGGATGGCGTGCAAGCTAATATGGATGGCATGGAAGCTAAGATGGAAAACATGAAGAATGATCTAAAAACATACATCGAAGGTTTGACAAAGTTGATACAAGAAATGTTTCCTAATGGTGAAAAGATAGTAGAAGAACCTCATGATGAGAACAAAATAAATGTTAATCGTGATTTCATAAACTCTAATGTTGGCGGGAAGAACCACCATATTCCAAAATGGATATGAGGAAGTTTGATGGAAAGGATCCTGTAACATGGATACTACAGATGGAGCAATATTTTGATCTCCATAATGTGCAAAACACACAAAAGGTACGCATTGCAACTTTACATTTAGAACAAATACATTTGTATGGTATCGATGGCTTTGCTCTCGTAAAAAAATTGTCACTTGGTCAATTTTTACGGAGGAAATGATAGCACATTATGAAGATACAAAGAGCAACACCTTCTTTAGCCAATTGATAAATCTCAAACAAAAGGGTTTAGTGGGGCAACACATTGAGGACTTCCAAAAATTGAATATAAGGGTAATTGATATTCCAGAGGAACACAGAATTGATCTCTTCATAGGCACTTTAAAGGATAACATTCAACATGAAGTTCGCGTTCTGGAACCTGATTCATTGGAGAAGGCATTCAGGTTGGCAAGAAAAGTTGAATGTAAAATTATGGCAACAAGGAAGCCTACCACTCAATTCTATAAAGAAGGAAGTGTGGCTACGCCTAGATTTCCACAACTTACAAGGTTGACACCACAACAATTGGAAGAAAAAAGAGCAAAAGGGCTTTGCTACAGTTGTGATAGAAAATACACTAAAGGTCATAAGTGTGCTGAGAAGAAATTATTTTACACAGATTGTGAAGAGGAAGAAGAAAATGAACAAGAAGAGGATATACACCAGGAACCAACCCTAGAAGAGGAAGAAATGAATCTGACCATATCGTGTAATGCACTGGCAGGAATTACCACTCCTCAAACTCTCAAGATAGAAGGAAAAATCAAGAAGAAAAAGGTAATAGTGTTGATTGATTCAGGTAGCACCCATAATTTTATTCATTGTAAGGTAGCCAAGGAATTAAATTGTTTCCTATACCCAGCACCAGAATGTCAAGTGATGGTTGCAAATGGAGGAACTATAAATTGCTCTAGAAAATGCCATAATATCAAGCTAACCATGGGGGAATATGTATTGACTAGTCCAATGCTTTTCATTCCTCTGGGAGGTGCTGATGTTGTACTAGGAGTACAATGGTTACAATCTATGGGGACGGTATCTTTTAATTTTCAAGAACTTTTCTTGAAATTTTTTTCAGAAGGAAAGGAAGTTGAATTACGGGGTATTGAAGGGAAGCCGGGAAGGATAATAAGCTATAATGTCATGAAAAAGCTTCTAAAGAAATAAAAACGAGGCGTAATTGCACAATTATGATCACTAGAAGTTCCGACATCAAAATCATCTATTTCTGCAGATCTCCAACAAGTCTTGGACAATCATTCCAAGGTGTTTGAAACTCCCAAAGGACTCCCACCTATTCATGATCATGATCATGCTATTCATTTTATTGCAGGAAGTGTTCCTCCAAACATCAGGTCTTATAGATATCCTTACTTCCAAAAGAGCGAAATTCAACATATGATTGCAGAAATGTTAGAGGCGGGTATAATTCAACCTAGTCAATGTTCTTTCTCTACTCCCGTAGTATTGGAACACAAGAAGGATGGAACATGGTGAATGTGTCCAGATTATAGGGAGCTCAATAAGCTCACCATTAAAGATAAATTTCCCATTCCTGTGATTGATGAATTATTGGATGAATTACATGGAGAAATTTATTTTACCAAGTTGGATCTTCGTTCAGGATATCATCAAATTAGAATTAAGACTGAAGATATTCCAAAAATACCATTTTGAATTCATGAGGGTCATTATGAATTTTTGGTCATGCCTTTTGGCCTTACTAATGCACCTTCTACATTTCAAGGGTTGATGAATTCCATTTTCAAACCCTTCCTTAGAAAATTTGTGCTAGTATTTTTCGATGATATACTAATCTACAACAGGTCTTGGAAGGATCATGTTGAACATGTTGACAGGGTGCTCAAACTATTGCAGGAGAAACAATTATATGCAAAAACATCCAAATGTTTCTTTGGAGTACAAGAGGTGGAATATCTGGGTCATATTGTATCTCACGAGGGTGCTAAAGTAGACCCTAACAAAATTAAAGCCATTAAGGAATGGAAAGTCCCCACAACCATAAAGCAGTTGCGAGGATTTCTCGGGTTAACAGGGTATTATCGCAACTTTGTTAAGAATTATGGGAGAATAGCAGCACCTCTAACAACATTATTGAAGAAAGATGCATTTTCATGGACTCCTGAAGCAACTAAGGCCTTTGAACGTCTTAAGGAGGCAATGTGCCATGCACCGGTCTTAGCTACGCCAGACTTCACAAAACCTTTATTGTGGAATGTGATGCCTCAGGAAATGGAATTGGTGCAGTTTTAATGCAGGAAGGAAGACCCATTGCTTTTGAAAGTCGTCCAATCAAAGGAAAGTATTTACAAAAAACTATTTATGAGAAGGAAATGTTAGCAATACTGCATGCACTAAAGAAATGGCGAACTTACCTAATGGGAAGACACTTCAAGGTAAAACTGATCATGATAGTCTTAAACACTTTTTGGAACAAAGACTATCTTCAGAAGAGCAACAAAAATGGGTCACAAAGATGTTGGGTTATGACTTTGAAATAATTTACAAAAAAGGGAAGCTAAATGTTGTTGCAGATGCACTCTCAAGAAAGAATGAAGAGGTGGAAGCATTGCTTTGTGCCATTTCTATTATCCAACCAGATTGGATAATTGAAGCAAGAGATGAATGGAAGAAGGACGAAGAAGTGTGGACACTCATTCAAAAGTTGCAGCAAGATCCTAGTACATCTGATACATTTAGTTGGAAAATGATTCCTTATGGTACAAAGATCGCTTATATCTTTGTAAGAATTCCCAACTAAAACAAAAGATTCTTCTGGAATTGCACACTTCTCCTTTAGGAGGACACTCAGGATTTTTAAAAACTTACCACAGGGTGAAGAAAGCATTTTTTTGGGATGGCCTTAAATCTGATATTCAAAAGTTTGTGGCGGAATGTTTGGTTTGCCAGCAGAATAAAGTGGAGACAATTAAGACCCCGGGACTTCTACAACCTTTATCCATTCCAAGTCAGCGTTGGGAGGAGATTTCAATGGATTTTATCACAGGTTTACCTAAGTCTGAAGGAAAGAATGTAATCATGGTGGTAGTTGATAGACTTACCAAGTATGCACACTTTTGTGCATTATCTCATCCATTTAAAGCAAGTACAGTTGCTACTACATTTGTGGACAGAATTCAAAAGCTACATGGAAGCCCAAGGGTTATTGTGAGCGACAGAGATCTCATTTTTACGGGAAATTTTTGGACAGAGTTATTTTCTTGTTTGGGTACTAAATTAGCTCATAGCTCATCTTATCATCCTCAATCTGATGGTCAAACTGAGATAGTAAATAAATGTTTGGAAGGATATCTTCGTTGTTTTGTATCTGATAAACAAACACAATGGGTCAAGTGGTTACCTCTCACTGAATGGTGGTATAACACTTCCTTCCATACTGCAGCAAAAATGACCCCATTTATGGCACTTTATGGATATCATCCACCATCCATCACATCATCTTTAAGGGAAAATTCGAAGGTTCAAGCAGTGGAAGATCACATCGAGAATCAGCAAGAAGTTCTCCAACTCTTAAAGGATAACCTGAATTTGGCACAAAATCGAATGAAACAATAGGCAGATCAACATCACAGCGAGAGAATTTTTGATGTAGGAGATTGGGTATTTTTACGTCTACAACCATACAAACAAATGTCCCTCAAGCAAGCTAAGAAGGATAATAAATTATCGCAAAAGTACTATGGTCCTTACAAGGTGTTGCAAAAGATTGGTACTATGGCATACAAATTGGAGCTTCCTGCTTCTTCGCGAGTACATCCAGTTTTCCATGTTTCATGCTTGAAGAAGGTTATAGGTGAAGATCTTCCAGTTCAAACAGTATTGCCAGAAATTGATGGGGAAGGGAAAATCATATTGGAACCTGAAGCAGTCATGGAAAAAAGAACTCGACAACTACGGAATCGATCAATTTCAGAGTATCTCATCAAGTGGAAGAACTTACCCACCGAAGATTCTACATGGGAGGATGAGAATTTTATACAGAAGCACCCAGAGCTACTCAGGCGTTGAGGACAACACTTTTTTGAAGGAGAGGGGCATGTTAGGTCCCTATATCACTAGTATAGTCCCTTATTATTGTTAGTGTAACCCCCTTATTGTTATTATTGAACCCTTGTAACCCCCATTTTGTTATTATCGTGCCCTTAAATTATTATTGTTAGGTCGGCTAGGATTACATTGTGGCCCACTAGGATTACATTATGGCCCCATGGACTCCTATATATAGAAAGGAGGTTTTGTAAATTGTATCATCCAAGAATTGTTCATTTATGTAATGTATTGGAGGTTTCCCCCTAGAAGTGGTTCATTTCTAAGGCGTTGATATCTATTTTCTTCTCTTTTTGGAGCTGGTCACACAACAGTCAGATCACCGAAGAAGTTATTTTGAAACTACTGCAGTTCAGTAGGACACGACGAACAACATTGTCAAAGCTATGATCTAATGATGCAATACAACCTTGGTGCATATAGAATGTAAGTAGAAGGGTGTGAAGCCCCGAGTTCTCCAACAATGCGAGGAGGTTTCCAAGGCTGAGGGTGTGGTCGAGGAGGAGGCACTGGTCGTGGACGAGGGAAGATCATGTATTACAATTACGGATTCCTCTAAGTATTGTCAATAATTTGTTCATGAAATCAAATATTGTCCCATTTTTTTAGTTAAAATGTAGGAGAAGTGCAACCAGTAGACAACTCAGAGCGTACAAATGATGAGGGATGAACCACATCAGGAGGATCCAAGCGTTAACATAGTAATGCACAACGAAGTGCATACTAGAGAAGACTACGCAAAGAGAGGAAGCCCGTGACAGAGACATGGGTCCAGAAGGCTGAAGATAAAATGTTGGGTTTATTGTACATCACAAGAAGGAGAAATTCATGGAAGAGAAGAAGAAATTTATGAGCTCTAAAGCTTTGACATCATCTGCATGAAGACAACTATTTCCACTAAAGAATAATCTTGAGGTTAACACTAAAGTGAAGGAAACTAATCTGTCTATCTTGGTGTCCTTCTTGTAGACATGTGTGAAGCTACTAAGGGACTAGAAAGCCATATAAGGGTTACAGGAGCTGATAAATAATTGCGATGGAAAGAAAGAGCCATGATTGGATTAGTGCACAGTAAATAAAGTGTACCAAAATAAGAAGAGAACTAACCGGGAGATGCAGTTTATTACGCAAATCAGAGATTATGAGATGGATCAAGTCATGATCTGGGTTATATGACAACTTTCTGCCGAAATAGAAATGGGAGTGGATGGGAAGGCCTAAGCTGCAATGGTCACCAATTTAGATGAGGATAGAAAATCAACAAAATATTATTCCTATGGGGCACTTACAGGGAATCAAAATAGATATTGATGGAGCAAGAGTGTTAGTCAAGTTTGAAGTTATTGAGATCGTCGATGATAGAAATCCTTATCCTAAATTGCTTGGATTTTATTGGGATTATGACATGGATGCTATAGTCAACCCGAAGAATAGGGAGATGCTATTTTAAAAGAATGGTACCCAAGTTGTTGTGTCATTAGATCCTCCTGAAGGTGCATACCATACAGAGCTTGTCCAACATAAGTATGGGGATGCTGAGATTGAAGAGATCTATAAGATTACTACACAGGATAAAGAATGTATTAATCCCACTGCAGACACAAAATATGTTGGGAGTGTGATATTTCGTGTGTTTCATATTATAGTGAAAAAATGGTGCATTGGAAAAATCGCTTACATGGAGTAACTACTACGCAATGTAATAGAGCTACCAAATATCTGTTCTGTATTAGGTCGGAAGTGCATGACTTGCCTTTTTATGATGAACAGGAAATGTTGCATTGTTTCTAGAATAATCTGAGAAAAGGTGCCCAAGGATCAGAGATACAGAGCTTTAGACTTCACATTGAGGTCCACTCTAGCCCGATGGTGGGCCACGCATAGAGAGAGTTTAGGAGGATGGAAGGAGTTTTGAAAATTGATGAAGCTAAGTTTTGGTCATGTAGATACGAAGATGGAGGAGAATTATGATGGTCAGAAAGATCCTCATGAGAATTTATCTCACTGGACCACAACTTGGGGTCCAGAACCTCAACCAAAATGGGTGCACATGTTATTTCATTCCTTGGATATGATACCTCAGCAATGGTATCTTGAAATAGAGCTATGCCATGGCACTACAGATTGGGATGAGATGATGGAAGCATTCTTGTTAACTTATAGCTTTATTGATGGCTAGTAGTGTATTAATGAGCCTCTTCAAGAAGTCATAGCGTGAGTATTTCGAATTACCAAGGAGCCAAGGATGTTGGTACAACCTGCTTGGGATGAACAATTGGAACAAACTTGAGAATATTACAAACAATCCACTTGGAAAAACCTGATCAAGGGGAGGAAATCTGTGGGTGCCTACTTGACTAGGCGCATAGGACTATCAATGATTCTGCTGAAGGGTGGATGCATCGAAGTAGAAGTACTGTGTGGCAGAATGAAAGCAGGTGCAGCTGGAGAATACTACACCAAGGGAGGCAGGACTTCGCCAAAAGGACGAGTCTAGCGGATTTTGTCCAAAAACTGACTGTTGGAACAATAAAAATTGATTGGACAATGACTTGGCCATTAAAAAGAGTGTGAGGGATGCATTTAATGGGCATATCTAGGAAAATCTGCCACCAAATCGGAATTTATGAGGAGTATTTGAAGGAGATGATGGAGTTTGAATTTGAATTTATCTATAAATCAGGGATCCCACTCCCTATTCGAACACTTTGTGCACTAAGATTTCAAAGTGAGATTTGGTGTCTAAAAGAGCATCGAGAAATCTATTGCATGTCGGATTATAGTTTTTAAGCATTTAGAGAAGCATTGATCAAGGCAGGGCTCAACCACACAATTCAACCATGTTTAGACAACACAATGGCGTCCACGTCACCAAAAACTATCATAGGGTTGAGGTCGCCCACGAAGTAGAACACTTCAGGTGCAGATCCATATGCCAAGCCAAAGAAGCTGGTGTTAAGGTCGCCGCCCTAAAATAATATTCCTAAGGAACATCGAAGTAAGGGGGCCCAATATCAGCATACAAAGGTTGTGGAGATTGAATCTGACGAAGGAAAAGTAGCACCAGAAGAAATCAATGCTGAGGAGGTCATACCTATCTCGAGGTTGCCTCTATATATTCCACCTGGGAAGCTGGATACTAAGAAGCCTACTAAGGATCTGGACATAGTGAGATACAAGGTATTTACGTCTTTGATTCTGGTGGAAGTGCCAATTGAAGGGGAGTTATTGGCCAAAGTGCCCTAGCTGTGCATGGAGGACTAGGACTTCAATGATCGAGGTAAATACCCACAGTTCGAGCCCAACAGGTATATGTGCCAACAAACCTATGAAGGTGGAGTAATGATATTGCAGCCAATGAAATGGGTGACTAGTATCCAAGAGGTGGGGATACTGAATATGGTGTATGTTCCACACTTTGGGCGAATAGTTCTTAACACTATTTGTTTGCTCCAATTGCTGGAAGTAGTGCACAATGAATATTTGTGGCTAGGGAAGAAGATCCCTATTGACATGATGCTCATAAGGAAGATTACTATCCTTCCTTGTCTCGAATTGGTCCTTGCAGAAGATATCATGGGAAAATATCAAGACAAACAGCTTGCGGATCATATGAAGAAATATTTCAATCTGATGAAGGGAACCTAGGGTTATTCAATTAAATCCATATCTGATAGAGAAGTGTGATTTTCCACACACATTTTAGTGAGGAAAATTATGAGAAAGAGACGCGGAGAGGAGGCTTCTACGTCAGTCATATCCTTGGCAGAGGAGTGCACCAAAGGCGTCATATATAATTGGGCCTGCTATTTATGTAGTGAGTTCCTCTCCAATTGCAGAGTAGCTTAATAAGAGGCCAAGCAATTCCACTACGCATGAATCTTCCTCTTCATTACATTAATGGCTTAGAGGGAGATCGAGGAGTCACAGTTATCCAGTGTAGACCTTGATCTGTGTGAGTCCACTAGATATGCCTCATTGTGGCATTCAACGGAGCCAACCAGGGTCATGGAAAATAATTTTTTTTGGGTTAGATTTGAGATGAGTCTATGGACGATGACTAACCAAAAGCCTCGGTAATCACCAAGCATTGTGAATCAGTATCGACAGATCGCAAAGTTTAAAGCAGATTTCCACCACATTCATATTCAGGTGAAGGAGGATCTCGTTAGGGTCTAGTACGAGCTTCTATACCTTATAGAAAAAGAGGATGTGGAAGCCACCATCCATAAATGGTCAAGTGATTGGTTAACTCTACTTACTGAAGGCACGGAGTAGGCAGGGACGAGTGGTGCGAAGCCCACCAGACCAATGAGAAAGAAGGATAGTAAAATCACATTCCAGAGACAAGAGGGGTTGATGCTATTGATGGTGATATCAACATGGATCCATCTAACCTCCCCTCCAATTTTACTAACAAAAGGAAACAACCATACAAGGGTGGCGCGAGGAAGAAGGTGAAGTCTGATAGGTTCGCCAACCCAAAAGAAATGGTCCTTACTGAAGGGGACCTCGAAAAGATAGGGGATACTCTCAAGAATGTCACTGAGAAATTATGGGGTAACATTGAAGAAAAATACAAGAAGGTATTGGAAGACGTACATAAGGGGTTAAAGGACTTGCAGGTTCAAATGAGCACAATTCAGGTGAGTGTGAGTCAAGTGAGCAGGATGCAAGCGAGTGTATTTCAAGTGAACAGGATGCAAGTGAGTGCAGTTCAAGCAAGCGGGGTACTAATAGACACAAGCACAACCACACATGAGCTGGAAATGACAACTGATACCCAGACAGTGCCAATCCCTATAGGAAAATTATGTTTCGAATTTTCAAAGTAGCTGAAGAAGGCAGTCCACTAGCAAAACATGAAGTTGAATCTTGCTGTGCTGCGGATCCAAGCTTTGCATGAGTTCCACTAGGGTATTGCCAAAGAATTGAAGATTAGAAAAAAAACACACCTTATTAATTATCTAGGATGTTAAGAAGGAAAGACAAAGCATGGTTGACGAAAAGTAGATGGTTGTACAAGAGCGCGATGTTGAGGTTGTCCATAGACAGAAGCTGGAGGAAGCCATCTCCAAGGCTTGTAGAGAACTACTAGAGCTCTAGATTCATGCTGTAGTTGTGCTAGAGGAGAAAGTGGTCAAGCTGATGATAGCAGTTGAGAACTCCAAAGCTAAGGTTGATGAAGTGCGCCTAGAAATTCAGATGAAAATTTTTGAGTTGCATATGAAATTGCAGTCGACCACTCCACTAGAAGTCCGGGAGCAGCACACAGCAGAGCTCAAGGCTGCCATTGAGCAAATTGAATCCACGACCCAAGAGTGTGCACACATATTCAAAGATGTTGTGGATGTATGGGCCTCACTTCAGGAGGACCCTCAGGTGCAGAAGATAGAAAGAGAATTTTACGAGAAGCTCAAACAAATGGACCAAATTAAGGTAAAAGAAAGAAAACTTAGTGCCGATGCAGTGGTATACCCGTATCCAAGAGGGTAAATTATTGCAATATAAGATCGATGAGCTGCACAAGAAGGAGTAGCTCATTACATCCAGAATGAAGCCGTGGGAAGTTGATGATTTGAAAGGACTGTGTTAGTTTTACTGTGCTAAGTGTATTTTCAATTTATAAACATGTGCATGCATGTCTCATTAGTTTGCTTGAGGATTGAAGATTTTAACCATGAATTGTAGATGATTTTAGTGAATTAGAAGCATGAAATAAGCACGAATAACAATGAAAAATAGTGCAAAACAGAGAAATAAGTCACCACATATAATTTACACAACAGACATGATGAAGAAGTTAACCCCTCCTCAGCTACATCTGCTGGTCTGGCTCCCAATGGCATGTCCATCTTTCATTATGCTCAAAAATTTTCAAATAAATGTAGTTATATGCCTCTAATGGTTGTTTTCTCTACACTAATGGCTATAGAATGCTCCAATTAGTAAAAAATGACTCTTCATTCACTCTTAATGGGCGCAAATTGAGTCTCCTACTCATTTTCCCAGTTACACCTAGAAAAACTCCACTAAAAGTGGAGAACTCCACTTAACTGGAGTTAATTTATCCAACTCTGCCCAAAATAGGCACGCTCCATAAATTCCGCCAAAACTAACTATTACAATAAATTTTATGGTTAGGGGTGGCCACATGTGCACCCCAAACCTCGGCAAAATCGTAATGGTTGACAGAACTAAGGCATGTAACTGTGGGTTGGTTGGTTGGAACTCCATTTTAAGTCATGAGTTAGGCTAACCATTATATAACCACGTGGAGTTTTTTTGGCCATGTGACATATATAACGTAGAAATTGTGGAGTTTGTGGTTGGATATTACGCTTAACTACGAAGTTTGATGCTGTAACATGTGACCACCCGCGGGGACCGCTGGCGAGTTGGGACCGTTGGTGGTCCCCAACCCCCAATGCAATTTTCATTAAACCATATAAAAAACCCACATAATTATAAGGTTAAGTTATACGTACATCTCCGGTGGTTGTGTTGTGTGCGTGCTCTACCTGAGGTTGCGAGGTCGAGCCCTGTGGACCTCTCCCCAAAATTTTACATTAACACTTCAAGGACACGTGGCGGCCTCATGGCTGGCCACGTGTCACCCTATGATTGGTCCTCCAAAACAATGTACAACCATTCAACCAATAATATCACACCACTTGTCAGCCTAGGTTTTTCTTTGAGGAAGGAATATTCCTTTTGCTGACTGTGCAATCCACCTTGCTGAATGGGCATCCCAGTCAACCTTGTTGCAAATTTTATCTGTTTGGGATTTCGATCAAAATGCGATATATCCCTCATATGACATTAGTTTTTCAAACCATTCACCATGCCAGAATTAGGAAGATGAGATCTACACAACCATCCTGGTTTCAACCCAATCTTGTAACTTTGAATTTTGAGCAAAATTTCTGAAATCCTAATGGGTTGAGGCCAGTCAACTTTCCCAAACTATAGAAAATAATCTAAAAAAACTACACTAGACACAGAGAGGGTTTGAGCAGAAGGCAATCAAGACAGTCATAGAGATGCTGCTCAATGAAGTCAAAGATTTTGAAAAGAAGTGCGTCAAAGTGATTCCACCACTGAAGGATGCCTTGAGTGGCATCAAAGAAAATATCGATGGCACACTAACATTGTGACTCGGGACGATTCACAATTTTGTGTTGGGGGCCTATTGGAAATGGGACCCCTTGATGAAATAAGTTAGAGAAAATACTCTATAGATCGAGGAGTAGAGCGCACAAATCAGAGTCTATTTTGAGTCTTAGGTGCTTTAGGGTGTGTAAAAGCCCCTTATTATGTAATGGGATGGGAATATTTTGTGAACGTTGAACTCTGCCCATGGTTTTCAGATCATAGTATTATAATGTAAAAGACTATATAAGGAGTCTAGGCTAGATCTCAAAGAAAAAGATTTGATATAGAAGATTTTATAGAATTGATGAAATGAATTTGGATGTAAGACTGTTTTGAGTCATAGTTTTTGGTTTTGGGTTAGAGGAAAGGCTCCTGCAGCTGAGTTCACAAAGACCTTAAGAAGTATGCAGCTGAGTGCGTAGGGTGGAAGTGAATGTATGAGAAGGATCTGAGTATTAATGAAAGACCTGTTGAGATAGATCCGTGTTCATGTTGATGTGTTTTACTTTATTTGTTTTTTTATGAATATATGTGTTAAGTAAGGGTTTCAATCTGTAATTACATAACATACTTCTATTTATGGTTTTTTACCCTGTATTATGCATGATTAATTAATATCACACGGTTTGCTAGTAAGTTCAATAGATTTTTTGAACACCGCTTGTATAATTAATAGATGTGTTCTGCGAAGCTCTGCCATCGAAGAAAATACCTAAAGTCACAGTCCATTGTCCCTTTGGATGCAGAAACCTAGTTCTAGCATCCCCCTGTTAATTAAGGTTTCCATTGTTGTCAATAACTGAGATGGAAAATATTCTTGTGATGTCAATGAACCTCATGCAATCCCTAGGTGCTAAGGATGCCATCAATGAAGAGGTCAACCCATGAAGATGTCAAATAACTAATGAAGAAGTCCTAAGAAGTCTTTGAACTAGCTATATTGTTGGATGTGCCTTGATGATCTAGACCTTAACCTTTGATGACATATGGATTCATACACTTGATGATGTCATACGCTAAATTAATGACCACAATTGATGATGCCAGTTGATGAAGTTTGAAAGACTAGATGATAACATGGAAGATATCATTTGATGGTTGGAAGACTATTTAATGTTCTCCTAATGATGTTGCACTATAAAATATCACTTCACAATTATGTGATGACATGGATGATACACTCATTGCTAGACACTATGATGATGACATGGATGTCCTACATGTTCCTATGATGATGAAGAAATCAAATAATGGAGAAGACAAATAATGGATAAGCCAAACAAAGAAGCCATACTGTCCTAATAATTTTCTGCACTAAATAATTTAAGGATAGTCACAAAGAAAAATATTTTTTCCAACCTTAGAGGAAATATTTCAACATGGGACCTAGACAATCTTAAATAAGATTTTTTCCTCTTTCCAATGACCCCTTATTTTCCCTGAAACTCCTAGTAGTTTGTGAGATATTGAATTTTTAAGACTAAGAAAATTACACCTTACAGTGAGCCGACCTACACTTTTTCCTTCAAGTTGGCCTACCCCCAGAAGACGTGTTCCTTCATCTTAACGTCAGTATCATATTAAAAGGAGATTTGGAATGTTCATTTGGCCAAGGATTTTTGATCAAAAATTCTAAATATAACCGCAGTAAGGTATAAGAGGCCAAGGAGAAGAAAATGATTATTGTTTGGGAATTTGAAAAAATCAAAGCATACATTACAACTTATATCTGTTTGATTAAGCCTCCATACTTCAAAATTATTAATTGCAGTCTCAAGTTGCATCAAGTATTCAATATACTTTATGTGGTTGATTGCAAACCTACCTCTCATCTCTGTGGAACCGAAATATCTCAGCACTGTGATAAAAATTGCAGTAAAAACCTGTGGTTGCATTAAGGACCCGTGGGTAGATTGCCTGTTGAAGACCAAAGTGTGATCAATACCTTACCTCAAATCTACAGTCTTGTGGATATTTTCATTGCCTCAAATCTGTGATTAAAGGATCATAATTACAACAATTTGGAGACACATCCCTTGGACCTGAAGTGAGTCTGTGGAAACTGTAGGGCTCAGTACATTCAATTTTATTTTAGGCTCATGTTTAACAAGTGTGGAAAATCCTATTTATAAGGAGGAACCATTCTCGTGGAGGAAACTCTGTGGATTCTTGAAGCAGTGGGAAAATTGGAAGCCTTTGACAGAATTGTGAAGCATTAGGTGGCTTGAGCAATGAAGAAATAGAAGCAGTATTGAAGAGCTATTGAAGTCCTTTTGAGCATATTTGAAGACCATCTAGTGTATTCGAAGAAGATTGTGTTGACTGTCATCTGTTGAGCACCTTGTAAAAGACTCTTGTATTACAAAACCATTGAAGTCACCGCTAACGATCAAATCTTGGAGGTAGCATTGGAATCCTTGTAGAAGTCCTCATTGAGATAGTCATTGAAGGAGGACATAAATTTTGGTGGAAAACCTTAGATCTGTGCTTGAAAATCTTCTTTAATATCTCGTGAATACTTTTCAAAGACTTTTGAAAACTTATTGACTTCTGAAGTATTCTTGAAAATTTGGTTCATACCTTGGAGAAGCCATCTTTGTCTAGGAAAATCCTTGAAGCATTGTATTGAATATTCTTGGATACCATGATGCGTTGAAAGTCATCATGAGGTGAACTGAGAGATCTAACTTGGGTAATATGAAGAGCAGTGGTGACACCTTCTGAGAAGACAAGGTTGTCATTGATGAAGTAATTTGGAGAAGGTAGTGTTGGCTAAGAGATTGAAAAGTTTCGTTGCAAATGTTATTGGGAGCCATGAAGAAATACTAATCTTATATTGATGAATTGAAGATGTGGGTTGGAGCCCTAGAGGATAGGTTTCCTAAAGAAGACCATGTTTCCTATACCAAATATTGGGTTGGAGCCCTAGAGGTTGGAGCCTCAAAGTGACAAGGTTGGAGCTTTGAAAGATAGGTTTGGTGCCCTAGAGGTTGGAGCCTCGTGAAGTCCAAGTAGGTGCTTGGAAAAGTACAGGTTGGTTCCTTGAAATATTGAATATTGGTGTCTTCATCTAGGGTTGGAGCCCTACACATTATTGTACTTGATTTTTTGTAAATAAGATATTAATAAAATCATTTACTCTTATTGTTCATTTTGTGTTCTAATTATGAGTGATCTAACTGGTAAAACTAACAATTGAAAAGAAATATTGATTCACTCCCCTCTCAGTATTTCCAACAATTGGTATCAGAGCCAGTACCTTTACTCAAAGCCTAACAACTTGAAGGTTTATCATTATAACACAAATGGAAAATTCAAGGAAGAAAGTCTCCAATCCTCCTAAAGATTTTTTTTCCTCAACCATCGAAATTGAAGTTAATCAACTTGCAAAGGCTCCATTGTTCAATGGAAATTTTGATATTTGGGAGGCAAGAATGAGGAATTTCTTGAAGAATCAAGGAATTGAAGTTTAGAAATCAGTGATTACTAATGACATGATGGACGGAGATCCAAGGAGTACAATATAAGAGCAATGAAGGCAATTTTTAATGGGTTACCAAATTCTTTGAAGGTCAACTTTGAAAAATGTTCATCAACAAAAGTCATATGGGACAAAATTCATGATCTTCACTCAGAAGGAGTGTTGACAATTATATATAGTCAAGAAGATGATGGAAAGAAAGAAAGAAGTCAAGAATCCATCAAAGAAGCTGAAGATAAAAGAGATGAGAACAAGGTTAAAGAAGCCCTAGAAGATGAAGAGAACAAATAAGACTTTGAAGAAGATCTCCTGAATAAAATTATCGCTTCCATGGAATAGATTAAAATTTTGAAAAATTAAAATGAGGAACTTAAGAAGAAATCGCAAGATGGTAACCAAGACAAGACAAGGAAGGAAGTTGAATTTTTCAAGCTTCAAGTACAAGAAAGAGATGAGGACATCACCAAAATTAAAGAGGAATTTCATCAAAACAAAAGAAAGCATCATGAAGAAGACATATCTATGACAAATCAATTAGATAAGGCAAAGAAAAGGGAACAAACTTTGTCAAACCACCTTGAACAAATACTTAAGAGCTTGAAAAATCTTGAAGCAAAGATTGGTCAATACAAGGAAGAGGTCTCCTCTCTTAGATCTCAACTAGAAGAAGCAAGGAAACAAGTGTAAGGAGCATAGAAGGTGATCGAAACTTTGGCATTCATAGAAGGACAAGTTGATGAAGCAGAAAAAGGAGAGAAACACCATGATATGCCAATTAGAAGAAAAGGATGAAGAAATCTTCAAACTAAAATCAGACATCAATCTTCTCAAGGCCGAAACATGTGAGGCTACAAAAATAAAAGAAGAAATGGAGAGAATTCTAGAAAAGAAGAATGAAGAAGTCTTCATAATTAAATCAAACATCATCTCCCTTAAAAAATAAGCACACGAAGCATCAAGGATGATGGAAGAAATGAAGAAGAAACTAGTAATGAAAGATGAAGATTGTGAAAAATTGAAAGGAGAAATTGTTTCTCTTAAAAAGGAAGTCACACTTGCTGAATAAGAACTTGAAGAGCTCTCACCGACCCTAGATGGCATCCTAAATCATCAAAGATCCCCCATTGATAAATTAGGTCTGGGCTATGCAGGTGAACCCTCAAGTGAGAATGATAATGCTTCAAATAACAAGGATGTGAGGAAGCCAAGAAGAAATGATTCCCAGTTCCAGCAAAGGTAAGAGTCAAGACAACATTAGAAGAAACCCTACTCCAAGGAGATTTACGAATGATGTCAAGAATACAAAAGAAAATCAATATCATCAAAGAATTCCAAGGCACAAAGACTTCAAAAGTACTTAAAGGAACTCTTCATCTCCCAAGTACCAAAGTATATTTTTTGGTTATTTCTATTCTTGTACAAACTTTGGGCATATGGAAAAGGATTGTAGGGCATACCACAAGGAAAAATTTAATGGTCCCCGCCAATCCCCTAGAAGTAGCTTTAAAAGAAGAAATCATGCATCCTCATGTATGAGAAGAATGGAATTCTTCAATTTCCATAAAATTGGACATATGGCTCATGATTCTAACTTGACTTGGGTCCCTAAACAAGCTAAAACTATGACAACTAAGCTAGACAAGAAAGTTACACAAGTGTGGAAAAGGAAGCAAAGTGGATCCGAAAGTCTCTTGAATACTCCGGCCAACAACACATGTTGTTGATTTGATGAAGACATCCTTAGCAAATGTGATATTTCAAGTGTTTGATGATGAGACTCTTCCAAAAAGGAGACCATGCATACTATTAGGGGGAGCTGGTGACTCATGACTATTATTGCATAAATATTCCGTGAAAAGGTGTTATGGAATCCATGATGAGTCACACTTGGACAATCTTGACAAATCATCTCTCGGGAGTAACTCCATTGAAGAAAATAATGAAATTTTGAATATTTCTTCCGTGATCACAAGGCATCAATATTTCTAGTCTAAAAAATCTAGAAGAGCTTATGCATGCAAGGGGAGTTGGTTCATCCATGGAGAAATATAAAACCATCTATCATGGAACACATTTCCATAAAGAAGAGCACCATGAAAGGGGGAGCATTGTACCTATGAAGAACTATTATTGACGAAGAAAATATGATAAAGAGAAGCATCTTGATAGGGGGAGTACTTGAGCACCCATTTTTCCATTAATGTCAAAGGAGGAGAGAATGTTGAAGGGCAAGAATATTGCCATCAATGAAAAAGGGGGATATTGTTAATCAAGGTTGTCATTGATGTAAATAGCTGAGATGGAAAATATTCTTGTGATTTCAATGAACCTCATGCAATACCTAGGTGCTAAGGATTCCATCAATGAAGAGGTTAACCCATGAAGACATCAAATAACTAATGAAGAAGTCCTAAGAAGTCCTTGAACTAGCTATAATGTTGCATGTGCCTTGATGATCTAGACCTTAACCCTTGATGACATAAGGATTCATACACTTGATGATGTCATACACTAAATTAATGACCACAATTGATGATGACACTTGATGAAGGTTGAAAGACTAGATGATAACGTGGAAGATATCATTTGATGGTTGGAAGACTATTTGAAGTTCTCCTAATGATGTTGCACTATAACATATCATTGCACAATTATGTGATAACATAGTTGATACACTCATTGCTGGACACTATCATGATGACATGGATGTCCTACATTTTCCTATGATGATGAAGAAGCCAACTAATGGAGAAGACAAACAATGGATAAGTCAAACAAAGAAGTAACGTTGTCCTAATCATTTTTTGCACTAAATAATTTAAGGACAATCACAAATATTTTTTTTTCCAACCTTAGAGGCAATTTTTCAACATGGGACCTAGACCATATTAAAGAGGATTTTTTTCCTCTTTCCAATGAGGCCTTATTTGCCCCGAAACTCCTATTATTTTGCGAGATATTGAATTTTTAAGACTAAGAAAATTACACCTAATAGTGAGCCGACCTACACTTTGTCCTTCAAGTTGGCCTAGCCCCAGAAGATGTGTTCCTTCATCTTAACATCAATATCATATTAAAAGGAGGTTTGGACTGTTTATTTAGCCAAGGATTTTCTGTCAAAAAATCAGAATACAACCACAGTAAGGTAGAGGAGGCTGAGGAGAAGAAAAGGATCACTGTTTAGGCATTTAGAAAAATCAAAGCATACATTACAACTTAGATCTATTTGGTTAAGCCTCCATACTTCAGAATTATTAATTGCATTCTCAAGGTTATTGCATCAAGTATTCAATATACTTTCCATGGTTGATTGAAAACCTACCTCTCATCTCTGTGGAACCGAAATATCTCAACACTGTGATAAAAATTATAGTCAAAAACAGTGGTTGCATTAAGGACCTGTGGGTAGATTTCCTATGGAAGATCGAAGTGTGGTCAATACCTTACCTAAGAACTACAATGTTGTGTATATTTGCATTGCCTCAATTCTGTGATTGAGAATCGCAGCTACAACAATTTGGAGACACCTCCCTTGGACCAGAAGTGAATCTGTGGAAACTGTAGGGCTCAGTATAGTCACTTTTCTCTTAGGCTCATATTTAACAAGCGTGGAAAGTCCTAGTTGGAAGGAGGAACAAGTCCCATGGAGGCAGCTCTGTGGATTCTTGAAGCAGCGGGAAAATTAGAAGTCTTCGACAGAATTGTGAAGAATTAGGTGGCTTGAGCAGTGAAGAAATAGAAGTAGTATTGAAGAGCTACTGAAGTCTTTTTGAGTGCCTTTGAATACCGTCTAGTGTATTAGAAGAAGATTGTGTTGACTATCATTTGTTGAGCAGCTTCTAAAATACTCTTGTATTACAGAACCATTGAAGTCACCGCTAAGGACCAAATCTTAGAGGCAGCATTGGAATCCTTGTAGAAGTCCTCATTGAGATAGTAATTGAAGGAGGACTTAAATTCTAGTGCATAACCTTAGATCTGTGCTCGAACATGTTCTTGAAGATCTCATGAAGACTTTTAAAAGACTTGTGAAAAATTATTGACTTGTGAAGTATTCTTGAAAATTTGGTGCATACCTTGGAGAAGCCATCTTTGTCTGGGTAAATCCTTGAAGCATTGTATTGAAGATTCTTGGAGACCATGATGTGTTGAAATTCATCATGAGGTGAACTCATAGATCTAGCTTGGGTAATATGAAGAGCAGTGGTGACACCTTTTGAGAAGACAAGGTTGTCAATGATGAAGTAATTTGGAGAAGGCAATGTTGGCTAAGAGATTGACAAGGCTCGTTGCAGATTTTATTCAGAGCCGTGAAGAAATACTAATATTATCTTGATGAATTGAAGCTATGGGTTGGAGCCCTAGAGGATAGGTGTCCTCAAGAAGACCAGGTTTCCTATGCCAAAGATTGGGTTGGAGCCCTAGATGTTGGAGCCTAAAAGTGACAAGGTTGGAGCCTTGGAAGATAGGGTTGGTGCCCTAGAGGTTGGAGCATGATGAAGTCCAAGTAGGTGGTTGGAAAAGTATAGGTTGGTGCCTAGAAGGATTGAATATTGGTGTCTTCATCTAGGGTTGGAGCCCTACACATTATTGTACTTGATTTACTATAAAGAAGATATTAATAAAATCATTTACTCTTATTGTTAATTTTGTGTTATAATTATAAGTGATCTAACTGGTAAAACTAACGATTGAAAATAAATATTGATTCACCCCCCTCTCAGTGTTTCCAACACCCCCTATATTTTCTTAGGTGAGACTTCGGTCTGGGCAAGTTTATCATTGCAAAACGGACCAGTAATAGTGGTTTGGGTTGGTTCACGCAACCACATTTGAACCTGGGTCTAGGCCCCATCAAGCCAACTTGGATTATGGTAAATCCTAATTTCTATTGATGAGCATGAGATGGTTTAGCCTTGAGATGCCCTGGTTGGTTATTTTAGTTTGAGTCCCACATTCATGCTTGGAATATGGCACGAGGGTGGTTTTCTTAAGAGAGATTTTTCTAAGCCAATCTATGGTGGGGTGGAATGTGGTATTCCCATACCGGGTTGGTTTTTGAATTCATTAATAAGAGGTTCCTTCCATGGTATCTTATGTTTAAATGTACTGATGTATCTTATGTAGAGTCTATAGTTGATGTATCCTTTATATTTATGTTTTTATTATGTTGGTTATAGGCGTGCATTATGACAGTGATGATGTATGGCTCTCCTCATGTTTTTATTTGTAAATGAATGAAAAATGTATCTATGACCTAATAGATGATAATGATGTTAATGATGCAGAATTCATAATATCCACAATCTAAAGACTGTGGATATTCTGAATTCTGCATCTGAAAATATACACCACAGAAACCTCCAATCTATCAATGTAAATGATGTAAGTAAATAATGATTCTTAGTGATTCTCAAATAAGTATGATATGCTTCTGCTCAGATCTATTATTCAGAACTATAGATTATATATTTGCGACATGTTTGACAAAATGCCTGTCATGGCTAGTAGGGGTCCATTCAGGTAAATATATTTGTATCATTATTTTGTTGTTATCTTTCAATTATGAAAGTGTCATGGATTTTTGGGCAGTGACCTGGGCTTTGGGCTGGAAAAGTGGCACAGAAATTGAGGTCGCGGGCTCAGAATGACTGGGAAAAGTCCCCAGTTGCATGCATACCCATATTGTGTGTGTGACTGGAGGTTTCCAGTTGCAATCTTGCCCATGTCAAGCGTTCGACTAGGGGTTTGATGCTTGAAAAATTCAGTTTGATGCAAGGGATAACCTTCTGTAAGGTTTTCATGGAACTTGGTTGTCTTGTAGTAGGTTGTTGTGGCCAGCAACAACCCCCCTTCTTACTTGGTATTAGTAATAATACTAAATAAGTGAGGACCCTTAGTTTAAAAATCCAAAAAAATTATTGGTGTTTGTTTTCATTTTCAATAAAACTTACTATCATTAACTTGAGAAAATTCTTTGGAAAATCTTTAAATAAACTTAAGTTTATGATAAATTAGAATAAAATCTTTTTTTGAAGAAATATCGCATCCCTTGCAAGTGAGTAAAAGATATCTTTTGCAAACAGAATTTTCTAAATTACAGTAACGCGATAAAAAAACTATGCATTAAAATATTTATCGCAAATCGCATATCGCAGAAAATATATTAACAGATATTTTTCATATGTTGTATTTTGCGATATTGCGATTTCGTGATATTGCGATTTCGCCATGTTACGAGATTGCAATTTGCGAAAGTTACGATTTGCGATATTGCAAAGCAAATCGCAGATCACATTATCGCAGATTCTTAAAGCTCGTTGTACGAAGAAAATCTTTCCATAAATCGATATCTGTTATGTGCTTTGATGTCAAATTAATGAATGGATTGTCAATTATTAATGAAAAGGATTTTGATTTGATTGAAAGGTTATTTCACGATAAAATAATATATTTCATACGCCTTCAACATTTAAAACTATCCCATCACCTTTCTCATATCATTATTCTCACTTAATACGTAAAACCGTAGGCGCGAAGAACAGGACACTATACGAAGCAATATTCAGAGTATTATGGGAAAGAAAGATAAAGCTCTGAGTTCTGAAATTAAAGAGATGGCATCCTTGTACGCAGACGCTGCTTGCAACAAAGACGCTGGTATCACCACTTGGGAGAGTATGTTTAATATGCTTGAAGAAGAAAACCAAAGAGTAATGGATGTTGTGGCTACTGCAGGCTCAGGTAATTCTTTTGAAGCATCTCTTACAGAGTTGGCTTGTTCATTTTTGCACCGGATAGCAGCAAGACCTAGAATTCTTCCATATACAGACATGGTAAAATGGGTGCTAGATAGCACTAATATTACGGACAGGTAGTTTAGAAATCAAAGTCAAGAGCTCATCGGGTCATTTACTCCAGAAGATCTGAGGCTTATGTATCATTTTTCGGAGCCTCAGGCGACTTACAACAAATAATTTATGGAGAAATTTGCCAAGGAAAATGAAAATTTGGCAGAATGCACCAAGGAATGGTCCAGAAGAGATGAACCACTGAAGAAAGATAAACATGGTATGTACAGTACTGGTTCACTCACTTCTCCATATTGTTTCACTGCTGCTATGCTATGTAGGCTTTTTGGAAAGCCTGACATTAATAAGTTTTTTCCTGAATGGCTTCCCTTATTGAATGCTGTTGTTAACGCTACCATTGTGGAATGGGCTAAAATATTGTCTCATAACTTAGCCACAGCTATTTTCAATTACCGGTCTAAACGGACTGCCTCTCAGAGAATTTATCCTCCTTTTTATCTATCTGCCTATGTTATGGATTCAATCTGTTTTGTTTCTAAGTTCCCTTTAATGGGTTGGCAATGGAAAATTTAGGATCCCCTACCCATTCACGTTTATCGCAAAGAATTGTGGGAATCAAAGTTCAGTCCTCATTTTTACAAAATTTGCCATGGAATAATGTTGCCTCTGTACAGAGTGTTGTATAATAAGGATGCTCCAAGGTTCTCCCCTAAAGTAGAAGTAGACATTCTCGCTGTCGCAAGATGGTTTGGAGAAATTTTTTTTACCTATGTGAGGGTTTTTGGAAGCTTTTCTTCTCCTCATGTTTTACCCTTGTATGTTCCGGATAAACTCATAGCTCGGGAAATTTCATATCAAACCTGTGGAGAGGGAGGTTTGACAAAAGAATTAAAGGATAAAAAGAAGGCCATTTGGCCACAATTTCCTGTATCTCGCAGAGCATTTTCATTATTTGATGTTGGTCATGCGTTTAAGGAAGTAAACAATATTACATGTTTACAATTATTCAAGTTTACAAGAAGGCTATTCGACCCATATGACGTTGTTAGGAATTTCACCACTGCAGTCAATGTAAGAGTATTTTCTGGAGAAGAAGATCTTTTTGATGATATGTTTCAAGAAAAATGTTCATTTAAAGAAATTTTGCATTTAGCTCAAACATGGTTTTCCCCAGAAGAATTCCAAGAATTTAAAATGTACAGAGAAAGAAGATTAACCACTATCCCTTTGGATAATTTGAGATTTTAACCCGCAAGGGAACCAACTCCTAGTGTCAGTCTCAGTGGCAGCTCAGATACAGAAAGTTCTAAGTCAAAGTCTGACAAAGAACATTCTGAACGTTCTAAAAAATCTGATAATGATAAAAGTGAAGGCTTAGTGAAGGATACAGCTCAATCAAAAGAGCTTTCACAACAAGAGACTTCAACCACTCCACAGTTGAATCTTCCACCTCTTAATGTACAACAACCATCCATCATCACTCAGTTAGATAAAGAATGGAAAACATTTAATGATTTGATTAATTTTGAAGGACAGAACATACAAGCTCCTGTACAGACAGCAAAAGGTTTGGTTACAGAAATAAGTGACAATGTCACAGAAACAAAATATATACCCATACTCCCTCCTCTGAGTTTGTACTTAAAATAGAGGAAATTCCTCCTCTAGATATATTTTATAGCCCACAACATAAAGCAGTAGTAAGGAAGGAAAGGAAAAAGAGGAAATTATAAAGTGTGCTCTCTACTGATGCAGCACAATTGGATGTTTTATGGAAATATCCTACTACAGATCCAACTAAAAATCTTACTAAATTATCTCAGATTATAGGAGCTTATGCCTCCGCAACTATTGACAAAGCATCTGAGGTATGACTATTATTAAATGAAAAAGAAGATCAAATACAAGTTATGCAATAACAATTGCAACATGCCCATGTTAACAATGAAGCACAGATAAAATTTGAAAAGTTACAGCAAGAGTTTCAGCAAATGCAGATCGGATATCAGAAAAGCTTGGCTGAAAAAGAGAAAAAAATATAGATTATGGAAGAGATGCATAAAGATGACCCCAAGCTTACAAAGTTTATCTCAGAGTCAATTTCCTTGAATAATCAACTACTGCAACAACAAGATATATTATGCCAGAAAATCTCACAATGGAACTCTTTTTGTCAAGAAAGTGATAAAATCACTAATCATGACATAGAATTACGACATGATTATGATTTAACTAATGAAAGAGTTACTAATTATTTGGCATGGAAAAAGACGGAGGAAGGAAAAACAGCAGGAGCACCAATCATCAATGACAGTCATAAAGAAATGCTCTTCAATAATTGGGATGCACAGATCAGAGAGGCAGAAAAAGCAGCAGAGGAAGTAGCTACAACAGCCAGTAACATTACTTATTGTGTAAATGAAAATTTGCACAAAGTTAATTTGATTTCAGAAACTATTCCAGGATACCTACCACAAGCACAACATTTGCAAACAGAGTGGAAACAGAAATCTGAATAAAAGGAAAAATCAATTCAAGGATTGACAAAGTTAAATTGGGATTCTTACTGGACATGTCTGGTAAAACCACACAGTCAATGCAGTGCTCTTAATTGCATCATTAATTCTGCTGAGAAGATCGCGCCAACACTTGCCGATTCCATTTTTTCGGGACAATTAAAATCTGAAGTCAGCCAGCCTCCTCTTCTCAAATCAATGCTGGATGCTTGCAAATTCAAAGATCAGATTAGTTAGTTGTTAATTTTAGTTTTAGAATTAGTTTTAGTTTTACTTTATTTTTTGCCTAGAGAAAGGACGGTCATTTAAACCAAATCCTAAATTTTTGTAATAAACTATTTTTAGATTTAGTTAGTAGTATTTAAACCCTTCTCATGCATTTAGAGAAGGGTCCTGAAATTTTTCAAAAACTTGTCCTCAGAACATGCACTTCTGCACCCTCAGAGGAGGTTTTGATGAATGAATGGAATGAGATTTATTGATATCTGTGTCTAATATCTGCTACTGATGTTGCATTTCTATACTCTTAGTAGATATTGGATTAAGAAGATATAAGTCATTATTGCTTCTAGCTCATGAGTAGAACCAGTTGTAAATGGTACTTTTATCTCTTAACTATTTCTAATTCTATGTTAAAAGTGATATTTATGTTTAGTTATTTATATATTGATGCTTGAATGCTTAAGTTATCATTTGGCACTTTTGTACGGTGATAGCTATTTATTTATGCTTAATGTATGAATAACTTATTATGCGATATGTTTTCACAACTGTTTCATCTAATTTTTTATATGAAGTGGTTTATTTTTATTGAATTTTTTTCTTATAAAAGTTGAATGATATTTATTATCGATTTTTATTCGAAATCATTTTAGATCGCATAAACAAGATTATATCCCGGGTTTAGTTTAGAATTAGATATTTCTGTTTTAATTAGAATACAAATTGCATATGATTAGATTAGAAATAGAATAAAGGAATTTCACTTAGGAACCTTTTTAGAAAGGAAATATCTATTCTCAACACACACACACACATATTGGGAAACTGGTCCCATTATCCCCAGTCGGATCCACTACACCAAACGGAAAAGGAGCTGCTAACCAAGGTCCGGACCGGGTGGGTATCCCCCTTGTTGTAGACCCGATTTTCGGGGCTTCGACATATTTGGCGCTAGAAGGAGGGCCACGAAATATGAATGACAAGTAAATCTAAATCTAAATACCATTCTGAGAGTAAATCACCCTCACCATCTCCCCCGACTTCTCCATCGCACTCGGAAATTTTAAATCTAGATCCAGAAGTCGCAAGAAGAACAGACACTGCTACAAACCCTGAATTTTCAGAAGAATTTTCTATTGAACCTCCTGAAGTTGAATCTTTGATTCATAAACTTCAACGATTTTCAATATCACCTAAAAGATTTGATAAATCTGAAGGCAGTGTAACTTCTCAATATAATCCTGCTCATCCCCTCACCAGATTACAGAGCGAAAAGCTTGGCATTCAACCAATTGAGTTACCTCTACCTACAAGGAAAAGAGAAAGGAAATCACCTAGAGGGTCTGATAGCGAGACTCTTTCATAATCATCATCCATTTCAACCTCTTCATCACGAAGTCAACCATCCACCCCTCCACTTCAGACTATTGTCCCTCACTCCACTGGAACTTCCACATCACCTTCTCAATCATCTATAATTATAATATGCTCATCTTCCCAATCACAAACATCATCTTCTGCACTTTCCTTTGTTAGTAGTTCAATGATGGCCCAAATTCCATGGAATAATCCAGGGGCAGTCTTAATGCCTGCGTTCTTGAGTCAATTACCAGCCCATCCTAAAAAATGGCTGCCTAAGTTTAATCCTAAAGAAGGCATGCTAGCAGAAGAACATATAAACAATTTTATGTTGTCCATAAATCTCAATGGAGTTATTAATGAAGATGTTGTTGTCCAACTTTTTCCCTATACCCTACAAGGAGCAGCTGGATCATGGTATTTCTCATTACCATCTGGATCCATCACTAGTTGGGATATCTTTCAAGATCAATTTTTGACTAAATTTGGTGATGACAGGTCTACAGCGACATTGATAAATGATCTATCTAATCTTAGAGCTGACTCAAAAGAACTTGTCAAGGATTTCAATTCGCGTTTCAATAAATTGTTAAATAAAATCCCTACTTCTTCCAAGCTTAGTGAAGAAGTGCGAAGTGAGTGGTACATTTCTTCTTTACCATCAAACATAGCAATGGGCTAACAAAACAAATTTAGCAGAAAACATGAAGGAAGCAATAGCGGTAGAGAAACGAATCATTACTTTAGATAAGAAAAATGCGATAGAAGAATGAAAATCCAAGAAGGTCACTTTTAAGGAAGACCCAAAGAAAAAACAATCAAAAGATCCATTTGATTTAGAAGGATTGCAGAAAGTTTTGAAAACCATGTCTAACGAAATGGTTGACATTAAGAAACAAGTGGCAGAAACATCTTCTAAAAAGTCTTTCAAGCCTTTTAGAAGAAATCCTTCAACTGATCCAAAGCCACCAAATGCTATTACTAATGCTGAATCAGAAGAAGAAGAAGAAGAAACTGCTACAGAGGAAACTACTGATAAAGAAGAAGTTGTAGAAGTACAAGGTATGTGGGATTTTATCCTCCCAGATGAGGAAGATCAAGAAGCATCCCTAGTTAGCACTCGAATTAGAAATCAACTTGATCCTCCTCAACCTACTCCTAAGTCAAAGAGCGCAAGCTCATTGACTAAGGATAAAGTTGCATCCAAGAAAACAACATCTAAAGAAATTCAAACCAGCCCAGTCCAGACAGATTCATCAACTCCAGCAAGAACACTGATTGGTCGAGATGAAATGGAGTATAATATCATATAAGACATGAAGAAGACTAGGGCTAACATTACTTTTTATGAATTGAGCAAGTTAAAACACCAACAAAAGGTACTTTTGAAAGAATTACATGCTGTACCAGAAAAACCTTTGCCAGATCCTGTGATTTCTCAAGCTTCCAACGAAATGGGAAGACCTCCAGCTAATGCGATCAGTAAAGTTGATCTAGAAAATATTGCTTTAATTGGAGGAAGGTCAGGATCTAATACTTCTCCATTTCTTCTCACTTATGAAGTTTTCAATAAAAATTTGCATAATTGTTTAGTGGATTCTGGAGCTTCATCTAATATTCTACCAAAATCAATATGTGCAAAGTTGAACATCCAACCACAAAAATCTGTTGTACGCATAGTCCAGCTAGATCGATCGCAAGTTGAAGTGATTGGCGAATTAAATCAGGGTACCATAAGGCTGTCATCTAATCCAAAGGTATGTCAAGTTATTGATATTTTAGTTACAGATATTCCAGAATTTTATGGCTTAATTCTTAGCAGAGATTGGTCAGAAAAACTTCACGGATACTTTGCAACTGATTGGTCGCATATGTGGCTTCCTTACAATGGTAAACCAAATCAGATAAAGGTTGAACGAGAAAAGCATCAGAAATACACAGTAAAAGAACTGGAAAGAGAGAATGAACCAGTTGCATACAACAGTAATATTATTGGCAATTACTCAGTTGATTCTTTCTTAGGAAATTTCAATGCTCATATTTCACCTTATTTAGAACATTTTGTTTTATCTCAAATAGAAATTTTTTCTCAAACAGATAGTTCTAAATGCATCAATTTTGTAGATACTCCTGTAAATAAATCTTTATTTTGGAAATTATTTTTTGATGGTTCTAAGTCTAATGAAGGAGCATGAGCAGGATGCATTTTGGTTAGTCCAGAGGGAAAAACAATTATGCTAACTTGTAGACTTGAGTTTGATTGCACTAATAACACCATAGAATACGAGGCTTTAGTCAAAAGATTATACAAAGCAATCGGATTAGACTTCAAATATCTACAAGTTTTCGGAGATTCTGAAATTGTAATCAAACAGGTACGTAATACTATACATTGTTTATCGGGTCATTTAAAGCATTATCAGTCCAAGATCTGACTGAACATTTTATAGCATTTAATATTTCATCAATTCCCAGAATTTAGAATGCTAGTTCAGACCTCCTAGCTAATGTAGCTTCCAAGCTCATTCCTGCAGAAGACTTTAGTCCTGATCGATTTTCAATCGAATTAATCTTTAGACCCTCAATTCCTGATAACATTACCAATTGGAGGATTTTCAATGATGATCCTGATATTGTAAAATTTCTCACATCTGAAGGATCTTACACCAATCAGATAATTGATGAAGACCAACATGACAAACAATTGCTCCAAGATAGTACCAATAATGCTATGCCGAAATCAGTAGTCAAGTTAGAAGACCTTTATGATTTGAAAGATCGATTTAAAAGATCTACCAATTCAAAACTACAAAGTTCAACTTTGAATTATGAATTAGTAAATCTAGGAACTGATGCCAAACCATAGAATATCAACCTAGGCCTTGGCCTAGCTCCTGAAGAAAAATTAGCATATGTTCGTCTTTTGAAACAATATAAAAGTGTCTTTGCTTGGAACTACGATGAACTCAAAACTTATGACACTTCTATCATCCAACATACTATCCCAATGATAAATGATGAAAAACCTGTCCAACAAAAGTTAAGAAAGATCCATCCCAATCTAGAAAATCAAATTAAATCTGAACTCAATAAGTTATTGAAAGCCAAAATTATTTTTCCCGTCTGACATTCTAAATGGGTTTCCAGTATGGTTCCTGTTAGAAAGAAGAATGGAGGCATTAGAATTTGTATTAACTTTCGAAATCTTAATAAAGCCTGCCAAAAAGATAATTTTCCTTTGCCTCCCATGGAGAAAATATTACAGGCAGTTGCAGGATCAGAATTAATGTCTTTCTTAGATGGTTTTTCTGGATACAATCAAGTATTGGATCATCCTGATGATCAATTGAAAACTACATTTAGAACCAAATGGGGCACTTATGCATATCAAAAGATGCCTTTTGGTCTGATCAACGCTGGTGCTACATTTCAGAGAGCCATGGACACTGCTTTCAAGGGATTAGTTAACAAATCAGTGGTAATTTACTTGGATGATATAACTGTATATTCCAAAAAACGAAGCAATCATCTTAGAGATTTGAAGCAGATCTTCCAACGCTGTCAAAGGTATGGAATTTCACTTAATCCGAAAAAATCATTTTTTGCATTAAACGAAGGAAAACTTCTTGGATTCATAGTATCAAAATCTGGAATTCATATTGATCCTGATAGAATCAAGGAAATTTCTAAAATATCTTTACCTCACAACAAAAAAGCTATGCAATATTTTCTTGGCTAGATTAATTTTGTAAAGAGATTTGTGCCAGATTTTTCGAGAATTGTATCTCCTTTAGAAGCAATGATTAAAAAGAATTCAAACTTCAAATGAGGCAAAGATGAATACGAGGCATTCAATCTGATCAAATAAGCAATTATTAATGCTCCATCTTTAGCAACTCCAAATTTCTCTGATACTTTTATTTTGTATACATTTGCCTCTGATAAATCTTATGCTGTGATACTCACTCAAGCAAATCAAGACAAAGAAGAAGCTCCAATTGCATTTTTCAGTTCAAATTTACAAGGAGCTGAGTTGAATTATTCAGATGTGGAGAAACAATCTTACGCTGTTTTCAAAGCAATTAAATATTTCAGACCCTTTCTACTCAAAACCCATACAAAAATCATAGTACCGTTTCCAGCGGTAAGAAATCTTTTAGTTCAAAAATATGTGGGTGAGAAAAGAGCCAATAGGTTACTTCTTTACAAGAATATGATGTAGAAATCAAACCGGAAAATATTGTAAGAGGTCAAGGTTTTTGCAAAATACTAGCTGGAGCATCGCTCATTTCTGAAAAACCATCTGAAGAAATACAAACATATGAGGTAAGCCTAAACGATGTTGAATCAGTATATGTTGATATCATATTTTATCTGAAGAATGGACATGCACCTCCAAATCTCAATCACACCAAGAAAAGAGCTTTAAGGTTGAAGGCTAAACAATATCAGCTTGTGAATGATGCTCTTTTTAGAATAAATTATGATTATGTTCTTCTTAGATGTCTGGAGAAATCTGAAGTTGAAAAAGTCTTGCAGGAACTTCATGATGGGCCAGCAGGTGGACATTATGCTGGAGATGCTACTGCACATAATATCCTCCGTGCAGGCTATTACTGGCCCATACTATTTAAATATTCACATAACTACGTAGGAAATGTCAAATTTCTCAAACTGCAGCTGGAAGACAAAAGAAACCATCATTACCATTACAACCGGTCAACATTGAGCATCCTTTTGATCAATGGGGATTGGACATAATAGGTGAGATCGTTCCTCACTCTTCTAAGCAACATAGGTATATCATTACAGCAACTGATTATTTTACGAAATGGATAGAAGCAGTCCCTCTCAAGACTACTAATGCTGAGCATATCATCGAGTTTATAGATCAGTTCATAATCACTAGGTTTGGTTTACCTTCTTCTTTAATGTTTGATAATGCATCATATTTTTCTGGTAATGCTATGACTGAATTTGCACTCAAGAGAGGTTTTAAACTTAAATATTCTGCCAATTATTATCCATAGGGAAATGGGCTAGCTGAATCCACAAATAAGAACTTAATCAGAATCATTAAGCAAACCATTGATCAAAATCATAAAAATTGGCATAAATCTTTAATATATGCTTTATGGGCAGATCGAATAACACAGAAGGCTTCAATTGGCACTTCTCCCTTTAATTTAGTTTATGGGAGAGAAGTGGTTCTTCCAACTCATCTAACAATCCCTTCCTTAGCCTTAGTCCAATATATTGATGAAGAACCAACTTCTTCTTTACAATTAAGGTAGATGGAAATAATTAAGTTAGAAGAACAACGAGAAAAGGCCAAAGTAACTCATGCTCATCATCAAGCATTAGCTAAAGCTTCTTTTGATTCAAACATTATAACCAGAAAGGATTCTCAGATAGGAGATCTAGTTTTAAAATGGGACAAGGCTCATGAAGAAAAAGGAAAACATACGAAATTTCAGAAAATGTGGCTTGGTCCTTTCCAAATTGCAGAGATCATAGGTCCTTCTACTTTTATGTTACAGGAATTAACAGGGAAAAGAGATTCTTTACCTGTTAATGGATAGATCCTTAAAAAATATTTTCCATAGGAGATCATTCTTCTATTTTGTAGATTAGATTTCTTTATTTTTCGTAATAAAACCAGTTGTTAATGGTTATATTTGGAATTCACGAAAAAAATACAAATTCTCTTTTAAATTTTGTTTCTTCACTTATATAAATAGAATTCTTTTTAGAATATTGATCATTATTATTCAAAGATACAATTAAAAGCTTTAGCCTAGAAATGATACTAGTTTCAACTTTGTAAATTTTGATGAAAAGCAACTTTTAGTGGAAGATTGTTTTATATCAGTTCAATGAAAGGTATCTATAACAAAATGAAGATTCTCTGTAGAAAATTTCTTTCCAAAAAACTCCATCATTATCGTCTGGAGCTATCTTAAGGAAACAATGACTTCCTCCCCACCTAGAAAATTACAAGGTTCAGGGAATAATCCAATGATACACTTTATCTTAAAGAGTAAGAGGTCTCATCACGAGCCAACTTATCATGATCATAGATATTATATCTTGCTGACTTTGCCAATACTGCATACCACAACAGGGAAATGACTCAAGATTATTACAATCAAAAGGCAAGGGGCCTCATCACGAGACAACTTGTTCAGCAAAGTTATAAATCAAGTGAATGGCACTGTCGTAAATTGGCTACCAAACCAAGACATTGTTCTTTAAGGATAAAAAAGAAAATAAAAGCAATAAGTGTGAATATGGATTTCTCTTTGAAAATTGTATATTTCTCTAAGTGGGACATAGGATCATTGCTGGGTAACAGGTAACCCTGTCAAGGCTATAGACGCTTGCTGGCAGCAGTGGCTCTACCTACGACAAATGAGCATATTTAAAACTGATTTACAGAGAAGCCTTTTGTTTTTATCTTTTTAAACCAAGTAATGACTGATGTAGATACAAGGAATAGCTTGAGGAAGTGAATAGTCAAAGTTGATCATAGAAGAAATGAAATATCATTTATAGATTAAAGCATAATGTACTTTGTCTTTTTATAATAAAGTTCAATTTTCTAGAAAATTTTCTGTTTTGAAAAGTTTAGAAAATTCAAAAGAAAAGCAGAGATAACTGGTTCTTCCAACTGAATCACCAATTGTTGTGGCCAGCAACAACCCCCCTTCTTATTTGGTATTAGTAATAATACTAAATAAGTGGGGACCTTTAGTTTAAAAATCCAAAAAAATTATTGGTGTTTGTTTTCATTTTCAATAAAACTTACTATCATTAACTTGAGAAAATTCTTTGGAAAATCTTTAAATAAACTTACGTTTATGATAAATTAGAATAAAATCTTTCTTTGAAGAAATATCGCATCCCTTGCAAGTGAGTAAAAGATATCTTTTGCAAACAGAATTTTCTAAATTACGATAATGCGATCAAAAAAATATGCATTAAAATATTTATCACAAATCTCATATCGCAGAAAATATATTAACGGATATTTTTCATATGTCATATTTTGCAATATTGCGATTTGGCGATATTGCAATTTCACGATGTTATGAGATTGTGATTTGCGAAAGTTGCAATTTGTGATGATGCGAAAGTTGCGATTTGCGATATTGCGATTTTGTGATATTGCAAAGCAAATCGTAGATCGCATTATCATAGATTCTTAAAGCTCGTTGTACGAAGAAAATATTTCCATAAATCGATATCCGTTATGCGCTTTGATGTCAAATTAATGAATGGATTGTCAATTATTAATGAAAAGTATTTTGTTTTGATTGAAAGGTTATTTCACGATAAAATAATATATTTCATACGCCTTCAACATTTAAAACTATCCCATCACCTTTCTCATATCATTATTCTCACTTAATTCGTAAAACCACATGCGCGAAGAACAAGAGAATATAAAAAGAAATATTCAGAGTATTATGGGAAAGAAAGAGAAAGCTTCGAGTTCTGAAAGTAAAGAGATGGCATCCTTGTATGCAGACACTGCTTGCAACAAAGACGTTGGTATCATCACTTGGGAGAGTATGTTTAATTTTCTTGAAGAAGAAAACCCAAGAGTAATGGATGTTGCGGCTACTGCAAGCTCAAGTAATTTTTCTGAAGCATCTCTTACAGAGTTGGCTTGTTCATTTTTGCACCGGATAGCAGCAAGACCTAGAATTATTCCATATACAGACATGGTAAAATGGGTGCTGGATAGCACTGATATTACAGACAGGCAGTTTAGAACTCAAAGTCAAGAGCTCATCGGGTCATTTACTCCAGAAGATCTAAGGCTTATGTATCATTTTCCGGAGCCTCGGGCGACTAACAACAAACAATTTATGGAGAAATTTTCCAAGGAAATTGTAAATTTGACGGAATGCACCAAGGAATGGTCCAGAAGAGATGAACCACTAAAGAAAGATAAACACGGTATGTACAGTACTGGTTCACTCACTTCTCCATATTTTTTTGTTGCTGCTATGCTATGTAGGCTTTTTGGAAAGCCTGACATTAATAAGTTTTTGCCTGAATGGATTTCCTTATTGAATGCTGCTGTTAACGCTACCATTGTGGACTGGGCTAAAATATTGTCTGATAACTTAGCCACAACTATTTTCAATTACCGGTCTAAATGGACTGTCTCTCAGAGGATTTATCCTCCTTTTTATCTATCTGCCTATGTTATGGATTCAATCTGCTTTGTTTCTAAGTTCCCTTTAATGGGTTGGCAATGGATAATTTAGGATCCCCTACCCATTCACGTTTATCACAAAGAATTGTGGGAATCAAAGTTCATTCCTGATTTTTACAAAATTTTCCATGGCATAATGTTGCCTCTGTACAGAGTGTTGTATAATAAGGATGCTCCAAGGTTCTCCCCTGAAGCAGAATTAGACATTCTCCCTCTCGTAAGATGGTTTGGAGAAGAATTGTTTACCTATGTGAGGGTTTTTGGAAGCTTTTCTTCTCCTCATGTTTTACCCTTGTATGTTCCGGATAAACTCATAGCTCGGGAAATTGCATATCAAACCTGTGGAGAGGGAGGTTTGACAAAATAATTAAAGGATAAAAAGAAGGCCATCTAGTGACAATTTCCTGTATCTTGCGGAGCATTTTAATTATTTGATGTTGGTCATGCATTTAAGGAAGTGTTTCGGGGAATTATCAACAGAGTATAATATCAATAATTCTCTCTCTCCCTTAGGCCATACACATGAGGGGCTTTTATACTCCCTCCAATTAGTTTCAATAGTTGGAAACAGTTGGCCACGTGCTGGGGTGGTTGAACTACCTGAGTAACCATCAACCCAGCCCGAAAATAGGGAATTTTATATATTTTTTAATCATTTTAATGGCATACGCGGAAAATTCTAGATGGACTCGCGTATACACGCGGAAAATCATGGGCATAGTCGCGTATGAGGATTTTTACACTGTTTTTAAGTGAATTTGTCCAATTCTGTAGGAATGGGTGCCCAGAACCATCAAAGCAATCATGAATCAAGTCAAGGTGAGAAATGATGCTATAACAGATGCCCCCTAATATATGAGGTCAGAAGGGGTACATGATGGCCGAAATGTATTATGCACATAGAAAGAACTTCGCAAGGTCAAGAGAGGACTTCACCAGATTTCAGCCTGCCAAAAACCAATGAAAGAAACTAGAGAGTCAACTCATGCTGAGGCGGGCATACCCATGCTCAGTCAAAAATACATCATATAGAAAGTAGTGAATAGATCCAACATGTATACAAGTATAACTGAACTGAAAGTACATAATGAATCATCTGAGCATGGCCCGGAAATACAAGTCTGAATCAATGTCCAAGTATCACATATAGAAAGCTGATCAAAGATGGTGCAATTGGATGTCTGATCATATAAGTAACTGAATCTCCAAGTTTTGGATCATAAGAGGTGGATCAAATGGTACAATCACGCAACTCGGGAGCCAACATATAAGATGTTGCTGTGCTGAACTGCAATATATAAGGGTGGACGGCATCACTGGAAGAAACTAAATGGACTGTCAAAAGTGAACCGAACAATGTTGATGCAACCTGAGGTCTTCACCGATCACTATGGCACAATTCTACACAATGGGAATAAATGAGCTGAAGTCGACCATGTGAGAAATCGTTGGATTACCGGACAATGATGTATTCCGTTAACCAATGCGAGACAACCCACCGATAATGATAATGAGTGTCAAGGTGCCCCAGTACAATCTAACAAGTGTGAATGAATGAGTTGAAGTCGAACACTTGAAAGAATCTACCAATCAGGAGGCAATGATGAATCCCCACTGTCGATAGCGAAGAGTCTGCCACCGATGACTGCAAACCCTAAGGTACTGACAAAAAGACTCTAGACCTTATTCCCAGAGCAATGAGTCAGAGTCGATGGGAAAAGATCTGCTGGAAGGAAGGAATTAAGGCATCCCACATCAGTCCAGCGCGAGTGTAACCCGCAGGCCAAGATTTGGAAGGAATCGGACGAAGGAGAGTGATGGAACCAAAACCGAAGTACGTTTCCGACGTGCACAAGATGAAGCTAGCGCACGGAAGAAACCCTCTGAACCAACCAATAATGAAAGCCGACACAGAGGCGAGAAATCCACCGATAGGGTCAAATGGAAATCAAGGTACTGCACGAATCCCAAGTGTGATAATGTGTGCTGACGTCGAACACAGGGGAAACCACTCGGTCAAAGACCCATGATGATGATCAAATGCTGAGCACAAGGTCACCTATCAATGATGGAAATAGGGCCAGGGTGCGGCTCTAGGTTTGCTCTCAGAGCAATGTGTCGTAGTCGATAAGAGACAAACCCGCCGACAAGAAGTCAATGGGGACCTTCTCAAACCAGCACGAGCAGAAGACCAAAACATCTGATGTGATAGAACATGATACTGACAAGACCGGGAAGGCCGACTGAATAATGAGTCAAGAGACACCGCAGAATGGCCGACTCAGGTTAAACTTCCCTTGAACAAAAGCACGACTCATGATGACCATGGCAGTAAAAAGTGACACTGTGTAAGTCTATCATGCAGGAGGCAAAACAAACTCTCCATATGATTGGAAGAGATAACCAACCGGGGGAGAACTGACAAGTGAAACATGGTAAAGGCTTAACCTAGGTCAAAACTAAAACCATCCCAAATGAAGGAAATATATATAAGTATATGTGCTTTGTTCAAGGGCGAAAAACTGACTCTGTACTGCCATCAAAATAACGAAGTTACATCCCGTTCCCGCTCTTTTTGTGATATTTAATTTTTTTGTCTTTTTCATATAATAAGCCTGAAAAAGAATAAAACAATGCTATGGTACAATGGATAGAACGAGTATCAAGAAAGAAGATGCACTAGTTCCTGGGATTGGAACAATCCTATGCTCAATGCAAGGTGGCGAAAACTGGTCAGTGATACTCAGAGGAACGTTCCATCCATGGGTACAAAGGTGTCAAGTCGTGATAGCTAAGTGCATGAAATGGTTAACTTGTACAGAAAGTCAAGGTCAAAAGTTGGCTTAAACATCGAGTCCAAATGAAGCCGGCTAAAGGCCAGGATAAACAAGTAGCCAATATGCAATGCAATAATACAACTTAACGACACCAGGGAGCCTCTAGGGTAATAGCCAGAAAAAATGATAAGTGATGAAGAAGAAGAATGAAGCTTCAACACATAAGACATGGCGGGACTAAAGAGGACTCCCGAGCCTACATAAAACGCAGCATGGGTAACAAGTGATAGCGAGGAACTAACTAAGAAGCCCATGTAAAGGAAGGCTCTACCATCAAGTCATGATTAAATAATCGGCGAGTGAAATGGGTGTAATACTCATGACCTGATGGGATCGACCCTAAGGCAAGTGATCAGTATGGAGGCTAGTATGCAAGATGCAATGGAGAGTGATTTCCCTAACCTATATGCCAGTGAAGATCATATACCTGCCATGAAGAGTCAGAAATCATGGATCAAAAACTGGGAAAAATCTCAAAATCGTCAAAATGTACCTGAAAACATACCAAACTGGGCACTTCGAAGCAACCGAGTTATGCAGCTTAAGATAGATCGAAAAAATAAGCATAAGGAAATTTTGCGAAAATTTCCAATATTTAGCCATAAATAGACAAATTACCTCTCATTTGGTTCATTATTGCATAGCTGATTTGGAAAAAGAGCTCTGGAGCAAAAAACTTCTTCGTCAAATCAGGAACAACCGACCGTCGGAACTCAGCGAAACTTCAGGTAGGCTCCTTAATCATCCTGTTTATTCATTTTGTCCATTTGTAAATTAAAATTAAGTGATTTTTAGCCTTAAAACCCTTGCTAAAAAATGTGTATCTGCGCATACGTGGGTTTAATGAAGGAAAGTCGCGTATACATGCGACTGTGCATAGGAAAAGTCGCGTATGCGCAGGTCCGAATGCAAAAAAGCGTGGCTAATGAAAAATTTGATGAAATTTCTCAGGATGACCATCTCATGGAGGGAACGTGAGCATAGCGCAGTAGACCAAGAGGTCATGCAGGATCGCACAGCGCAAAATATCCTCCAGAATTGCGGATTGTTGAAATTTTTTAAAATGCCCAATATGAAAAGCAATGTGTGGTTGCTTGAAATGCTCGTAAATTACTGGGAACCAGATCAGGCTTGCTTCATAATTTATCAGATGCCACTACGCATTGAAGTGGAGGATATAGATTTCATCACTGGACTCTCCAGAAGGGGATAACTAGTAGACCTGCACGGAAAACCCCTGGGAGGGTTAACCGTGGAAGATTATGTCCACGTATATTGCGTAGATAATTCCAAAAAGGTTGGAACGCAGATTGCAATTAGAGATATCAGGGATTTGCACATGAAGATCCTCCTTTTCACCATCAGCAGAGTGGCAGGATCTACCTCACTACATCAGGCGTCCAGAACACAAATGAGTATAGCTGTAGAGTGTTTGACTCATGTTTATGATTGGTGCACAGCCCTGCTACTAAACATGAAACAACAACTGACTTCTATTCGCCAAGTAAAAACTAAACACTTTGGCTATGGTACCATTTTGACAACATTCTTCTTTGAGAGGATTCCGGCTTTGAGACCCAGAGTCATCTCAACTATCAGTAGCCCGCGGGACCCAAGAATTGCCCGTTGGGCAGACATGATGAAGAGACTGGGGGGTAGTGAGGTACCCCGGACCACCTGGGACGATGAGTTCTTCCTGTGGTGGGGAGACAGATCATCGTAGTGGACGACTATCCCTATGCCGGGATGGATTTCCGTGGAGATCCAGATCTAGTTCTTCCACCTGGCACAGCATGGGGAGCCGTCGGTAAGTTTTGCAAGATTTTTTGACTTATATGATTTCTTTTGGATTTTTTCAAATATGTATAAAAAAATGAAAACAAACATGTTTTTGATTGGATTCATAATGACTGACAATTAAAAATGATCATGTTTCAGATGTTGGACCAGTTCGTCCTGAGGGCCTACCGCGCCATAAGCGCCGTAGAGGTGAGGCAGAGATAGTGGATTCCGACAGGACTCTCCAGACCGTGCAGAGAAACTTGGAGGGTCTGACCCACCAAATCCCTATGGCTGCCGTGGAGGACTTGCCGGAAGCCGTCCAGAGACGGGTTGTAGGAGTACCCCGGGACTGGGTTAGATTATTCCGCCGAGTGGCCACTGCAGTTATGTTCTATAGGAACACGACTTCTGTGCAGGGTCCTCAGGAGTAGACAGATTTTATATATTAGATGATTGTATATTCTTTTTTGAGACTGAACATGATGGGGCATAAGCCCAAGTTTTGTACGAGATTATGGATCCAAATTTTGTAAAGTTTTTTGACACTCTGATGATATATATACAACGATATTTGATGTGATGTGATAAATGTATCAAATGTATGATGTTTTGATGATTAAAATTTATTGTATTGAATGATTAATATGTCAATCTAAAGCTTGATTAGCTAATGAGTCAGCAAACCAATTGTCAGCTCGAGGAATATGCATGAATGTTAAAAATTGAAATGACCTTTGTAACAAACGTACCCTCAAGAACAATCGTAATAAAAATGGATCTCGTACCCGATAAGTGTTGTTCAACTGCGACACCACCAGCTGGGAGTCCAAGAAAACTACCAACGAATCAACACCCAAGGATATTGCCTCCGAGAGTAGATAAACAACTGCAGTGTATTCTGCTATATTATTGGAAGCAGGACCAATGCAGACCCCTCTTGATACTAACAGCTGACCGGATGGATAATGAAGCACCCAAGCCACGGAAGCTAAGTTCCGGGTGTGTCTACTAGCACCATCGGCGAAACCAAAATGACTCATGACATCCAACACAACCTGCCAAAGCAGATCAAAAAACATCACCAACTCATCAAAGATCGAAAATCAACCAGATATGTACAAAGCAAAAAAAACTACTATATACAAAAGCAAGATGCCAGGCCGAAGCCTAGGCATAATACTTCTTCAAATAGAGCCCATTTCGGGGCTCCGGCAACTCGTTCCCTTCGAAATCAACCAAGGTATACGCTCCTTTCTTAAGGACTTTTTAACGATATAGGGGCCATACCACATAGACTTAAACTTTCCTGCCCCCAGGGCATCCTTTTCTTGGGCATAGACCAAAACAAGGTCACCTTCCGAAAAGACCCTAGGCTTGACTGCCTTATCGTACTGAACTTTTACTCGGTTTTTATGCGCTTCATTCATCGTGGCGGCATCTCGACGCTGCTCATCGAGATGTTCCAGATGAAGAAGTCGTTCTGCCAGACTAGAAGTGTCAGGAAGAAGCTCAACAGCTAATTTAAGGGAAGGAATCTCGCATTCAATGGGAAATATGGATTCCACCCCGTGGACTAACTGAAATGGAGTAAAGCCAGTTGCAGTTTTAACTGACGTCCTGTATGCCCAAAGTGCAGGATATAGCATAATATGCCAGTTGGATCTATGTTTATCAATTGTCCTTTGAAGAATTGTCTTCAAGGATTTATTCACGGCTTCCACTTGCCCATTGTCTTGAGGATAATATGGAGATGAATGCTCCTGCCGGAAACCCAATTTGAGAGCCAACTCAGCCATCATACTATTCTAAAAATGACTGCCATGGTCAGTGACAATCTCTCTAGGTATACCAAAACGAGCGATAACTTGGTTGAAAAGGAACAAAGCTGCAGTCTCACCATCGTTCCCAAAAGTAGGCATAGCCTCGACCCACTTCGTAAAGTAGTCTACTACTACAATAATGTACTTGTGACCTTTTGCCGAAGGCGGGTTACAAGTAGTAAAATCAATACCCCACTTTTTAAAGGGTCCGACAGTAACGACTGGAAAAAGCGGAGCTGGATGAGCGCGCATTTTTCGAGTATATACCTGACACGGATGACACTTCTTGACCGATTCAATACAATCTTTGAAAATCGAGGGCCAGAAGTATCCAGCACGCAAAATCTTTTGGGCTGTAGCAAGCCCAGATAAATGACCCCCACAAGCTCCACTGTGAGAATCATTGAGCACAACCTTAGCTTCTTCAAGAGTTAAGTAGCGTCTTAGGATTGAATCAACCCCTCGACGGTACAAAGCATCACCAATAATCAGATAATTCTTGGCCAAGTGACGCAGTTTACGACGCTCATCTTTCAAAAAAGTAGAGGGAAACTTCGCAGTCTGGAGATACACAATGATATCCCCATACCAAGGATCCTGTGGAGAGATCAGGAACAAGTGTTCGTCCGGAAAGGACTCATCATAGATCATCTCCTCTCCACAAGGCAACTCGGAGATCAATTCCGCAAAAAATAATGACTTCTTGGATTTGGCAGACATGAACTCGAGATCAAATTCTTGTAGAATCATAATCCATCTATTATATTTACCCCCAATCACTTGCTTGCTGAGGACAAACTGAAATGGATTGGCAGCTTCCAAGACATAAGTTTTGCGAAGAATAATGTAATGCCGGAGTCGCTGCACAGCATGAACTGCTGCTAAGGCTAACTTTTCTATCGGAGTGTATCAAAGTTTAGGTCCTACCAGTCCTCGACTAAGGTAGTAAATAACATGCTCTGCAAGAGCATCATCCTCCTGAACCAGAACCATACCAATGGTAGATTCTGCTGTAGCCAGATACAAAAGAAAATCTCTGCTATAATCGGGTGGACTTAGTAAAGGAGCAGAGGTCAATGCCTTTTTCAAGGCATCGAATGAGCGTTGAGCGTAGTCGTCCCAAAGAAAAGGAACTCCTTTCTTCAACAGTCTCATATATCCCTTTGTAATCTCGGCATAGTTAACGATAAACCTCCGAAGAAAGTTAGACTTTCCTTGGAGACTTTGAAGCTGACGGATTGAAGACGGGGGAGGCAACCGAAGTATTGCCTCAACCTTGAAGGGATCTACCCTTATCCCTTCCCTAGACAAGATAAATCCCAACAGCCGACCGGATGTTACCGCGAAAACGCACTTGTTCGGATTCAAACGAATTTTATAAAAACGACATCTTTCAAATATTTGCCGGAGGTGACCTGGATGATCCATCCTCTTTCGAGAATGAGCAACTAGATCATCTAAGTATGCCTCGATAATCTTCTTGATGTCGTGGAAGGCGTAAGACATGGCCCGCTGAAAGGTAGCTCCAGCATTTTTAAGACCAAAAGGCATTTTCTTATATGCAAACGTACCCCAGGGACAAATAAATGCGGTCTTATGTTGATCTTCGGGACGGATAGTAATTTGATTATATCCGGAAAAACCATCCATGAAGGAGAAAATCTCGTTACCGGCACACTCGTCAATGATCTGATCGATGAATGGTGTGGGGTAATTGTCTTTAGGACATGCCTTATTTAGGTTCCTGAAATCGATGCACACTCGAATCGTTCCTTGCTTTTTATCTACCGAAACGGGGTTTGAAACCCATTCAGTCAGAGGAACAGGGAAAATGAATCCCACCTTAAGCAGCTTTTCAACTTCAGCTTTGATAGCTGCTACCTTCCTAGGATTGTCCGGACGAAGTTTTTGCCTGACCGGCTTAGCGTTTTCATACGTCTTGATCTCATGCTGGATGATAGATGGGTCTATGCCAGGCATTTCCTCATAAGACCAAGCAAATACATCCCTATACTCTTTGAAGAGCTCGGTATAGATTTGAATATCTTCACGGGAACATTCAGCTCCAATGAAGACATTCTCAATGATATTGGGATCCCTGGAAATGTTCACCGGGATAGTAGGAGAGATCACAGCCATGTTCCCTTCGGCCTCGCTTTAGGATGGTGCGAAGGTTTCAAGGAGGCGGGTGAACGAGGTCCGAGAGTGATAACGAAACTAGTTTTCGACCGTTCGAGTCGGGGTAGGAAGTAAGGCAGGTGATGCAAATCATCCCACGGTTTATCTATGCAGGTCATAGCTTCAGGGATTGCCTCTTCGGATGGAAGAAGTGAACGCCGAACAATCTAGAATTTTGAAGAAGAACTAATCGTCGGCCACGAACCACATCACCATCGACTCCTTAGGTGAAAGAGGAAGGCTGGAACGGATGCGGTGTCAATGATGGTGATATACGATCTCGGTGTTTGCAGAAATCGGAAATGCCATTCCACCCACTTGACCTTTCGCTAAGGTGGCAGTAGGGGAAGGTAAGGTCCAAGGGTCCGAAAAATAATGAGTTCGAAAGAACTCTCTTCGAAGGGGAGCCTTGGAGGATGAAATAGCATTAATATGCATTGTAGGAGGAGGAAGATCGAAAGAACCCATCAGGGAAGAATACATTCCAACTCCTAGATTCTCAACAGGCGCCTTAGTATTATCCAACTTAGGAACAGATGAGTCAGAAGGCGCATTCAGGTCTACCTGAGGACAGTCCAGTTGATCCACTGTAACGATCCTCCCTTCGTGGGGAAAACATACAATTCGAAATAATGAGGATGCAATGGCATCCATCTCATATATCCAGTTCCTCCCCAACAGAAGGTTGTAGTCCAAGGCTGCATCCACTACCTCAACCTCTATGTTAACGATTTTGGCCCCAACACAGATGGGCAAAGCTGGGACAATACCATGGGGTCTGTGAGAATGACCATCGAACGCAGTAAGAACAGTGCTAGATGGAACAGCTTTGGGAGATCCAAGTGTCTTCCAGCATGCGAGAGACATGACGCATGTAGAAGCACCCTCATCAACAACCGTTCGAAAGATATTGCACTTTCGATACGATGATTTAATATGGAAAGCCATGTGATGAGGAAGTCTCTTCTTAAAATTATTCATATCAAAAGTAATCAGAAGAGAATTTTTCGGATCAATAGCCCCAATGGCAGTGAGCAAAGCACTACGCTGAGCTGGACAAGACTGGAGTACCTCTAAAGCTGACATAGCACAAGGACTCTGCGCCAGATCTTCTACAATCGAGTAGTTCTGGGCAGCCCTCGCGTTCGGATTAATCGTTGACCGCTTAGAAGATGCTTTGGGCATGCGAGGCATAGACTCAACTGTTGGCTTCGTAATGTGAAGCGGCTCAGTAGCATCAGGAAATTCCCTAGCTTTCGAAGATTCCTCTCCGCCATAATCACGGGATCTCGTAGCGATATCCGCGTGAGCACTCATCATAAAAATGTTCGATGGAATTTCCCCTTCCTGGGTACCTCCAAAGGAAGCCCCAGGATTTTGGTTCGCGCCAACAACTAATTGGTGCCCTTGGGGAAAAGGGTTTGTTAACACAGCCTGGGAACTAGAAGAACACTGCTGGGATAACAGGCGCTGAGCATCCTGAATTTTAGGGCAAAGGTGTGTGAGATGGTCTCCAGTACAAAGCTTGCATGGAAACTTCACTTTATTTTTCTCCTTTTGACCCTCACCAACACGCTCGTTGGTTTTATTTGCATTGCCCTTCCCATTCTTGCCCTTCTTCTTGTTATTACGTCCCTTCTTCTTCCCATCGGATTGTTGATTTCCTTTGGGTTCGGAAGATTGGACAGCATTTATGGACAAAGACTGGGAAGGTGATGAATCAGCAGGCACAGCCTGACCAGAAGGAGCAGATTGTAAAGACAACTGCTGCAATTGAGAAAGCAGGCTGGCTGCACTACTATTGACCGATCCGACAAGCCCGTCACCATGCGGACCAGGTTTGGGTTTTGATAAATCCAATTTGGAGCGAGGAGCATTGGGTAAATACTTATAAAGCATCCCAGACTGAGAATAGATCAGTTCTAACTGCTGGGCCCTAAAAATGGCTTGCTCCTCGGAAAATACCCCAGATAGGGATACATCTTTTGAAATATCTGACTGCAGAGATTTTAAAAACCACTCGAGAAGGAATTCACCTGGAATATGAGCTTTGATAAGCCTCTTCCTTCTCCTCCATTCCTGAATGTGATCAGAAATGTGAGTTGCCTCATCCTGCTTAAAATTAGCCAGGAGTTCGGTCCCGGCCTCATATCTGACAGGCAACTGAAAATGGTTTAGAAATGTGACAGCCAGTTCTCCAAATGTGGCAAAACTGCCCCCAGTGAGCTCGATATACCATTTGGCAGCATTTCCAGTTAGGGTGCGTTGAAATAATCTCAACCTAATCGAGTCATCGATCAGGGAGTTCGAAGAGCACCATAAGTGGAAAGTGGTGATGTGGTCCGCCGGATCCTCTCCGTTCTTACCTTCAAACTTTGGAATGTCTGAAGGAAGTTTGGTCGGGACCGGAGGCCACCCCGGACTATAACGAATCGGGTCATTAGTCAACTTCGACAAATCTGGCAAGTTTAACATTGCCAGAAAAGGTAAGCGAGGCGGAGCCTGAGGATTCCATCCTTGATGGGATGGATTCCCAACATTCTGAAAAGAATAGCCTAGATTTGATGAGGCACCAGGTTGCCAGAAAGGACTCGTAGAAAATGGAGAAGAACCTCCTCCCCACGCCGAGTTACCAAAGCCCAGACCAGTTCCCCCCGCTGAAGTATTGATTGAAGATGAAAGCCCCTGGTAGGGGTTCTAAGCATTAGACAGAGGAGAAAAAGACTGATAAGCACTCGATGAAGGGAAAGAAGCATTCCCTTGATGACCTGCGTAAAACTGATTCCCTGCCCCCGCTGTAGTAAAGACAGGATTCCATCCCGTAAAAGTAGTCGAACTTTGCCCCCAAGACCAAGGGTTGAAACTCTGGGTCTGGGACGTAAACGGAAACGACCCTAAAGAAGGATTGGAACTAGGAATATGCCCAGTCCCAAAGGGGAAACCCTGAAACGAAGCTGATCCACTAGCCATGTTAGACATGGGCGTAGATCCAGCTGCACCGGCGGAAAAGGAAAACGAGGGATTTCCACTAATGGACATCCCTGAACAGAAGGGACCAGAATGAGAAGCATATGCCTGGGTGAATCCAGAGCCAGACATAGCAGTGCTAAAAGCAATCGAAGATGAAGCAATAGTGCCCCTTGCCTCGACAGAAGCAGGGGTCTGAATGCCTGCAGCACTCACGGTAGAAGCCGCGTTCCCAGTCGTGGCCATCGAAAGATAAGAATGATACGGAAGATCCGGCGGTCTCTCCGACTCCGGTCCGATATACTGAACAACAAACGGATAATTAGGAGGAAGAGGAGATGGACCTGTAGCAGGAGGCTCAGGTATGTCCTCAATCTGAAAATATTCTTCCTGAGGAAATAAAACTCGCGAGGTGAGCGGAACGCTCCTCTCGGGACCAACACCAGAATCAGCTACGAAACCTTCAGACCTTGGTGGAGGATCTCTCTCCACAGTGTCAGACTCCATAGGGTGGTAACCACCTGCTAAATCGCTCCTACACCTTCTCAAAGAAGGCTCTGCACTCTTGGGAGATAAGCCCCGGATTCTCCTCGAACGTCGAGGCGCTTGATCAGCCACTTTTATAGATTTTATAAATTAGACTCAAAAAAGTGAAAAGCTAGGCAAGCTAGGAGCAAAAGAGCACTCACTAAAATAAAAATCCCTGAGAAACAGCAAGCAAACAGCCTCCAAGTATTTCCGCTCCGGGGATGAGGACCGGACACCAAAATACAGGAAAGCGAAGTATAGGACCTCCTGAAAGCAGTCTAGGATGATTAGGGCCCAGAACAACTAGCGAAGGTATCAGAAACAGTTACGCCGACCTCCAAACGACAGCCTTTGCCGGCACAAGCACCCAAGCTTCGCAAGGGAACCCCCCAGAAGTACTGCTGAAAGTGATGCGACGTCTGCCTCAGGTACCATGGGTATTCCCCCCCGCAGTCACCTGTGTGGAACCTAGGAGTGGCAACTATGGACACCAATCCATATCAGAAGCTGGGCGGAACGGTCTTGAGGTCAGATTCAGCTAATCGGAGGGGGGGTATCCCTCTTATCAACCTTCACTTCCCCTCGCGCTTGACTCTCGGATGAGAGCTTTCCCAGTCCACCTCACGGAGTTGGATTTCGCTCAATTAATCAACTTCTATGTTTGTTTGAGTGGCCTTGGAGAGTTAACTCTCCACTCACCTATTCCAAGGCCCTACAACCTAGCTAGTTGGTGATTGACACTTAGAAAAACTTGCTAGTTGATTTTAGATTAAATCGCTTATTTTAAGGGCTGTTATATTAAGTCACAAGGATATGGAGATGAAACTTATGGTGTTTTTGACGCAAAAGAAATTAATAAAAACTTAACTACATGCAAATGCAGTTCTTTGTCTTTCGATGAAGAGCAATCTCTATACAGGTTCTACGAGACTAAAAATTGTATTTTTTTCTTTTCGAATAGCAAACTCACACTCACAAAAACTAAGAAATTGACTAAATGATTCAATGCACCTAATTCAAATCACTACAAGCATGTAAATCCTAAGATGCAAATCTCTTAAAGCAGAGTGAAATTCCCAAAAAGTCCTTCAGTTTTAACTCATATTTTGTTGTCCAGAAAGCTAATTCTTGAAATCAAGAACTCTTAAAATGAGGACACCAAAACACATAAAAACAAGAAGAAGAAATCAAGTGACAACTCCTCCTCACAATCAAGCCAAAAACTAAAGCAAGAAACTTCACAAAAGCTTCAAAAGTTGTAGCAAACGAAAATGAAAATGCAACAACAAAAGAAAATAACAAGTGAAAATGTTTTTTAAGCCTTTGAAATGCAAAAACAAAAAGCAAAGCAAATTTTTTTTGAGCTTTTTTGTTTTATAGGGAAAGAGCTCGAAAAGACTAAGCACAACTATCAAAATCCAAACCAAATGAGACCGAATTTCAAGCACAAACTTCAACAATGCTCCCAAACCTTATAAAGCTAACTCGTAGCAAGATCAATAAGAGCAAGAGAAGACCAAAAACTCAGCCAATCAGCCTAGACAAATAGTGCAAACTCGTTGCAACCAAAAACTCCAAAGAAGCAAGAAAAGCTCTTCAAAAGTTGCAACAAAACCCTAGCCTATGGAACTCAAGAAAACCAATAAAAAACGAAGCAAAAATCGCAATGCGAAGCACAACACAAAGATAGGAGCGAGTTAGTGAGCAGAAGCTCTCTGTTCTGATAAAGCAGAACAGCCAAGAATGCTCAGAAAGCAATCTTGGAACTCAATCCATAAGTGTCAGCACCAGAAACAACACTTTGCCAAAAATACTAGTATTCACTCAAACGAAAGAGAGAAAAGACATGAAACCACTTCCTTCACACTCCAGTAAGTACAGAGACACTATAGAAATAGGCCTCCACAGCCAGAAAGGAACAAAAAGTCAATAAACCCAAAAATTCAAAATCTGCCTAGGTATACGCTACTTTACAGCTATGCAACCAGCGCGCATACGCGTCTGTCCTAAGGGAAACTTGCGTATACGTGGGTTCCTTCAGAAAAAATCGAGTGTATACGTGACTGTGTGCAGAAAAAAGCGCGTATTCAAAGGTAAATAATGAAAAAACAAAAAGAACAAGCCTGGAAAAGACACCAAGACTTCAGAATGACTGCAATAAAATAAACTGGACTGCAAATGAAAGATAAAACTGTTGGCAACCTACCAAACAGCTGAAACAACCCAATAGGAGAATCACAAAAATGTGATCCCCAGCGGAGTCGCCAGTTCTGTTTTGGGGAATTATCAACAGAGTATAATATCAATAATTCTCTCTCTCCCTTAGGCCATACACATGAGGGGCTTTTATACTCCCTCCAATTAGTTTCAATAGTTGGAAACAGTTGGCCACGTGCTGGGGTGGTTGAACTACCTGAGTAACCATCAACCCAGCCCGAAAATAGGGAATTTTATATATATTTTAATCATTTTAATGGCATACGCGGAAAAGTCTAGATGGACTCGCGTATACACGCGGAAAATCACGGGCATAGTCACGTATGAGGATTTTTACACTGTTTTTAAGTGAATTTGTCCAAGTCTGTAGGAATGGGTGCCCAAAACCATCAAAGCAATCATGAATCAAGTCAAGGTGAGAAATGATGCTATAACAGGAAGTAAACAATATTACATGTTTACAATTATTCAAGTTTCCAAGAAGGCTATTCGACCCATATGACATTGTTAAGAATTTCACCACTACAGTCAAAGTAAGAGTATTTTCTGGAGAAGAAGATCTTTTTGATGATATGTTTCAGGAAAAATTTTCATTTAAAGAAATTTTGCATTTAGCTCAAACACGGTTTTCCCCAGAATAATTTCAAGAATTTAAAATGTATAGAGAAAGAAGATTAACCACTATCCCTTTGGATAATTTGAGATTGGAACCCGCAAGGGAACCAACTCCTAGTGTCAGTCTCAGTGGCAGCTCAGATACAGAAAGGTCTAAGTCAAAGTCTGACAAAGAAAGTTCTGAACGTTCTAAAAAATATGATAATGACAAAAGTGAAAGCTCAGTAAAGGATACAGCTCAATCAAAAGAGCTTTCACAACAATAGACTTCAACCACTCCACAGTTGAATCTTCCACATCTTAATTTACATCAACCATCCATCAGCACTCAGTTAGATAAAAAATGGAAAAAATTTAATGATTTTATTAATGTTGGAGGACAGAACATACAAACTCCTGTATAGACAGCAAAAGGTTTGGTTACAGAAATAAGTGGCAATGTCACAGAAACAGAATATATACCCATTACTCCCTCCTCTAAGCTTGTACTTAAAATAGAGGAAATTCCTCCTCTGGATATATTTTATAGCCCGCAACATAAAGCAGTAGTAAGGAAGCAAAGGAAAAAGAGGAGATTAGAAAGTGTGCTCTGTACTGATGCATAACAATTGGATGTTTTATGGAAAGATCCTACTACGGATCCAACTGAAAATCTTACTAAATTATCTCAGATTACAGGAGCTTATGCCTCCATAACTATTGACAAAGCATCTGAGGTACAACTATTATTAAATTAAAAATAAGATCAAATACAAGTTCTGCAACAACAATTGCAACAAGCCCATGTTAACAATGAAGCACAGATAAAATTTGAAAAGTTACAGCAAGAGTTTCAGCAAATGCAGATCGGATATCAGAAAAGCTTGGTCGAAAAAGAGAAACAAATATAGATTATGCAAGAGATGAATAAAGATGACCCCAAGCTTACAGAGTTTATCTCAAAGTCCATTTCCTTGAATAATCAACTACTATAGCAACAAGATATATTATGCCAGAAAATCTCACAATGGAACTCTTTTTGTCAAGAAAGCGATAAAATCACTAATCATGTCATAGAATTATGACATGATTATGATTTAACTAATGAAAAAGTTACTAATTATTTTGCATGGCAAAAGACAGAGGAAGGAAAAAGAGCAGGAGCACCAATCATCAATGACATTCATAAAGAAATGCTCTTCAATAATTGGGATGCACAAATCAGAGAGGCAGAAAAAGCAGCAGAGGAAGCAGCTACAACAGCCAGTAACATTACTGATTTTGTAAATGAAAATTTGCACAAAGTTAATTTGATTTCAGAAACTATTCCAGGATACCTACCACAAGCACAACAATTGCAAACAGAGTGGAAACAAAAAGCTGAAGAAAAGGCAAAATCAATTCAAGGATTGACAAAATTAAATTGGGATTCTTACTGGACATGTCTGGTAAAACCACAAAGTCAATGCAGTGCTCTTAATTGCATCATTAATTCTGCTGAGAAAATCGCGCCAACAGTTGCCGATTCCGTTTTTTTGGGACAATTAAAATATGAAGTCGGCCAGCCTCCTCTTCTCAAATCAATGATGGATGCTTGTAAATTCAAAGATCAGATTAGTTAGTTGTTAATTTTAGTTTTAGATTTAGTTTTAGTTTTACTTTATTTTTTGCCTAGAAAAGGGACGGTCATTTAAACCGAATCCTAAATTTTTGTAATAGAATATTTTTAGATTTAGTTAGTAGTATTTAAACCCTTTTCATGCATTTAGAGAAGGGTCCTAAAATTTTTCAAAAAATTTTCCTCCGAACATGCACTTCTGCACCCTCAGAGGAGGTTTTGATGAATGAATGGAACGAGATTTATTGATATTTGTGTCTAATATCTGCTACTGATGTTGCATTTCTATACTCCTAGTAGATATTGGATTAAGAAGATATAAGTCATTATTGCTTCTAGCTCATGAGTAGAACCAGTTATAAATGGTACTTTTATCTCTTAACTATTTTTGCTTCTATGTTAAAAGTGATATTTATGTTCAGTTATTTATATATTGATGCTTGAATGTTTAAGTTATCATTTGGCACTTTTGTACGGTGATAGCTATTTATTTATGCTTAATGTATGAATAGCTTATTACGTGATATGTTTTCACAACTGTTTCATCTAATTTTTTATATGAAGTGGTTTATTTTTATTGAATTTTTTTTTTATAACAGTTGAATCATCTTTATTATCGATTGTTATTCGAAATCATTTTAGATCGCATAAACAAGATTATATCCCGGGTTTAGTTTAGAATTAGATATTTCTGTTTTAATTAGAATACAATTTGCATATGATTAGATTAGAAATAGAATAAAAGCATTTCACTTAGGAACATTTTTAGAAAGGAAATATCTATTCTCAACACACACACACACATATTGGGAAACTGGTCCCATTATCCCCAGTCGAACCCACTACACCAAACAGAAAAGGAGCTGCTAACCAAGGTTTGGATCGGGTGGGTATCCCCCTTGTTGTAGACCCGATTTTTGGGGCTTCAACATAGGTGTATAAGGTTTGTGTGGTTGTGTGGTGTCAGTTCCGCTTCCTTAAGGTGACCTAGAGGTTGATTAAGATCATATAAGCCTCTTATAACATGTTTACCCCGGTTGTCTGGTTACTTGGGTAGATATGGGAGGAAGGTGTTACAAAGTGGTATCAGAGCATGGTTAACCCCTTGGACTTTATGGGCGTCGTGTTGGTCATGAATTCATGTCAGTTGTGTATGTGTTACTCATACATATGGTCTATGTTCTTATTGCATCAACATGGTGTTGGTAATGGCTATAGTGATGTCTCCATGGGATAATTGATGGTGTTGTTGTCAAATGTGTTGACATGAGTGTATTACTATTTATTTGTTGCTTATACATCTCAAGTTCTTACATGTTTGTAAGATTATATTGATATGGTTTTTTTTGTCATACATGAGGCCATGGTATGTGTATTTGATATGGTCATGCATTGATGAATGGACTCTAGCTAGAATGATGTTCATGCATTGATATATCTATGTGTTATCATTAGGGGATTTTTGAGGTCTAAAATGGGCCTCCGAAGAAAAATGTACAACCAAAATAAACTTAATTAGAACTAAAAGGATTCAAGATGATGATGTCAACCATGGGGGATGATTCACCATTTTTTAAGTAAAGGGTAAAAAGATTAAAAAATAATAAAATAATAAAACTACTTTTTCAACTTATCTCCCACATTTTTTACTCAAATTTTAAGCGGGAGTACTTGTTTGATGTATAATTTAATTCGTCATCAAAGGAGTACCCATTTTGCATAATTTTAATGGACCCTGTGACACGAAAAAATGTAAATACATGAAAAAATGTGATTGCAATCACATTTTTCATGTATTTCTCATTTTTCGTGTAGCAGGATCCATCAAAAGTCTACAAGATGGGTACTTCTTGTATGAGGAATTAAATTTTTCATCCAATGGGTACTCCCGCTCAAAATTTGGGTAGAAAATTTGGGAGATAAGTTGAAAATACGAGTTGAAAAAGTAGTTTTTTCTTTTTTCCCCTAAATTGTGATGATGTAATCAAATATTATTTCATTATTTCCAATATTATTTTATAATTTTCTTAGGAGGCCCATTTTAGACCTCAAAATTCCCCTAATTATTTCTATATGTTGTTATAATCATGTCTATACATGTATTACATTGATCAGATGATCTTGCAGGTGAAATATCCTCCTTGGACTATGCTAAGGTATGTTGGTTTATTGTTATCTAGTTTAGCTGACATGAGCTGCATTGTAGGAAGAAAACAAAGATGACTAGCAAGACGGTAGAATACAAAGATTCTCCTTATGAATCAAAGGAGAAGAATGGTGTTGGGAACTCTTCTAACTTAATAGACACATTGAGAATTTTGAAGGAAGAAATAAGGAGTTGTAAAACAGATAATTACAGAATCATACAGGCCTAAGAAAAGAAATCAAAGAGAGGTTAATGCAGTAATCCTTAAGAGTTTGTCAGAGTTCCAGTGACAAGGACCACTTCGCATCAACCATGGGTAGGAGGAAAAAACAAATGGGGCATGTGGAATTAGGTCTCATGGTGGTCATAGGTCGGACCAAAATGACATAATGAGAGATGAAAGGTTGTTGGATACTTCGGATAGGAGAGGTGATGGAAACAAGTACTACTGTAGTTATGGTTCTGATAGGAATTATGATCATCATTGTTATCATCCTTATAGGAGGAGTGGTATATGGCACTGGTCATAGGATTTTAAGAAAGCAAAGCCACCTAATTCTGATGGAGTTTTGAAGAAGTTTGAAGATGTAGAGGCTTGGATACCTGGGATGAAGAAGTTCTTTGAGTTGCATAATTACAAATATAATATGAAGGCCAGAGTAGCTATATTCATCATAAAAGGAAAGGCAGATATCTGGTGGGAATATTTTAAGAAGGTAAGACACATCAAGTCAGAGGACTTGAGATGGCATGAGTTCAAGAGGATTTTTTAGGAATAAGTACTTGTCAAAGAGGTATTACGATAGTAAGGCCAAATAATTGTATGAGCTAAAGGTGGTATCAATGATAGATGAAGATTACAGACTAACTTCTTGGAGCTATTGAGGTATCTACCGTATCTTAAAGATGAGAAGTCTAAATTTCAGCAATTTGTCAGTGGTTTTCCATTAGCATTTAGAGATCATATTGAGTATGGTGAGCCTTGGTCACTTGAGAAAGTTATTGGGAAATTGAATCATTTCTATGAGAATTCGAAGCATAAGAATGAATCTCACCAAGGATGGAAAGGTAAGGATAAAGGTAAAGGTAAATGGCATCCGAAAATAACAAGGCCTCATAATTCAGAATAAAAACAATTGTGGCACCACAAAAGAAGTTCAATGAAACTAGATAGGGACATGGGGCACAAAAAAAATATATAGATGATGGTAGTGGGTGATTGGAGTGCTGGATATTAGGTAAGGATCATCTCAGGAGAGATTTTCTACAGAATCAGGGTGGTAGGCCTTAGATATATAGTGCATAGGAGGCACAAATTGTTGGGGATGTTGGTAAGATAATTCCTTGTATCTTTGCAACATTGGATAACAGGTATGAAATCAATTCGGAATCTATCATTGATATGGATGGTAGGATTTGTGATCAATTTGTTTCTATTTTGATTGACCCTAGATCTAAAAATATTTATGTTAGTCTTGACTTGGTGGATAAGTGTAGTTTGAATAAATAAGTGCATGCAGAATCTTGGTTAGTGCAGTTGACTATAGGTACTAAGAAGTGAGTTAATCATTAGGTAAGAGATGTGCAATTAAACTAAATGGTATGCTTACATTAGCGCATTTGAATGTATTGATGTTGAGGTCGTACAATATGCTTTTTAGTATGGAATAGATATATATTCAAAAGACCAAGGTGGATTGTTATGACAAGGCTATTCAGTGCTTCAATGACAATGGGCAACAAAGAGTCTTACAGGGTAAGAAGAAAGAAACATCGATAATAATTTTTACATCTATGTAGGCCAAGCCCAGCCACATGAAAATGTGTGTGTTGTTTGCAATGCATATTTCTAGTCACAAATTTAATGAAGTTGAGGATGAGGATGTTTTGAGCATGGAAAATTTAGGGGCTAATATTCACAGGTGGGCTAACTTTCCATGATTTTCCCAAAAAAATGATTCACCAATTTCCATTTTTTATAAAAATGATTAAGCCAAATTTTACAATATAAAATTATTTAACCTTAAAAATTTCCAACATTATATAGAGAGTATATGTAAAATCATTATAAATTTGAATAATTTTACAAACACATAAATACATTTTTATAATTTTCATATTAGCGACTGGTGAGATTCACCAATGTTTTTAAAATTTAAGATAATTTTCCATCCTTAAAATTTTCCCTGGTTTTGAGCAAGTACCCAGTTCTACAAGAATTTCATGATGTATTCGCCATAGATATTTTAGAGTTTCTACCTCACAGGGAAGTATTCTTTTCTATTGAATTGGTACAAGGAGTAGCGCCAACATCTAAGGCACCTTACAGGATGATAACACTAGATTTGGTAGAGTTGAAACTGAAGTTGAAGGAAATTCTTAACAAGGGATAGGCTAAGTGTATCACCTTGGGGCACACCCATATTATTTGTAAAGAAGAAGGATGGTACTCTCATATTGTGAATTGATTATATGAAGTTGAATAAGGTGAGAATCAATAACAGGTATCCATTGCCGAGGATTGATGACTTATTTAATTAGATAAAGGGAGCAACAATTTTCTCAAAGATTGATTTGAGATCTGAATATCATCATGTACGCATCAACGAAGAGGATATTTACAAGACAAATTTCCAGACTAGGTATGGTCATTTAAATGAGTTTTTTGTAGTTCCTTTCAGTTTGACTAATGCTCCAACTACCTTTATGTCCTTGATTAATCATGTGTTGCATCCTTATCTGGACAAGTTTTTTATTGTGTTCATTGATGATATATTGGTATATTATAAAAATTAAAAAGAGCATGTAGAACACTTAGAAACAATAACGATGTTTTTGAGAGAGCATCAATTGTATGTTAAGATCAAAAAGTGTAGTTTCTTTCAGATAGAGGTACATTACTTGGGACATGTTGCTTCTAAGGAAGGCATAACAATGGATCCAGAGAAGATAAAAGCTATCATGGAGTGGGAAGCTCCGAGAAATGTGAATGAGGTGAGATCCTCCATGGGGTTGAAAGGTTATTATAGAAGGTTCATCAGGAACTTCTCACAAATTTATTATCCTATTACATCATTGCAAATGAAAGGTAAGAATTTTGAATGGGTAGAGGAATGTGCAGTCAGTTTCAAGCAGTAGAAGTAGTTGTTGACACATGATCCAGTGTTAAATATCGAAGGTTCAGAAAAAGAGCTCATGGTATGTATAGATGCTTGTAAAAGAGGACTTGGTAGATTCATTATGTAGGAAAGATAGGTAGTGTGCTATGAGTAAAAGAAATTGAATGAGCACGAGAAAAATATCCAAAACATGATCTTGAGTTGGAAATGATCATACATGCTTTGGATATGTGGAGGAAACTACATTCTTGGCAGGAGGTTTGAACTGATGAGTGATCATAGTGGGTTGAGATACTTGTTTGACCAGCTGAATATGAATTCCAAACAAGCTAGATGGTTAGCTACGATTAGTGAGTTTGATTTTGAGATTAGATATATCAAAGGTTAAGAGAACAAGGTTGCATATGATCTTAGCAAGTGGATATAGGTGAATCATATAACAACTATGAGCTCCTATGGGATAGACTTATGGGATCGGATTTTACAGTTAGGTCAGTAGGATGGAAGGTATAGAGAAGTTATGCACATGTTACAACATAATATAGGTACATGTACAGTTAGTGGTATAGGTACAAGTAGAGTTAGTGGTATAGGTACAGGTGCAGTTGCATGTATGGGTGCACAAGATGGGGACTATTGTCTTACAACAGATGGATTGGTCAGGTTTAGAGACATGATATATGTTCCAGATAGCAGTGAGATCAAGAAGGTCATATTGAGGGAGCTTCATTCGAAACCATATTCAGGTCACCTAGGATACCAGAAGACAATGACAACAGTGAAGAGTTTATATTATTGGCCGAATCTAAAGAAGGATGTGGAAGAGTTTGTGGCTACATGTTTTGATTTTCCGCAGGTAAGGGAACGGTGTAGGCATCAAGGTGGAATGCTACAACCGATTACGATTCCAGAATGGAAATGGGAGTTAATTTCCATGGATTTCATTAAAGGGTTTCCCTAGAAATCTAGATATCATGATTCCATCCTAGTTATTGTGGACATGTTGAAAAAGGTTGCAAACTTTATTCTAATGAAGAATATGTATTCAACTAGTGGTGTGGCACATGTGTTATCAGGGATGTAGTCAGATTGCATGGTGTTGCAAAGAATATTATGTCAGATAGGGATGCAAATTTCACTTCCAAGTTTTGTAAGGAGTTGTTTGCAGGTTTGGGCACATAGTTGGCTTTCAACATAGCTTATCATCTACATAAATAAGGAAAGACAGAGAGGGTCAATAAGATATTCGAGGACATGTTGAGGATGTATGTGATGCATCAACAATGGAAGTGGGAATAGTACCTTATGTTGTTTGAGTTTCTTACAACAATTTTTATCATGAATCTCCAAGGATGAGTCTATTTGAGGCATTTTATGGTAGGAGTTGCAATACTCCCATTAGTTGGAGTGATCCAGTTAAAAATATGTTGACTAGACCAGACATGTTTCCAGAGATGAAATAGGAAATGCATGTAATCAAGAAGAATCTGAAAGAAAAACAGAATAGGAAGAAGAGTTATGCAGATCAAAATAGGTTGTTTAAGATTTTTCAGGTTGGGGAACATGTGTACTTACACATCAAGCCCAAGAAGAGCTCTTTGTGTATTAGATCCCATGCCAAGTTGGGACCTCGGTTTTGTGGACCTTTAAATATTCTTGATAGAATTGGGCCAATAGCATATCTACTTGCACTACCTCCAATAGTGAAATTCCATGATGTTTTCCATGTGTCCTTGCTTAAGAAATATGTGAAATATGTTGATCATGTGATTGACTGGTCTGTATTGAAGGTGGAGCTAGATGGAGAATTCAAGCCAGAGCCCTAGCGTATATTGCATAGAAAGGTGATCATGCTTCGAAACTAGGAAATTGAGCAGGTTAAAGTGAAAGGGAAGCACTTGGGCCCAATGAAGCTACATGGGAGATGGTGGATCAGATGTGGGTTATATATCCTTCATTGTTTTCCAATTCAGGCAAAGAAATTCAGGTATGATGTTATGGTATATGTTTTATCTGATGTTTTGGTATATGTACATATGTATATGGATTTAAATACCAACATGATCTACGTTATAAAACTAAAGTAAGAAGTGTGGGTGTCATTTCATTATAGTTGACATGTTGTTATGAGTATCGTTTTGGTTTTCTTTTCAAATGGGTGATCATTTTAAATGCTACATCGAGCTATGTTATAAAGTTTCCTGGGAAGTATGTTTTCTTTTCAGCGTTTTTTCTCAAGTATAGGTGTGGTTGAACACTGAGGATGGTGTCCCCCAAGGGGGATGGTTCTGTAACAACCCTAGTTAAAATTCCATGCAATAAAATATAATGAAGGAAAAATAATAACCATAGATTATGGGACACTTATCCCAAGCTGAATGTTGGGTGAAAACATCCTAGTGTGGGTGTTCATTTTGTTTAAAATGTCTAAGGAAATTTTAAAAATAAATGGCTAAGGCATTTGGAAAGGAAAAGTGGTATTTATTGGCATTTATTTATGAAAATAATGGAAGATAGGAGAAAATGAAGGTGAAAGGTCACAGGTTGCATGTGAGGAGAAAAATGAAGGAAAATAATGGAAAATGAAAAAAATTTAGGCCTAATTGATTAAAGGATTCTGGGGATCAGTTGGTACCTTTTTTCAGTTTAGTTTTGGAGCTCTCTCTCTTTCTCTCTCTCACCCTTATACATTTAGATTTTTTTTGCAACATTTCAACATTGGATCAAGAAAGGAAAAAAAGGAAAATAGGAGGCAATGATAAAACAAGGAGGAGTAGGATCAAGCAACTAAAACAGAATTATTTGCATGTATCGATTTTCATGTGTGGCTTACTTGCTATATTTTGCATGCATGGTGTTGCATGTGTGTTATTTCTTCTCTCTCTATCATTTTCATGGGTTTTTCCAGGTGTGACAGTGTTTTTCAACCTAGCCTTTTCATTTCTGGATAGCCATGGTGTGATGGATTTCTCATGTTTTGTTTAAGATGGATTATTGGATGGATTCAAAGCTAAGTTAGGTGGATCTTTTAATGAAATAAAACATGGCCTAGTAACCCTTGAACCTGACTGTGGGTTCTGGTAAATATAGAAAATGTGTTGCCTTAGTGGGCCTAGGAATACTCAATCAGTTAATGGTGGGATATACAGTAAATACTAGAGGTGAGTTCTCTCCATCAGGCCAAGGAATCTTGGGATGAGATTTATGGTAAAGCCCGATGAGTGGAGTCTCGGTTATGGCCTAGTGATCCCTGGATTGGATTGTGGATTGTGGTAATCCTAGAGACTAGGAGAGAGGAAAATTCCTCATGGTGTACGTGGAGAAATCCAGTGGCATCCATGCTTGTTTGGCCTAGTGATATGGTGGAGATCATGGTAAAAAATGTTATTACATGTTTATCATTTTTACCTAGTGTTTTGGTGTGTATTACAATAAATCCCAATTTCTATTGATGAGGGTGAGGTGGTTTAGCTTTGGGATGCCCTGATTTGTTCTTTTGGTTTGAGTCCCACATTCATGTTTGGAATACGGAACAGGGGTGATTGGCTGAAAAGATATTTGCCTCAACCAATCTATGGTCAGGTGAAACGTGGTAGTCCATAACGGTTTGGTTTTTGCATTCATTAATAAGAGGTTCCTTCCTTGGTATTTTATGTGTAAATGTATCGATGCATTGTATGTGGATTGTATGGTTGATGTATCCTTGATATTCTTGTTGTTATTATGTTGGTTATAAACATGTATTATGACAATGATGATGTATGGCTCTCCTCATGTTTTTATTTGTAAATGAATGAACAATGTATCTATGACCTAATAGATGATAATGCAGCTAATGATGTAAGGGAACAATGCTTCTTAGTGATTCTAAGTTAAGTATGAGACCCCTATGCTCAAATATGTTATTTAGACCTATAGATTATATATTTGCGACATGTTAGATGAAATGTCTGTCATGTAAAATAGTGGTATAGTTAATTCCTTGTTCAAGTAAATGCATTTGTATCATTATTATGTTGTTATGTTTTAGTTTTGAAAGTGTCATGGAGTTTAGAGTAGTGACCTGGGCTTTGGGCCTAAAATGTGGCAAAAAATTCATGGTTGCAGGCTTAGAATGACTGGGAAAAGTCCCCAATTGCATGCATACCCATGTTTTGTGTGTGACTAGAGGTTTCCAGTCACACTCTTTCCCATGTGAAGCATGCGACTGGGGGGTTGATGCTCGAAAAAGGTTATTTTGAATGCAGGGGCTAGCCTTTTGTAAGCTTTTCATGGCTCCTGAGTGTCCTATAGCAGGTGCATAAGGTATCTATGATTGTGTGGTGTTAGTTCCACTTCCTTAAGGTGACCTAGGAGGTTGACAGGTTACTTGTGTAGATATGGGAGGAGGGTGTTACGTGATGCAGAATTGAAAACTTTTTATACCTACTTTCCCTAATTTTTCTTACCATTTTGACTTCCAAAGCTATTTTTGCCACTTTGACATTCATATTGAATACAATATGTTTCATTTTGTACGTTAACCTTATGATATATTTTTTCTTGTAATTTAACATAAAAACTAATTGCTTTATGATATTTCATTAACAAATTAAATAAGGGTTGTCTTAAGTTGTCTGGCATATTGAGGTGTTCTTACACGAAAACATTTTCCCTGATTTTTCCTCACAAATAATGGAATAAATATTCCATTTTCCATGTTGATACACATTGATCTTGTTTCGGATACTTTGTTCTCCTATTTTTAGTAATGCAAGAAAAACACCTGAATAGGTTAAGCTTGATCATTTTTATTATATGGAATCTATGACTATGGACAGAAGTGCCTTCCCTTGACTGGGTAGCTTAGTATAGAACACCATAAAGGCAAACTAGCTATTGTTTTCCTTAAATTAAATAGATAATGGGATGAAGCCTACCTTTGATCTGACATATGCTTCACTCTTTTCTTGGCTTGAATGCTCCAATCCTAGCTCCCGTTACCAAAACTATAACCTACACAACCAGAAAATACAAGCCAATGATATATAGAATCTGTTGTTCCTTTGTAGATAGTTCTAGGCTAAGGAACTGTGCTAAATGATATAAGTTAAGTTTTTTATTTTGATTTTAATTGGATGAATTGTTAGGGTCTTATATTTCATAGGATCTCAAGGTGATTGAGTTTATTATATCTATCAAATTTATTTTGTAAAATGATTTCCAATCTACAACTAATTTAAAAAAAAAAAGGAAAAAAGAGGAAGAATATGAACCCCATCAAAAAGAGAAAACAACAAATTATGAAAGTGTTGCACCTTCAAATGCCACTACTCTTAGTTTAGCTTATTTTTGAAAATAAATTGTTTGTAGCTTGTTTAAAATGCCATAAAATTTCAATAGAATTCAATCATGCAGTTTAAGCATGATTTAATTAGGTTTAAATTGCTTGTTTTTAGGTAGTGAAAAATGATTTGTCAAATTATTTAATCTTGACAGATCAATAGTTAGGAAAAAAATAGAAATTGGTTCAATAATTTAATCTGAACCAAAGAAGGAATAATTCATAGAAGTAGATTAGTTGATAAAAGGAAATTTTTTGACTTTCTAGTCTAAATGCGATGAAAGAGAAAATTGTTAAAATGTTAAGATACGATATGGATGCAAAAGAATGAAAAAGTTAAAAATGTTTGGAAAAATTGATTGTCTTACTGAAATCTATATCAATAAAATGATAGGTGTCAGCTACCCTAAATAAATAAGGAAAACGAAATAAAATGTTAGTGAAGCAAAAGGAAAAGGAAAGCTTCATTTATGTTTTAAAAAATTCACTGGCCGCTAGTCTAAATGTGCCCAATAAATAAGATTGATTTATATGGTTTAAAAACACTATCCTAAGAATTTTTTCCCATATTCCAAGTTTTAATACCATATAAAAAAAATCACCCCGCCATTTATCCCTTTTCATTTTCATTTTCCCTAAGTCATTCCATTTTTATATCATTACCGCACATTCAAATTGCTTTTTGCATCGGCGAAATCGCAAAATCATTTAATTTCCATCTCCTACAAACCTTCCTAAATGCGATATGTGATGATAGTGGGACCCATTCACCCATCACGCACAAATAAACCTTACCCTTTTTGGCCTTTCCTCTTTATATTTATGCTTTACCTTTTTCACACTGCTATATCATTGTTTCCACTTACCTCCGCCTTCCTGATTCCCTGATTGTGATTAAAGTGGGGCAATTTATCCCTACCACGTCACCCATTCCCCCACCATCCATTGCACATTGAAAAATATACCACATCGCATATTGGAAAAAATGACCTATTCCATTTCACCAACTGTTAAAACTTGCAATCATTGATGCACGATATGTATCGCATTACACATATCTTAACTTTTCGCTCATCTCATTTCGCAAAATTTAAAGTTTAACCATATTCCCATAACATATCCAGTCCCGATTGTGATTTGCGATGCGGTTGGCCCCACCATAATACTCCGCTCACCGCTATATGTCGTTCCTTCACTGCCATTCCGATTCCATTGCTTACACATCATTGAAACTATCACCCTCCCTCCACGTCACCTCTGCACTTTGAATTGCATCGTCGATTCCATTTCTCATAACATAAACTGTAAAACATGTGATGTGTGATATTTCTATGGATGCGATAAAGTTCAGAACTATGTTGGGAAAAATACTGAGAGGGGGGGGTGAATCAGTATTTAGAGCTGACTGAATTTTTTTTCACTTTTCCTTTCTCTTAAAACCATAGGCTACTTTACTGAACCCAACTCGCGTATACATGCGGATATCCTTTAGAAAACTTGCGTATGTCTAGAGATCTTATTATGCATTTAATTATTTACTTAGTTCATTGCATCATTCATTCATCAGATTTTTAGTAATCAGTAAGCATGTGCAGTAATAACAGAATAAACGATCACACATAAGCAACACACATGAACACTAGTATTTAAGGTGGAAATCCAATTCGGAAGAACACCACCGCTGTCGTCGTCTCTGTCTTCAATATTTATTATAAAGAAAACTTCTTACAACTTTGTACTGGCGTAGACTCATACCAGCACGTAGGCACCCACCTGCAGAACGCTGCAACATTCTCTCGTTCTCTAGCCACTACTAGACAGGAGCTCCAACCCCCTGATCTCGTTTACCAGCCTCTCTTGGAAGGGAGCTACTACCCCCTGCTCTCATTTACCAGCCTCTCCTAGAAGGGAGATACTACCCCCTGATCTCGTTTACCAGCTACCACTGGAAGGGAGCTACAACCCCCTCACTGAAGGCTTCGACCCTCAGCACCACTGTGGACCACGTTTCATCAATTTTCATACTAGATCAAATAGCTTCCACACAACATACCTTGTAGGCCACTTTTCATCAGATTTTTAGACTCGACCCACTCCACACATTTAAGCTCAACATATATCAAAATGAAACTTATAACCCCATCAATTCATTCATTGAATCATCAACCAATCAACCAACAACTTGATCTTTAATCAACAGCATAATCAACATTTAAAAAACCCAGATATGTATGAATACATCATTGACAGATAGTAGTAAAACAGCAAAGCAGATTAGACATTTCATTCCACATACTTCAGCAAAACCCTAGATTCCATACGCGCTTTTACTTCACTGAACATGCATATATACGTGCTTTCACAGAGACAAACCTGCGTATACATCTGCACATTTTTCAGGACTGACCTCATATTCCATACGCGCATATATACGCGCTTTCTCTGCCATGAACCTGCGTATAGTTTTGCAAACATTGTAGGGCTGCACACTCTTCAGAACAGATAAATAGCTCAGATCTTACCCTTTACTTCAGCAAAGATTCTCCAGATCACAGATCTAACCATTCCATAAACAGATCTAGAAAATACATAGTCATTTCAGATCTAGAGATCCCTCTTCATCATTTTCTTCATAGGTGCATTATTAATTCAGATCAATCAATAAAATGTTACCCATTCCATGCAGATATAATTCAGAGTGAAGTATTCATTAAAACCTAGACCTATGCACACTCTTGCACTATGATCTTCTTCTCCTTATATAGATTTAGCTTCTGTCAATACCATGAGTCAAAACCACTCAACCGCTGATGGTATTCCTGGATGGGATCAAATAGATAATCCAGTGCTCAATAGTGTGGGCCAATACCATGGTCATGTCCCCTGGTTTTATAAATTTAGAGCACAAATAGGCATACGCTACTTGGTACGTACTTTTACGCGTACATACGCTACCTTGACTTTACAAACCCGTGTATGCTTTGTGACATATCTTATTCATCATTACTCTGGCACTTACTGGAATTCTTTTCCCTGTCACATCTAAACTAATCTATAGATACATCATTAAAAAATAGGTTTCTATCCAAAGAAAACTCATCAAGTCAGTTTCCATCAAGGACAACTTCATCAAGTAGGTTGCCATCAAGGACAACACATTACATCATATTGCCAAAAATCTCCCCCTTTGGACTTGATGGCAACCATGATGGTGTTTGATCACCATAATAGATAGATACATTGATTATAACCATTATTCAAACACCATGATACTCTCCCCCTTTGACATCAAGGGCAAAGGGCAGATCAAAACCAAAAAAGGTTTTTCTTCTCTTGTAGAAAGAAGAGCTCTGTAGATCTGATGTGCACTGAAGTTACCATACTTGCTCCCCCTTATTTCATGCTGAATCTTCAAACATATTTTTCAATGAAGTACATGACTCTATGACCTTTCCTATCACCAAGGACTCATACTTACATCAATGATCCAACCAAGTGGATTTACATATGTGACTCAAGTATCCAACCAAGTGGGTTTAAATATTTTGACTCAACTACCCAACCAAGTGGGTTTACAAATTTGAACAAGTCCTTACATGATTGAATATTACAATTTTACATCATAGGTCTCAACATAACCTTTTCATCAAATTACAAATATGAATTTTTATAACCAATACCAAAAAGACCTCAAGAGAGAGATCATATTTCAGAACCATCATAATGCCAACAATGCATTACTCTCAGCAAGGCTAATGTTCCCCCTGAAACTGTGCTCCTGTTCTTGAGCCATCTCACTGTTTTCCTTAACAGAAAAATATACGCTTCTGTATCCATTGGAACTCACGTGTATCCGCGGATTTAGTTCCTAAAACCCACGTATAGAAAGTGAAAGACAGAAAAATTTCATAATTCCATCTCCCCCTGAACTTATACCACTTGTACCTGTCTTCTTCACATCAGATGCACTGTTAGAAATAAACATAACCAGAATTTCCAAACCAACCATGGGAATCACCATATATTGCTCCCCATGTGATGATACATTACTAATTCCTATAATGTATCTCACTTCAATCCTGCAGTCATTATGAGAGTAAACTTTAGAAGCGGATGACTGCAGTAGGGTCAATATTCCCTATGTTTTTGACCGGTGCCTCTTCTTTTTCCATCTTTGCTTGAAATTTCTTATTGTGTGCTGGTAATTCTCCAATTTTTCAGATTTGTTCATCATACTTAACCTGCAATCAGTGACCTTATGCCCAAATGAGTTACAATAGAAACAATATCCATGAAAGCAATCCTTCTTTCTTGTTTTATGCAATTCTTTAACAATCAGATCCCTTTCTTTTGTGAAATTATCATCATCCATGGTAGATGCCATGAACACTTGCAGATCTTGGTCAGAATCTTCTTCATCCTCATTTGACACTTCATCATTATCTTCATTTGTATAATAACTCTTTCCCTTTTCAAATTGTTTCCCTTTATCATGATTTTCTTCATAAGGACATTTAGCAGCATAATGACCAACTTTTCCACAAGAAAAACACTTGAAGGGAAGCTATCCTCTGAATCTTCTAGTACCTGGTTGGAGTCTTCTCACAAAATTTTCTTCTTTTTCTTCTGATATATAACTTGATTCCTTGACAACTTCCTTTTCTTTTCCTTTTGCACATGCTTTAAAGGCAGCTTCTCTGATTTGAGGGGGACCTCCTTTTCTCATTTCAAAAGCAGTCAGTATACCATGTAGTTGAACAATAGTAAGAGTTTGCAGATCTTGCTTTTCTTCAATAGCTGATACTTTTGACTCAAATTTTGAAGTTGAAGATCTTAAGAATTTTTCCACCAGAGTAGTATTAGTTATGGTTTCACCCAAATTTCTCATACAATCTACAATATCATCTAGACGTAAAAAGAAACTGGCAACACTCTCATCACTATGCATCCTTAAATTTTCATATTCAATTCTGAGAGTTTGGAGTTTTGCACTTTTTACCTTTGTATCTCCTTCATAGCTTTGAATGATTTTGTCCCACATTTCTTTTGCTGAATTTAGCTACATCACTTTGACAAATTCTGATTCATATATGCTTCCTAATAAAACATTGACTGATTTGGCATTGATTACATATTTCTTCCTTTCTGCTTCATCAGTAGGAATAATTTTCGGATACTGATAACCTTCTTCCATGATTGCCCATACTTCTTCACCAAGACTTTTCAAATATGTTTTTGTTTGTATCTTCCAGAATAACAGATTAATTCCATTGAATAGAGGTGGCCTTATAGAAAATACTCCTTCATGACTTCCCATTGTGACAGATCTTCTTCAAGTGATCAAGCTCCTTCAGAAGGACCTGCTCTGATACCAATTGTTGGGAAAAATACTGAGAGGGGGGGGGGGGGGGGTGGGGTGAATCAGTATTTAGCGTTGACTGAAAACTTTTTCACTTTTCCTTTCTCTTAAAACCATACACTACTTTACTAAACCCAACTCACGTATACACTTGGATATCCTTAAGAAAAATTGTTTATGTCCAGAGATCTTATTGTGCATTTAATTATATACTTAGGTCATTGCATCATTCATTCATCAGATGTTTAGAAATTAGTAAGTATGTGCAGTAATAACAGAATAAACCATCACACATAAGCAACACACATGAACACCAGTATTTAAGGTGGAAACCACCACTGCCGTCATCTCTATCTTCAATATTTATTATAAAGAAAACTTCTTACAAATTTGTACCGGCGCAGACTCATACCAGCACGCAGGAACCCACCTGTAGAAGGCTACAACCTTCTCTCGTTCTCCAGCCACTACTAGAAGGGAGCTCCAACCCCTTGATCTTGTTTACTAGCCTCTCCTGGAAGGGAGCTACTACCCCTTGCTCTCGTTTACCAGCCTCTCCTGGAAGGGAGATACTACCCCCTGCTCTCATTTACCATCTACCACTAGAAGGGAGCTACAACCCCCTCAATGAAGGCTTCGACCCTCAACACCACTGCGGACCACGTTTCATCAATTTTCATACTGAATCCAACAACTTCCACACAACATACCTTGTAGGCCACTTTTCATTAGATTTTTAGACTCGACCCACTCCACACATTTAAGCTCAACATATATCAAACTAAAACTTATAACCCCATCAATTCATTCATTGAATCATCAACCAATCAACCAAAAACTTGATCTTTAATCAGTAGCATAATCAACATTCAAAAAACCCAGATCTGTATGAATACATCATTGACAGATAGTAGTAAAACAGCAAAACAAATCAGCAAAACAAATCAGAAATTTCATTCCACATACTTCAGCAAAACCCTAGATTCCATACATGCTTTTACTTCACTAAACCTATGTATATACGCGCTTTCACAGAGACAAACCTACGTATACATCTACACATTTTTCAGAACTGACCTCATATTCCATACGCGCTATTGCTGAAACCAACCCGCGTATATACATGCTTTCTCTGCCACAAACCTGCATATAGTTCTGAAAACATTGTAGGGATGCGCACTTTTCAGAACAGATAATAGCTCAAATCCTACCCTTTACTTCAGCAAAGATTCGCCAGATCACAGATCCATTCCATAAACATATCTAGAAAATACATAGTCATTTCAGATCTAGAGATCCCTCTTCATCATTTTCTTCATAGGTGCATTATTAATTCAGATCAATCAATAAATTGTTACCCATTCCATGCATATATACTTCAGAGTGAAGTATTCATTAAAACCCAGACCTATGCACACTCTTGCACTATGATCTTCTTCTCCTTATATAGATTTAGCCTTTGTCAATACCATGAGTCAAAACCACTCAACCGCTGATGGTATTCCTGGACGGGATCAAATAGATAATCCAACGCTCAATAGTGTGGGCCAATACCATGGTCATGTCCCCTGGTTTTATAAATTTAGAGCACAAATAGGCATACGCTACTTGGTACGTACTTTTCCGCGTACATACGCTACTTTGATTTTACAAACCCGTGTATGCTTTGTGACATATCTTATTCATCATTACTATGGCACTGACTGGAATTATTTTCTCTGTCACATCTGAACTAATCTATAGATACATCATTAATAAATAGGTTGTTATCCAAATACAACTCATCAATTCGGTTTCCATCAAGGAAAACTTCATTAAGTAGGTTGCCATCAAGGACAACACATTGCATCATATTGCCAACAATCTCCCCCTTTGGACTTGATGACAACCATGATGGTGTTTGATCACCATAATAGATAGATACATTCATTATAACAATTATTCAAACACCATGATACTCTCCCCCTTTGACATCAAGGGAAAAGGGTGGATCAAAACCAAACAAGGTTTTTCTTCTCTTGTAAAAAGAAGAGCTCTATAGATATGATGTGCATTGAAGTTACCATGCTTGCTCCCCCTCAGTTCATGCTGAATCTTCAAACATATTTTCAATGAAGTACATGACTCTATGACCTTTCCTATCACCAAGGACTCATACTTACATCAATGATCCAACCAAGTGGATTTACATATGTGACTCAAGTATCCAACCAAGTGGGTTTAAATATTTTGACTCAACCACCCAACCAAGTGGGTTTACAAATTTGAACAAGTCCTTACATGACTGAATATTACAATTTTACATCATAGGTCTCAAAATAACCTTTTCATCAAATTACAAATATGACATTTTATAACCAATACCAAAAAGACCTCAAGAGAGAGATCATATTTCAGAACCATCATAATGACAACAATGCATTACTCTCAGCAAGGCTAATGCTCCCCTTGAAACTGTGCTCCTGTTCTTGAGCCATCTCACTATTTTCCTTAAAAGAAAAACATACACTTATGTATCCATTGGAACTCCTGTGTATACGTGGCTTTAGTTCATGAAACCCGTGTATAGAAAGTGAAATACAGAAAAATTTCATAATTCCATCTCCCCCTGAACTTATACCACTTGTACCTATCTTCTTCACATCAGATGCACTGTTAGAAATAAACATAACCATAATTTCCAAACCAACCATGGGAATCACCATATATTGCTACCCCTGTGATGATACATTACTAATTCCTATAATGTATCTCATTTCACTCCTGCAGTCATTATGAGAAGTAAAATTTAGAAGCGGATGACTACAGTAGGGTTATTATTCCCTACGTTTTTGACTGGTGCCTATTCTTTTTCCATCTTTGCTTGAAATTTCTTATTGTGTGCTGGTTATTCTCCAATTTTTCAGATCTGTTCATCATAATTAACTTGAAATCAATGACCTTATGCCCAAATGAGTTACAATAGAAACAATATCCATGAAAGCCATCCTTCTTTCTTGTTTTATGCAATTCTTTAACAATCAGATCCCTTTCTTTTGTGAAATTATCATCATCCATGGTAGATGCCATGATCACTTGCAGATCTTGGTCAGAATCTTCTTCATCCTCATTTTACACTTCATCATTATCTTCATTTGTATAATAACTCTTTCACTTTTCAAATTGTTTCCCTTTATCATGATTTTCTTCATAAGGACATTTAGCAGCATAATGACCAACTCTTCCACAAGAAAAACACTTGAAGGGAATCTTACCTCTGAATTTTCCAGTACCTGGTTGGATTCTTCTCACAAAATTTGCTTCTTCTTCTTCTGATATATAACTTGATTCCTTGAAAAATTCCTTTTCTTTTCCTTTTGCACATGCTTTAAAGGCAACTTCTCTGATTTGAGGGGGACCTCCTTTTATCATTTCAAAAGCAGTCAGTATACCATGTAGTTGAACAATAGTAAGAGTTTGCAGATCTTTCTTTTCTTCAATAGCTGATACTTTTGACTCAAATTTTGAAGTCAAAGATCTTAAGAATTTTTCCACCATAGTAGTATCAGTTATGGTTTCACCCAAATTTCTCATACGATTTACAATATCGTCTAGACGTAAAAAGAAACTAGCAACACTCTCATCACTATGCATCCTTAAATTTTCATATTCAATTCTGAGAGTTTGGAGTTTTGCACTTTTTACCTTTGTATCTCCTTCATAGCTTTGAATTATTTTGTCCCATTTTTCTTTCGCTGAATTTAGCTGCATCACTTTGACAAATTCTGATTCAGACATGCTTCCTAATAAAACATTGACTGCTTTGGTATTGATTACATATTTCTTCCTTTCTGCTTCATTAGTAGGAATAATTGTCAGATACTGATAACCTTCTTCCACGATTTCCCATACTTCTGCACCAAGACTTTGCAAATATGTTTTTGTTCGTATCATCCAGAGTAACAGATTACTTCCATTGAATAGAGGTGGAATTATAGAAAATACTCCTTCATGACTTCCCATTGCGACAGATCTCCTTCAAGCGATCAAGCTCCTTCAGAAGGACCTGCTCTGATACCAATTGTTGGGAAAAATACTGAGAGGGGGGGGGGGGGGGGGGGTGAATCAGTATTTAGAGCTGACTAAATTTTTTTTCACTTTTCCTTTCTCTTAAAACCATACGCTACTTTACTGAACCCAACTCGCGTATACACGCGGATATCCTTAAGAAAACTTGCGTATGTCCAGAGATCTTATTATGCATTTAATTATTTACTTAGTTCATTCCATCATTCATTCATCAGATGTTTAGTAATCAGTAAGCATGTGCAGTAATAACAGAATAAACCATCACACATAAGAAACACACATGAACACCAGTATTTAAGGTGAAAACCCAATTCGGGAGAAAACCACCGCTGCCGTCATCTCTGTCTTCAATATTTATTGTAAAGAAAAATTCTTACAACTTTGTATTGGCGCAGACTCATACCAGCACGTAGGCACCCACCTGTAGAAGGCTGCAACCTTCTCTCATTCTCCAGCCACTACTGGAAGGGAGCTCCAACCCCCTGATCTCGTTTACCAGCCTCTCGTAGAAGGGAGCTACTACCCCCTGCTCTCGTTTACCAGCCTCTTCTGGAAGGGAGCTACCACACCCTGCTCTCGTTTACCAGCTACCACTCGAAGGGAGCTACAACCCCCTCACTGAATGCTTCAACCCTCAGCACCACTGCGGACCACGTTTCATCAATTTTTATACTGGATCCAACAACTTCCACACAACATACCTTGCAGGACACTTTTCATTAGATTTTCAGACTCGACCCACTCCACACATTTAAGCTCAACATACATCAAACTGAAACTTATAACCCCATCAATTCATTCATTGAATCATCAACCAATCAACCAACAACTTGATCTTTAATCAGCAGCATAATCAACATTCAAACAACCCAGATCTGTATGAATACATTATTGACAGATAGTAGTAAAACAACAAAATAGATCTGACATTTCATTCCACATACTTCAGAAAAACCCTAGATTCCATACGCGCTTTTATTTCACTGAACCTGCGTATATACGTGCTTTCACAGAGACAGACCTGCATATACATCTGCACATTTTTCAGGACTTACCTCATATTCCATACGCGTTATTGCTGAAACCAACCCGCGTATATACGCGCTTTCTCTGCCATGAACCTGCGTATAGTTCTGCAAACATTGTAGGGCTGCACACTCTTCAGAATAGATAACTAGCTCAAATCTTACCCTTTACTTCAGCAAAGATTTGCCAGATCACATATCTAACCATTCCATAAACAGATCTAGAAAATACATAGTCATTTCAGATCTAGAGATCCCTCTTCATCATTTTCTTCATAGGTGCATTATTAATTCAGATCAATCAATAAAATGTTACCCATTCCATGCAGATATAATTCAAAGTGAAGTATTCATTAAAACCCAGACCTATGCACACTCTTGCACTATGATATTCTTGTCCTTATATAGATTTAGCCTTTGTCAATACCATGAGTCAAAACCACTCAACCGCTGATGGTATTCCTGGACAGGATCAAATAGATAATCCAACGCTCAATACTGTGGGCCAATACCATGGTCATGTCCCCTGGTTTTATAAATTTAGAGCACAAATAGGCATACGCTACTTGGTACGTACTTTTCCGCGTACATATGCTACTTTGAATTTACAAATCTGCGTATGCTTTGTGACATATATTATTCATCATTACTCTGGCACTTACTGGAATTATTTTCTCTGTCACATCTGAACTAATCTGTAGATACATCATTAAAAAATAGGTTGCTATCCAAAGACAACTCATCAAGTCAGTTTCCATCAAGGACAACTTCATCATGTAGGTTGCCATCAAGGAAAACACATTGCATCATATTGCCAACAAACTAAAGCCTATAGGATTTCCAGTCTGGTTATATGTTTTCTTTTATGCTGTTTTGTTCAAAAAAGGGTTAAACATGACAGAAAGGACTTAGGTAGCAAATTGACACCACGGGTCAATATAGGCAAAGGTCGTTCATACAACAGATTTCAGTAGCACAACACTCATTTTTCCAGAACAGTACTAAAATGGTGGTGACTCAGAAATAGTCTTCTAGCAAAACAGGGCTAGAAATGTAGATGCGTTCTGTTTAGATCGATTTCTTTCCTTTCAATTAATTTTGAGAAATTATAGGTTGCCTTGTCACACATGCATTGATTGTAATTTGTTTTTATTTTTATATAAATACTTCAGTTTTGGAAGTATCAAGGTGTTGTAGCCGCTACAACACCACCCAAAATTTTGGGTATATTTAAAATTTCGGGTTCCCCCTCTGCTCGCTTAGGCATTGGAGTCTTTAACCTGATCTGCAATCGACTACATCCCAGTGACCTATCCCCAACCCCTCATGAGTTGTCTCGCCATCATGATTAGATTTCCTTAGTGCAATCACGCCATATGTGGGGAGGATCATCCAGCGTGCGCCCGAACACTCTTGTCGCAGTCACGCCATATGTGATAAGATTGACATACATATGTTTGAATAGAAACCTGTCTTGTATCGATCATTAAAATCTCCCTCGCCATGGGTCATTAAGCAAGTTGCTTGAATACCTCTCTTATTCTCATTGGTCTCATATGTTTTATCTAGGGACACCTTTCGCGAAGAATAACTATGAACTAATTAATGTGATGTGTTTATGCAGGCCAATCCCCGACAAATAAACTCATCAATGATTGTCATGGCACTGAGGGAATAAGATTGAGCTCAATGACAAGGATGCACCCAAAAGTGTGGTGTAAGAGCAAGTCAACATTTTCAGAGGGATGATGATGTGTCGTGTGTTCATTCCCTCAAAGAAACAAGGAGGCACTAGGCACCAGGAAAATCTTATGATAACACCGTTGATATTAAAAGATAAGGGTTTATTGCGTCAGTAACGGAGGTGCCATCTCAAGAACGCACATTTTGATGTTGGAAAGACAATGACGCAGCAAAAGGGGTCGCTTCTATATTCCGCAGTACCTCCTCATCCATCAAAGTACAGAGGTAGAGATGATCGTTCAGGAAATAGGTGTATTAATAGTGTTGGCGCAATTTTAAATACCTAAATGTACCTTTGAGAAGCAAGTTGTTGTCACACCCTAAGCTGCAAGGCAGGCGCAAATGTGTGGACCAAAGATTGGTTTTGTACAATTAAGCTAAGGCAGAATTGATGTGGTTTCAAAGCCATGGACCAAGGTGACATTTTGACCCATTGAGTTTAAGCGCAAATACATGTGGCTTCCGAACCATATGGAGGAGGAAAATCGTATAAAAATGTATGGGAGACATACTATTGAGCTCGAATATGTTGATGCCGAGTTTTTTAAGTTGTGTTAAAAGGTTTGGTTCAACACGGCAGCGGATATGATAAGGACTATGGTGTGTTGCATGACAATCTACAACTATGTTTTAAGACTGCCTAGCGAAACATTACAGTAGGATCAAATACTTATATGCCTAAGTCGTATGTCAGAATGTTCGAGGCATATACATATATATGTAATGGTGGTCAACGTTACAACTAAAATGACGGTCAAAATTATATGAAAATGCATTATGGTTTAACGTAGCCTTTCCTATGGCCGAGTTTATTCTTTGAAAATAGATACACAATATATAGTCGGAATTTGCAGAATGGTCCAACGGTGCTACATGGATTCGAACGTGCAATATTTACGTTGCATGTAATGGTCAAAGTTACGTTGAAATTCAGCGCAGGATGACATGGACACATTGCATGCGGCGCAATGGTCGATGGCGCAAAAGGTCCAGCGAATGTTTGGTCCGACGGTCAGCCTTACGTGGAAAGCTGGCGCAACGAAATTACAAGGCCACGTGCAGGGATCCCAACGATTACATGGCATGGAGCCCAACGAGCGTTGGCCGGTCTTCCCAGCTCGGTAAATAATGGATCGGATATATTATATTGTTGTAAAAAAAAACCATAGTGACGTGCTACCATGACTTCGGTGTGTTAGAAACGTGGCGCAGTCGTGCGTAGACATGTCATGTGGAGCCAATCATTCGATGGCACGATGCAATCTATGCTGAAGCACTTGAGGCAGACACGTAAGGTGATCAACTCTACGTTTCAAATAGTGGAACAAAGCCAACGTTTACGTTGCATGGGCGCCAATGTTTCGATGCATGGTGGTCACGTTTACAAATCTGGAGCAATATACATCTATGGCATGGAACACATGAAGTCCAACGTAGCAGGGCACGGATACGCATGGACATGTGGCATTAGAATATAACGCTCAATGGTTGTATTGTGAAAACGTAGAGCGGGTGCAAAGGTACGAGGGCTGTTTCAAACCTGCGGAAAATGTTTGGAGTGAGTTACATATCAAGCGGTCAACAGGAAGTGGAAATGGGGCGCATAAATCCATGGGCACATTTGTATGAGACGTGATATTTCGATTGGATCAAAGGTTTGTATCTCTGAAGTTCCCATCCGTAATAAACGCTTGCAGCAGTATATATATAAGTGGTAGAACTTTGCGTTTCGATATGGAGCACATATATATAATGTCCAACTATTATGTGGGGGCGTTAAACAAGAACCCTATACGAAAACCAATGACGACGGTGATATAATAATCATCGTGCGGATACAATATTATATGAAGGTATCAGCGCAATTTTATACCCATGGATAAACGCTTAGAGGATTCAAAGGCTGTGTTTTTAACAGAGAGCAAAATACTTTAACAAACCTACAGTGGCCACGCTGCAGTATGGTATCTTGACAATCAAAAAGCCGCAAGGTGGAGTTTTCCACGTGGCTATCCCAAAATTTATGCGGCAACATCGCAAAAGAACCTTGCGTTTTGAGTAAGTATAGAAAAATATCAATACTGAAGGCGAATGCATCACAAACTGTAGTCGTGGGCCGAAAAGCCAGTGCCATAAAAGGCATGTTGCGTTACATTGCAGAGGGGCGGATGAGATCTGATTTTTGCAGCCTCGACAGCAATATTCCAGGAGACAATCACGCTGCAAACCTACTATTAGTAACCTGCGCTGGTCCCATTTAGAAGGCCGTTATCGTTTCATAGTCAGTGGACGCTGAATTTGCGATGATGCCACTTCTGATCTTGACCAGCTGTCTTCGGAGAGCCAAATTTTCTGTCCAAAAGCAGTGAAAAATAGACCACACAGCAAGCAGTGCGTTTTCAATCTACCAAAAGGAGGTCGCATCCGTTCTGAGGTCGCACAGTCGCAACATGTGCCTCCACGCACGAAACGCGACTATGCGACTCTGCGACTCTGCCGAGGTCGCAAAAGAATGTGTTTAAGACTAAAAGAGTCGCATCACACAGCAAAGAACAGATTCACACATCCGCAGCAATGAGAATGGCCGAAATGCTATATGTGGCATATCAAGATCGACTTACTGCTATATCGACCCATCAAATCGAAGTTTCTTTCGCCGGGAGCAAGAGCCGCATTCGTTGAAGATGGATCCCATGAAGTCTGACCATGAATTCTCATTTGGGAAAAAATTTCTAGTCCGACTCGACTGACAAGCTTCTGATTCATTCCAAGGAGTCGAGTCCTTCTCACATATTCACAGCTGAGCTCTCATTGCATGAGCACTTGAATGTAGCTCTCTCACAGTCGTATGACCAACTTCAGTTCCAACTCCGGATCATCAATACTGGCTAGCGTGATGCTGTGGAGGAAAGAAATGATGCGCTAGAACAATCAGATTTTAAACAGAGAATTTCAAGCTGCGTGCAACAATGAAAGTTCGTCCTCTTTACAGCGAAGCGAGTGATATTGAACACTCAACAACCACGATCCGATTTACTCATGGTGGTGTACCTGGAGACAATCCGAGGAAGCCTCATGCTTTGCAATACTCACTTTATCCAGGACTACGCAGGGGTCCAAGCTGATCTTTAAAATCTCCTGGTTTTATGTGCCAATATACCTTTTATGCATCTGCGTTTATATTTTCATTCCTTCCTCAACATGCATAAAATATTTGTATGAGTAAGGCTGATTTAACAGGTTACACATGGCTGATTTAGTTCGCTTAACCGCAGGTTGTATGAGAAGATGCTGATCTGCTCTGTTGTCTTGCAGGTAATGCAAGGAAACAGTAATGCCCATCCGACTTAAGGAGACTGCTAGCTCTCTCCGGAGGACGCGAAGCTATGTTCCAAATCAACCTCAAAAACCTCGTGTTGTGTGGATGCCCAACGTCACCGGCAGATAGAAACTGCTGCCTCACCATGGCGAAGGCTAAGGCTGGCCTCCGGAGAACAAGGCTATGAGATCGCTGAAAGAGAAGTGCAGAAGGGATGATCGTGAGTCTAGGGTCGCATAGTCGCACTCTATGTTAAAAAAATCTGACAACGCGACCCAGCGACCCAGCGACCTGGTCGCAAGGTTGCATTCAGTGTTTCTCCGTTTTGCGACCCCGCGACCCAGCGACCTAGTCGCTAGGTCGCAGGGTCGCACTTCTTCGGTTTTCCGCCTTTTTGCGACCTCGCGACCCAGCGACCTAGTCGCAAGGTCGCAAGGTCGCATGCCTTCGGTTTTTTCACCTTTGCGACCCTGCGACCCAGCGACCTAGTCGCAAGGTCGCAAGGTCGCATGCCTTCGGTTTTTTCACCTTTGCGACCCTGTGACCCAGCGACCTAGTCACAAGGTCGCAAGGTCGCATGCCTTCGGTTTTTACACGATCCGCGACCCTGCGACCCAGTGACCTAGTCGCAAGGTCGCAAGGTCGCATGCCTTCGGTTTTTACACGATCCGCGACCCTGCGACCCAGCGACCTAGTCGCAATGTCGCAAGGTCGCACCTTAGCAATTTTATTACAACTTGCGACCCCGCGACCCAGTCAAGTCGCAGGCCGCAACGACAGCCCAGGTCGCAGGTCGCAACGAAAGCCCAGATCGCAAGTCGCAAAAGGAATGGGTCGCAAGGCAACCCAACGGCCAGGAAGGTGAACAGTCAAGGAAGCCCAACGGGCAGTTTTCGTATTATAAATACTCCTTCGGGAGCTTGTAAGAGGGCTTTTTCCTTTGGAAACTGAAGAGCTACATGGCATTATATTGAAGGATTGTACCCTTACGCATCTGAATATAGAGATACTTGTTTAAACACCCTATGGTTATGATGTGTTTTGCTGTGCAAACACTGTGTGTATTCCTTGTATAGTTTCAGAACATCCCATGATTAATGAAGCTGCACTCTTTATGTCATCATTTATGTGTCATGGCTATCTGTGTTGTATCAATGATGTTTATTTTATCATCTGTTCTAATAATGAATGTTAATGAACTATTTTGTTAGCATTTCGTTTCATCTTTCAGAAGTAAAAGGATATCTCATCATAAAGGACTATTCCTTTTGTGGTCAGAATACCTTATAAGCATTACCCCCAAAAGATGTCTTGCTAATGACATCTCTTGAGGTGTACATGCTTTATTCATAATCTTGCTACGCATAGTGTTTGATTCGGGTCTAATACATCAATCCTGTATTCTGTATCACGTGAATAAGTGTATGTCCGCTGGTTCAATCAGGTTCTTTTGAGACCTAAGGGAAGGCGTCTTAAGCAGTAGCCGGACCCACACCCCGGACGGGATCCCTACTCCAAACGGTTCAAGGTTTAATTGGGACTTTCTACCGGGGAGATCCCCTACTGTTGGCCGGACAAATTTTCCCGTCAACAGAATTGGCGCTAGAAGGAGGGCCTGAACCTCCGACCAGATGTTTAAGGAAAAGGGGAGGGCCAGATGACAAGCTGAGCCCTTAGAGCCTGCAGTTAATGTCATATCTGTAATGGCTCGTTCCCAAATCATTCTCCCGAGATGTTTGTCGGAGTTTTATAAGCCTAGATACTACATCTCCGATGAATTTATTTATCACTTGTCCCCGTTAAAATTTGATGGTGAAAATGGGGTGTCCATAACCCAACACTGTTCAGATTTTTGTGACTTTGGTGAGTACTATGAAATTGACGATGAGGGTTTGTTTTGTTTGCTTTTCTTCCTCACCCTCGGAGGGCGCGCTAAACAATGGTGCCGCACACTGCCGAAAGCTTCCATCCATTCGTTTGAACAACTCGCCCATAAATTACAACAAGCTTTTCACAGGTATAATCCTCATGATGTTGTAATGAAGTTACATCTCATCAGAATGGAACCTCAGGAATCTTTAGGTGAGTTCCTTATCAGATTCGTTCATTATTGTTTTGAGTTCCGTGAGAGGGATGTTGATTGGAAATATTTAGGTGATCAGTTCAAGTATGTGATTTCCCTTGAGCAATTTCAGTTAGATCCTAGTGTTCCCTATGATGACCCGCAAGTTACCGGCTGTTTGGATTTTTTCACTAAGGCTTCCTTGTCCATCTCCCCGAGTCCATTCCACATTCATGCCTCCAAGGAGAGTGTTGCTGATATTCTCGCCCCTCTTCCTGAGTTGTATGGGAGTGGGGTTGTGACCTTGGAAGTCCTGAGTAAGGATAGAGACTGGCAGGAGGATAAAGCTGATTGCACCACCTTTGAGCCTTTAACGTACCATGTCGAATCTAAACATCCCAGTGGATCATTATCTCTTTTGACGCATGAAACCTACCCGGAGCCCACTCGATGTCTCCCTGGACTTAGTCATGAATCTGGTTCACATTCAGATAATGAAACTGCTTCACATTCGGATGATGAATCTTGTTCAGATTCGGGTGACGAATCTGGTTCACAGTCGGATTGCGAATCCGGTTCAGATTCGGATAATGAATCAAGTTCACATTCAGACTATGAATCTGGCTTACATACGTATTATGAATCGACTCCTACCCCGCATAAAGTTTATTCCCTTACAAGGCCTGTCAAATCATTGTGTCCTCTGAACAACACTAATGTGCGTGTTGAAAAGCCTCGTGTGGTTAACGCCCCTGCAATTCAATCTTTTCGTTCATTATTTCCTAGGTTGTTTCTTGATCCCGCCTCACCAGTAATTTCTTCGAGACATTCAAAATTTCCTTATACTGGCATTGGCGACAATCATAAGCACGCAGATGGTGTTTCTCAATCACAGTCCAAAATCGATGAATCTTTTAAATATGATTTTTCTCACTCGGAATCTTTAGACAACCATGGGAGTGATCTCCTATCTGGGCAACTTCAAGATGTCCCCGTTATCGATCCATCCCAGTTGGTAGACCCCAGGGAGCCTAACTTGCTAGGTACACTTGACCAAACCAATGGTTGCAGCGATCACTCCTTATATGAAAACATATTCAATCATACCGCAGACGACTATCACTCGGATCTCTTGGCCGACCCTATGAAGACACCTAAATTCAATGATCTGCTTCGGGGAGATTCAAGTACCCACCAGAAAATCGAAATGCGTCAGCGTCCGCCGAACTTTTCTGAAATGACAATTCCCCAGTACCATGCCCCTTCCAGCATAAACGCGTCGGATTCACCCCATCCTGGCAAATATGGAGAGTCCGACATTTTCGATTATCAATCTGTCAGTGCGCAAACATTCGACCAAATTGATACAAAGCCCACTGACATCTTTCAAATCACTACAATTCACAATCATGCCCATTCGCTTGTTGATCTCGCCAAGCAGTCAAAGTTGGAAAACCCCTTGCTCGAAGGTCCAGATTTTGCTCAAAGCTGTGAGAATTTTCAGGCTCCTTTAAGCGTGGATTCAGATCCCCATACCCTTAACCAAACCCAGGAGCAACCCCGGACTAGGGTTTTCGAAACTAGAATTTCTACGCTCGGATGTGCATGCATCTATAATTCGCCTGGCACTTGCGTATTGTTTCCATTCCATAAAAGTGATGATCCCCAATACCATGATGAGATTTTCGATCAAGTCAACCACCCCCTCTCGGTGAATGTGCTTGAAAATAGGAACTGGCTTACCCATCACCTCTCAAATCCAGGATCATGCATGAATGATTTTGTGTCATTAATAAATAATGTTGAGTTTGAAGAGCATATTGCTGGTTATCAAGATGAGAATGGGATTCAGCTTACGCAATCTGCTCTGGCATGCTCTTTGGTAAGTATCTATGATCATCGTACCGTGGCACCCACTCCAAAGGTAAATTTTGTTGCTACTGCACTTTTTTGGATACTGGCTCTGATCCTAATCATGTCATTGGAGGATGCAAATTAATGCGGTGGCTGCACTGGAAAACTGATTTTACATAACCCGACCGCATCATCGGTTAAACTAGGGTTTAGGTGTTGGCTAGCTAGGACCTGCAATAAAATTTTTAGTTCAGAGTTAATTAGGTTTACTTGCAAAATTTTTACTTCATAGTTAAAAGTGTGTTTGTGGTTTTTATTTACGATTAATATTTTAGGCATCATCATGTTAAAAGTATTTTCCTTTCAATTCCTTTTCAGTTGCTTGTTGTTGCATAAATAATCACTGCTTGTAGTTGCACTTACAACTGGTTGGTCGTTCTCGCACATGGCGTTGCATTGCACCTTGAGTCTCGCTTATTACATTGCGTCGTACTCTCTCTCCCTCACATCATTTTTTGTCATATCGCCTGTCACCTCATGAGCCCTCATTGCAACCCTATCACCTTGCAGTCTTGTTCTGCCTCGCTTGCTGAAACAGTAACCCCATTGTTTTGTGTGAGGTTGCGGTGGCTATCTCAAGAGGCAGCTTTCTCTTAGGACCAGTCATCAAAGTCGCATTATTAACAAGATGCCTATGAGTCTAAACCTATTATCTGGGGAGATACGAGCCGGTTGTCTGTGGGAGACCTGATGAGTTGAAATGGCCCATACCCGTAAGCCTAAGCCTTGTGCCCAGCATAGTCTTGGACGTTTTAATGTGCTGTTCTGCACGCTGCGCCTATTGTGGTGAATGGGATGTGAATGTTTGGCACGAGGGAAAACCCAAATCAGGATATCTTTCAGTTTCTGTAACACAAGAAACAACCTCTCTTGCTCGTAAAATAAGTCGGGATCCCTCGTCCGCCCATGAAAAATAAGTGCCACGAGCACATGAAAATAAGTGCTGTAAGCACATGAAACAAATAAGGGTAAGCGATCGAGAAAGGCTTCCTGCGCAGAGAGGTAATGCGACGACTCCGCCGGGGTACTGACCAGGCTCGCTGGCAGCGGAGCAACGTTTGTGATTTCTTGAAGTGACTCCGCCGGGGTACTGTCCAGGCCTGCTGGCAGTGGAGCAACGCCATAAACTTACTTTAAAAAATCCTGAAAATAATAAACCCACTGCCTTGCTCTTCACATCATCAGCTAGCTACTGGCGTCTGTGAGCTTTCTCTTTGATGTGTTTCTGATTAACGGGACTTAGTTGAGGCACAAGGATTAGGCATACCTGTAAAGGGCCAAAGTAATACAAAGGGTACCCACGGAACTGGTTCAATATTCCCTTGCATCATTATCCGGACTCAGACTATTGTGGTGATGTTGACAGAGATGCTGGATTCTACCAGTGGTTCGCCATTTGTTGTAGCTGCTACAACACCACCCAAAATTTTGGGTATATTTAAAATTTCGGGTTCCCCCTCTGCTCGCTTAGGCATTGGAGTCTTTAACCTGATCTGCAATCGACTACATCCCAGTGACCTATCCCCAACCCCTCATGAGTTGTCTCGCCATCACGATTAGATTTCCTTAGTGCAATCACGCCATATGTGGGGAGGATCATCCAGCGTGCGCCCGAACACTCTTGTCGCAGTCACGCCATATGTGATAAGATTGACATACATATGTTTGAATAGAAACCTGTCTTGTATCGATCATTAAAATCTCCCTCGCCATGGGTCATTAAGCAAGTTGCTTGAATACCTCTCTTATGCTCATTGGTCTCATATGTTTTATCTAGGGACACCTTTCGCGAAGAATAACTATGAACTAATTAATGTGATGTGTTTATGCAGGCCAATCCCCGACAAATAAACTCATCAATGATTCTCATGGCACTGAGGGAATAAGATTGAGCTCAATGACAAGGATGCACCCACAAGTGTGGTGTAAGAGCAAGTCAACATTTTCAGAGGGATGATGATGTGTCGTGTGTTCATTCCCTCAAAGAAACAAGGAGGCACTAGGCACCAGGAAAATCTTATGATAACACCGTTGATATTAAAAGATAAGGGTTTATTGCGTCAGTAACGGAGGTGCCATCTCAAGAACGCACATTTTGATGTTGGCAAGACAATGATGCAGCAAAAGGGGTCGCTTCTATCTTCCGCAGTACCTCCTCATCCATCAAAGTACAGAGGTAGAGATGATCGTTCAGGAAATAGGTGCATTAATAGTGTTGGCGCAATTTTAAATACCTAAATGTACCTTTGAGAAGCAAGTTGTTGTCACACCCTAAGCTGCAAGGCAGGCGCAAATGTGTGGACCAAAGATTGGTTTTGTACAATTAAGCTAAGGCAGAATTGATGTGGTTTCAAAGCCATGGACCAAGGTGACATTTTGACCCATTGAGTTTAAGCGCAAATACATGTGGCTTCCGAACCATATGGAGGAGGAAAATCGTATAAAACTGTATGGGAGACATACTATTGAGCTCGAATATGTTGATGCCGAGTTTTTTTAAGTTGTGTTAAAAGGTTTGGTTCAACACGGCAGCGGATATGATAAGGACTATGGTGTGTTGCATGACAATCTACAACTATGTTTTAAGACTGCCTAGCGAAACATTACAGTAGGATCAAATACTTATATGCCTAAGTCGTATGTCAGAATGTTCGAGGCATATATATATATATGTAATGGTGGTCAACGTTACAACTAAAACGACGGTCAAAATTATATGAAAATGCATTATGGTTTAACGTAGCCTTTCCTATGGCCGAGTTTATTCTTTGAAAATAGATACACAATATATAGTCGGAATTTGCAGAATGGTCCAACGGTGCTACATGGATTCGAACGTGCAATATTTACGTTGCATGTAATGGTCAAAGTTACGTTGAAATTCAGCGCAGGATGACATGGACACATTGCATGCGGCGCAATGGTCGATGGCGCAAAGGGTCCAGCGAATGTTTGGTCCGACGGTCAGCCTTACGTGGAAAGCTGGCGCAACGAAATTACAAGGCCACGTGCAGGGATCCCAACGATTACATGGCATGGAGCCCAACGAGCGTTGGCCGGTCTTCCCAGCTCGGTAAATAATGGAGCGGATATATTATATTGTTGTAAAAAAAACCACAGTGACATGCTACCATGACTTCGGTGTGTTAGAAACGTGGCGCAGTCGTGCGTAGACATGTTATGTGGAGCCAATCATTCGATGGCACGATGCAATCTATGCTGAAGCACTTGAAGCAGACACGTAAGGCAATCAACTCTACGTTTCAAATAGTGGAACAAAGCCAACGTTTACGTTGCATGGGCGCCAATGTTTCGATGCATGGTGGTCACGTTTACAAATCTGGAGCAATATACATCTATGGCATGGAACACATGAAGTCCAACGTAGCAGGGCACGGATATGCATGGACATGTGGCATTAGAATATAACGCTCAATGGTTGTATTGTGAAAACGTAGAGTGGGTGCAAAGGTACGAGGGCTGTTTCAAACCTGTGGAAAATGTTTGGAGTGAGTTACATATCAAGCGGTCAACAGGACGTGGAAATGAGGCGCATAAATCCATGGGCACATTTGTATGAGACTTGATATTTCGTTTGGATCAAAGGTTTGTATCTTTGAAGTTCCCATCCGTAATAAACACTTGCAGCAGTATATATATAAGCGGTAGAACATTACGTTTCGATATGGAGCACATATATATAATGTCCACCTATTATGTGGGGGCGTTAAACAAGGACCCTATACGAAAACCAATGACGACGGTGATATAATAATCATCGTGCGGATACAATATTATATGAAGGCATCAGCGCAATTTTATACCCATGGATAAACGCTCGGAGGAGTCAAAGGCTGTGTTTTTAACAGAGAGAAAAATACTTTAACAAACCTACAGTGGCCACCTGCAGTATGGTATCTTGACAATAAAAAAGCCGCAAGGTGGAGTTGTCCACGTGGCTATCCCAAAATTTATGCGGCAACATCGCAAAAGAACCTTGCGTTTTGAGTAAGTATAGAAAAATATCAATACTGAAGGCGAATGCATCACAAACTGTAGTCGTGGGCCGAAAAGCCAGTGCCATAAAAGGCATGTTGCGTTACATTGCAGAGGGGCGGATGAGATCTGATTTTTGCAGCCTCGACAGCAATATTCCAGGAGACAATCATGCTGCAAACCTACTATTAGTAACCTGCGCTGGTCCCATTTAGAAGGCCGTTATCGTTTCATAGTCAGTGGACGGTTGAATTTGGACGGTACACTCTTGATCTTGACCAGGTTTGTCTTCGCGAGGCCAATTGTCTATCCAAAAGCACTGAAAAATGGACCACACAGCAAGTAGTGCGTTTTCAACCTACCAGGTGTTATCACTCAGGTTTTCCTAGAAGTTGTGTAAGAGGAAAGTATACCCGAGGTAACCACAAACCAACCTTTTAGATGCAGAATCTAGCCAATCTGCATCCAGAGAGGGCTCTCTCTTTATGATTTATCTTTGTTCTTGAAAGGTTTTAGGCTAGTTATAGATTCAAGGGTTTGTTTGAAAATTGGTGGAATCCACAAACTAAGGGCAAGGTTGAGGGCTTTCAGTCCATTGGGCTATGGAGTCTAAGGATGGCTTTACTAGATTTCTTTTCTGAACACAAGATGGTATTACAGGGCAAGATAGCTAGACAGAGAACAATCCTTAAAATTTAAAGTGGATGGATGGTCTTGAAGGGATGAAAGGCAACTAAGAATCTTTCACCATATTCAAAAAGAAGAAGAGAAATGATTACAAGCAAAGAGCAATGAAGGATTCTTTGCTACAGTAATCAACAATATTGAATCAGCAAAACATGAGCAATTAAGAATTCATGCTTATAACTAATCCAGAAGAAAACATCGAGAATAATCACATTTGAAAACAGGGTACAATTAAGCAAATTCTGTTTCAATCCTTTATGTAAACTATTCAGAAATGGATATGATGATAGCATAAACTAATATAAAATTTAAACACAAGGGTTGGAAAACTTATTGAACTGGAAGTCCAACACATGAATCCTGCAACAAGTCCAGTGCTTCAAAACGTCATCCAGTAAGCCACAAGTAAATTTGTCCAAAAGCTTTTTATTCCGAAAACCTCAATGTTACAGCAGAGTAATAGAATCCACCCCAAATGCTTTCTTTGGGGATTTATTTATACAAAAATAATCCTAACAATCTTACTCTATCCTAGCCAATAATTTAGGATGACTTAAAGCATATTTACAACAAACAAGAGACACATGGTTCGAAATAGAATAATTTGAAAATTCATTTGATATTGCCTTTTTCATGGACGTGCTAAGGATAAGTGCTCAAAATAGGGCTCGTGTCGTCCTTTGCGTATTCTTTGACTTGTTGAATACTTTTTCTTCCTCACTGATACTCTTTAATCCATCATCTCGATACTCTTTCATCCGCATTTCTGTTCTGCTTTTTACCATTTACTCAATAGTAAAGATAAACTTTATCCCGACAACATTTTTTTACAAAATTTCCAGTACTCTTCCACCACTGATCATCTCGGTATCATCGTTTCTTCGAGCTTCCTTAAAGTTCGCTTTTTCTTGCGTAATCGATGATATCTGTTTTTTTTAATGGAAACCTGTTCTTCAATGGTGTAATGGACAAGGGTGTGAACGCTTCTTCAACACGGGCGCAGCGGAATTTCTGAGTAATTTGGTGTATTTGCAGTGAATTTTGAAATTTGCAGCGGGAGCTTAGTCTCTTTCGAAAACCAAAATAACTAAAAAAACGCGAAAAATGGCTTAAAAACAAGTCAAAAGGGTTTTTGTCGTTGTCGAGGTGATGACGTCATTCGACGTACGGGGTGACGTAAGGGAGTGGGGCCGGCGGTATGTGGTAGGCGGTAAGCGGTAAGCCCGCACCGCTTATGGAGGAAGGCGGTAAAAATCGCAATGGCAGCGATTCCACAGGATGCTTGCCACGTGGAATGCTGAATAGTCAAAACCGCCCACTCCCCGCTGGCTAAATAACTCATACGGGATGGGCAGCGGGATTGATCGGGACCGTTGATCAACGGAGGAATGATCTGACGGCTGGAGGAAAGGGAAACTTGTGCGGTTTCAAAAGCGGGCCCATCGGGGTTTAAACAAGTTTTGACGTGTAATCTAATCACCCCGGGGAGAAGTTAATAGGCGAGAATGGTTGTTAATTAGTCCGAATGACTAATTAACCCCGTGATTTTATGAAATGGATTGCGGTGGAGTTTGGCCATATGGGATGCCACGTGGAATGCTGAGTATGGTGGCGCAGGATTCCGTCGTAGTTTATTCTTGTTTTTGGTGTTAAACACATATGTTACGTGTCTAACGCTTTTCTATATATATTTTATTATACGATGAATAAATTAATATAATTAATTCATCATAGGGGCGGAATTTATATATAAGGCTATAGTTTTAACCAAAGGGCTTATAAAGCGGGGTGTTTATTTTCAATGGCGGGAATATATACTTTGGTAAAACATTATAATAAAGGGTTTTGGGGATATTTATTAGAAAAGGGAGTTATATACTTAGGAAAAGGGATTTTACTAGGGATTTAATATAGTAAAATCAAATGTTAATATGAAAAAGGACAAGGAAAATCAAAACATCTTTGTACTTCTAAGAAAGTGATAACTTATGAAGTAAATTGCAACATTTTATCTTCAACACTTAACTTAGAATAACAAATTATTTTGAGGAACTTCTTATGGAATTTTGCATCAGTTTCCTAAGTAAAATAGGATTTTACTTAGAAAAAAGTTAAAGATGGAAGATAACAATGATGAATTATTTCAAGTGCTTAGGTCTTTTTTGATCATTAGGCCGAGGGTCCGGTCCCTCCAGAAGTCAAGGAAATGCCTTGAGGCCCTTTGATCTCAAATTACCTTAGTACTTTTGGGGAAATTAGTAAAACTCTTGAGGGAAAAATGATGAGGGAGGTTAATGAATTTGACTTTGCTTGCTGTGATTTTCCAGTGCATTTCTTGCTTTAGTACTTGTGATGAAAGTAAATGATTAACCAACATGTAGCAGCACCATTCATCAGATAACACTTTGCAGCACCATCTACCTACCCTATCTACTTAACACTACCATTTTCTCTTCTTTATTAGGGTGCATTTAGACTTGCAAACCCTGATCAATCTTTTCATTTTACATGATGAATCTATCTATTTCTACCCTTATTACATCCAAGGGCTCAGATTAAACTGTTGAGCACCTTTTATTCCCTCTACCTAGCTACTTATCTGCCAAGATTAAACTGTTTGGCTAAATATTTATTCTCTAATCTATAACATGAAATTGAAATATGACTAAGCCAAGTTTAAACGGTTGACTTATTCATGAATTGTGGCAAAAGTTTCACAAGGCGCACCTGATTGATTTATTACAACGAGTAAAAGTTGTGGCATTTGGATTTTTACTTTCCTTGGTCTATTTTTGCTTGGGGTTCATTTCTTTCTCCTTTTGACCATTTTTATTCTTTTTACCCTTTAATTTTTCTTTTAGGGTATACCCTCTTTACATTTTTTAAATTTTTTTGATTTTTTGGTTTTTCAAGAATATGGAACACCTTTGCTCAAGAAAAAGGTTTGAACATATTCCATAGTTCAATCAAGAAAATCATGAAAAATGACACCTATTGGTATAGGAGACTAACACTGGCTCCACTTGGGGATGGCTTTTCCTTGTGGAAAGTCAAGAACAGCAGGTCAGATGCCTCAACATGTCTTCAAACTAAACTATGTAATCTCCTTATTCTGGTAGCTTTATTGTACATATGATAGTGCAACTTCTGAAGCTTAGGGCCTTCACTTCGGGCTTCAACTTCAGCAATTCACCATCCATTCAAAACTTAAAACTTTGTTTCCCAGTTGGAAATCTTCTGCCTTGTTCCAATCCCAAACATGCATTTGCTGTGGTTGAAAATCTTGAATTGAATATAGTCCTTTTTCTGCAACCTGAAATCTGATCTAAAACAGCACACAAAAAATTTCAAACCAACTTAATGAAAAACTAGCTGAAAATTGAAACACTAAAAAAAATTGCTCAAAATTATGAGCTTATTGGCACTCATTTACCTATTCTAATCTACTAAAATCTTATTGAATCAGGTAATACAAAAATGCCAATGAAGCCAATCAAGTAGCTATAAAAATAAATGGACAACTTGATTGCTTGTGATCAAAATTGGAAGTAGGTTATGATCATGTGCCTTTATAATAAATGATATGATGTGTAAAGGCCACTTTTGATGTATTTGATCCTTATAGAGAAAACATGTTTGCAAATTTGGGCTTAAAAGATTCTCCATATAATCTGATATAGGATCAATAAAAGCATGATGTATGTTATTTACTTCTAGGCCTTCAATGACTAATTGTTCAATTGAATTATGAATATTAGACCATGAACTTATTTCTTCAATCTTGTGTTTGAAAGAATAATCATCTTCAATATGCAAGTCAAAAGATAGTACAATTTCCTCTTGCTTTGGAGAAGGAAGATTTTCAAAGAATTCTTTAGGATTTCGGAAATTGTATGACTCAATTTGAGAATGCAAAAGTTTGATTTCATTTTCATAATTTTCGCAAATTATATCAAGAAGCCATTTTTTAACTCGAGGAGAACATTTTCTTGATTTAAAAAGAAGAAAGAAATCTCTTAGAAAATCCTCATCAAACTGAAGTTTTGATAACTCATCCCTGAATTCATTTAAAATTTCATCAAATGAAAGATTTTCCACAAACCCTGTCATCCAGTATTACTATTAATGCTTTGGAATATGGATTATTTGGTTGTGGAATTGCTCTGAAACTTGAAGCTTTTGATCTCTGATCAACAGTGTCATGATTGGAAAATGATATCAAAAAGTCAGAAGAATGATGCTCAAATATGCATGGAGATTTTATATTTACAATTTTCAAAAGAGATAAATTTAAAACTACTCTAAGATCTTCTCTAAAATACAATATACATTGGAAAACCATATCAATTTAGAAAGAACATAATGTCTTGGATAACAATCCAAGTTGAAAGCCTGATCTTCCCATATTGTTCTTCTAGGTTCATTCCTCCAGTGGAGTCTTAGTAGTGAAATTGATTTTGGAGTCGCCAGATGGATGATTTTAACCTTTGTGTGTCTGATCCCTGTCCACCATCATAGATCAGATCTAAACCTGTAAAACAATTCTGAAGAGAAAGTTAGTTCTTCAGGAAACTAAATTTTTGTGAATTTTCAAAACAACTTCTACAAACTCTTCAAGAAATTTAAGATTTTTAATTAAAATTTTCTCAAAGATTTATTAAACTAGAGAGTCCGATTAAACATTTGAAACTAAGGTTCAATGTATAAGCTAAATCAGAGATAGACTGAAGCAGCTTTTATTTACTTTTGCAATTGCAGAGCAAAAGCAATTTCAAAGGCTACCTGGCTGATCTTCAGACTCTGTCCATAGCTTATAAATCAAAAAATAGTATCAATAAAATGATTCAGATCCCCAGTATGGTCGCCACTATGTTATCACTCAGGTTTTCCTAGAAGTTGTATAAGAGGAAAGTATACCCGAGGTAACCACAAACCAATCTTTTAGATGCAGAATCTAGCCAATCTGCATCCAGAGAGGGCTCTCTCTTTATGATTTATCTTTGTTTTTGAATGATTTTAGGCTAGTTATAGATTCAAAGTTTGTTTTGGGAAATTGGTGGAATCCACAAACTAAGGGCAAGGTTGAGGGCTTTCATTCCATTGGGCTGTGGAGTCTAAGGATGGCTTTACTGGATTTCTTTTCTGAACACAAGATGGTATTACAGGGCAAGATAGCTAGACAGAGAACAATCCTTAAAATTTAAAGTGGATGGATGGTCTTGAAGGGATGAAAGGCAACTAAGAATCTTTCACCATATTCAAAAAAAAGAAGAGAAATGATTACAAGCAAAGAGCAATGAAGGATTCTTTGTTACAGTAATCAACAATATTGAATCAGCAAAACATGAGCAATTAAGAATTCATGCTTATAACTAATCCAGAAGAAAACATCGAGAATAATCACATTTGAAAACATAGTACAATTAAGCAAATTCTGTTTCAATCCTTTATGTAAACTATTCAGAAACGGATATGATGATAGCATAAACTAATATAAAATTTAAACACAAGGGTTGGAAAACTTATTGAACTGAAGTCCAACACATGAATCCTGCAACAAGTCCAGGGCTTCAAAACGTCATCCAGTAAGCCACAAGTAAATTTGTCCAAAAGCTTTTTATTCCGAAAACCTCAATGTTACAGCAGAGTAATAGAATCCACCCCAAATGTTTTCTTTGGGGATTTATTTATACAAAAATAATCCTAACAATCTTACTCTATCCTAGCCAATAATTTTAGGCTGACTTAAAGCATATTTACAACAAACAAGAGACACATGGTCTCGAAAATAGAATAACGAGTAACGGCTGATGTGCTGTTCCTTTTTTCATGGACGTGCTAAGGATAAGTGCTCAAAATAGGGCTCTGTGCTGTCCTTTGCGTATTCTTTTGACTTGTTGAATACTTTTTCTTCTCACGGATACTCTTTAATCTTTCATCTGATACTCTTTCATCTGCATTTCTGTTTTTTACCATTTACTCAATAGTAAAGATAAACTTTTATCCTAACAACATTTTTTTACAAAATTTCCAGCATTTCCTTCCACCACTGATCATCTGGTATCATTGTTCTTCTGAGCTTCCTTAAAGTTCAGTTTTTCTTGCAGACCGGACGGGATATCTGTTTTTTAATGGAAACTGGTTCTTCAACAGGTAATGGACAATGGCAGGAACGTTCTTCAACACGGGCGCAGCGGAATTTCTGAGTAATTTGGTGTATTTGCAGTGAATTTTGAAATTTGCAGCGGGAGCTTAGTCTCTTTCGAAAACCAAAATAACTAAAAAAACGCGAAAAATGGCTTAAAAACAAGTCAAAAGGGTTTTTGTCGTTTTCGAGGTGATGACGTCATTTGACGTACGGGGTGACGTAAGGGAGTGGGGCCGGCGGTATGCGGTAGGCGGTAAGCGGTAAGCCCGCACCGCTTATGGACGAGGGCGGTAAAAGGCGCGATGGCAGCGATTCCACAGGATGCTTGCCACGTGGAATGCTGAATAGTCAAAAACCGCCCACTCCCCGCTGGCTAAATAACTCACACGGGATGGGCAGCGGGATTGATCGGGACCGTTGATCAACGGAGGGATGATCTGACGGCTGAAAAGGATGGGAACTTGTGCGACTTCAAAGGTGGGCCCGTCGGGGTTTTAAACAGGTTTTAACGTGTAATCTACTTACCCCGGGGAGAAGTTAATAGGCGGGAATGGTTGTTAATTAGTCCAAATGATCAATTAACCCCATGGAATTATGAAATTGGTTTGCGGCGGTAGTTTGGCCAGGTGGAAAGTTACGTGGACGGAACACTATGGCACAGGACTCCGTTGCATTTTATTCTTTGTTTTTGGTGTTAAACACATATATTACGTGTCTAACGCTTTTTTACATATATTTTATTATACGATGAATTAATTAAAATACAACTAATTCACCATAGGGCGGGGATTATATATAAGGCTATAGTTTTAACCAAAGGGCTTTATAAAGCGGGATATTTATTTTAAAATGTGCAGGAATATATACTTTGGTAAAACATTATAATAAGAGGGTTTTTGGGGATATTTATTAGAAAGGGGAGTTATATACTTAGGAAAAGGGATTCCACTAGGGATTTAATATAATAGAGTTAAATGTTAATATGATAAAGGACAATGAAAATCAAAACATCTTTGTACATTTAAGAAAGTGAAAACTTATGAAGTAAATTGCACATTTTATCTTCAACACTTAAGCTTAGAATAACAAGTTGTCTTGAGGAATTTTATGGAATGTTGCCTCAGTTTCCTAAGTAAAATAGGATTTTACTTAGGAAAAAGTAAAAGATGGAAGATAACAATGATGAATTATTTCAAGTGCTTAGGTCTTTTTGATCATTAGGCCGAGGGTCCGGTCCCTCCAGAAGTCAAGGAAATGCCTTGAGCCCCTTTGATCTCAAATTACCTTAGTAATTTTTGGGGAAATTAGTAAAACTCTTGAGGGGGAAAAATGATGAGGGAGGTTAATGAATTTGACTTTGCTTGCTGTGATTTTCCAGTGTATTTCCTGCTTTAGTACTTGTGATGAAAGTAAATGATTAACCAACATGTAGCAGCACCATTCATCGGATAACACTTTGCAGCACCATCTACCTACCCTATCTACTTAACACTACCATTTTCTCTTCTTTATTAGGGTGCATTTAGACTTGCAAACCCTTTTCAATCTTTTCTTTTTTACATGATAAATCTATCTATTTCTACCCTTATTACATCCAAGGGCTCAGATTAAACTGTTGAGCACATTTTATTCCCTCTACCTAGCTACTTATCTGCCAAGATTAAACTGTTTGGCTAGATATTTATTCTCTAATCTATAACATGAAATTGAAATATGACTAAGCCAAGTTTAAACAGTTTGACTTATTCATGAATTGTGGCAAAAGTTTCACAAGCTGCACACAATTGATTTATTACAACAGAGTAAAAAGTTGTGGCATTTGGATTTGCACACTTTCCTTGGTCTATTTTTTGCTTGGGGTTCATTTCTTTCTCCTTTTTTGACCATTTTATTCTTCTTACCCTTTGATCTTTCTTTTAGGGTATACCCTCTTTACATTTTTTAAATTTTTGATTTTTTGGTTTTTCAAGAATATGGAACACCTTTGCTCAAGAAAAAGGTTTGAACATATTCCATAGTTCAATCAAGAAAATCATGAAAAATGACACCTATTGGTATAGGAGACTAACACCAGGAGGAGGTCGCATCCATTCTGAGGTCGCACAGTCGTAACATGTGCCTCCACGCACGAAACGCGACTATGCGACTCTGCCGAGGTCGCAAAATAATGTGTTTAAGACTAAAAGAGTCGCATCACACAGCAAAGAACAGATTCACACATCCGCAGCAATGAGAAGGGCCGCAATGCTATATGTGGCATATCAAGATCGACTTACCGCTATATCGACCCATCAAATCGAACTTTCTTTCGCCTGGAGCAAGAGCCGCATTCGCTGAAGATGGATCCCATGAAGTCTGACCACGGATTCTCATTTGGGAAAAAATTTCTAGTCCGACTCGACTGACAAGCTTCTGATTCATTCCAAGGAGTCGAGTCCTTCTCACATATTCAAAGCCGAGCTCTCATTGCATGAGCACTTGAATGCAGCTCTCTCACAGTCGTATGACCAACTTCAGTTCCAACTCCGGATCATCAATACTGGCTAGCGTGATGCTGTGGAGGAAAGAAATGATGCGCTAGAACAATCAGATTTTAAACAGAGAATTTCAAGCTGCGTGCAACAATGAAAGTTCGTCCTCTTTACAGCGAAGCGAGTGATATTGAACGCTCAACAACCACGATCCGATTTACTCATGGTGGTGTACCTGGAGACAATCTGAGGAAGCCTCATGCTTTGCAATACTCACTTTATCCAGGACTACGCAGGGGTCCAAGCTGATCTTTAAAATCTCCTGGTTTTATGTGCCAATATACCTTTTATGCATCTGCGTTTATATTTTAATTCCTTCCTCAACATGCATAAAATATTTGTATGAGTAAGGCTGATTTAACAGGTTACACATGGCTGATTTAGTTCGCTTAACCGCAGGTTGTATGAGAAGATGCTGATCTACTCTGTTGTCTTGCAGGTAATGCAAGGAAACAGTAATGCCCATCCGACTTAAGGAGACTACTAGCTCTCTCCGGAGGACGCGAAGCTATGTTCCAAATCAACCTCAAAAACCTCGTGTTGTGTGGATGCCCAACGTCACCGGCAGATAGAAACTGCTGCCTCACCATGGCGAAGGCTAAGGTTGGCCTCCGGAGAACAAGGCTATGAGATCGCTGAAAGAGAAGTGCAGAAGGGATGATCGTGAGTCTAGGGTCGCATAGTCACACTCTATGTTAAAAAAATCTGACAACGCGACCCAGCGACCCAGCGACCTGGTCGCAAGGTTGCATTCAGTGTTTCTCTGTTTTGCGACCCCGCGACCCAGCGACCTAGTCGCTAGGTCGCAGGGTCGCACTTCTTCGGTTTTCCGCCTTTTTGCGACCTCGCGACCCAGCGACCTAGTCGCAAGGTCGCAAGGTCGCATGCCTTCGGTTTTTTCACCTTTGCGACCCTGCGACCCAGCGACCTAGTCGCAAGGTCGCAAGGTCGCATGCCTTCGGTTTTTTCACCTTTGCGACCCTGCGACCCAGCGACCTAGTCGCAAGGTCGCAAGGTTGCATGCCTTCGGTTTTTACACGATCCGCGACCCTGCGACCCAGCGACCTAGTCGCAAGGTCGCAAGGTCGCACCTTAGCAATTTTATTACAACTTGCGACCCCGCGACCCAGTCAAGTCGCAGGCCGCAACGACAGCCCATGTCGCAGGTCGCAACGAAAGCCCAGGTCGCAAGTCACAAAAGGAATGGGTCGCAAGGCAACCCAACGGCCAGGAAGGTGAACAGTCAAGGAAGCCCAACGAGCAGTTTTCGTATTATAAATACTCCTTCGGGAGCTTGTAAGAGGGATTTTTCCTTTGGAAACTGAAGAACTACATGGCATTGTATTGAAGGATTGTACCCTTACGCATCTGAATATAGAGATACTTTTTTAAACACCCTATGGTTATGATGTGTTTTGCTGTGCAAACACTGTGTGTATTCCTTGTATAGTTTCAGAACGTCCTATGATTAATGAAGCTGCACTCTTTATGTCATCATTTATGTGTCATGGCTATCTGTGTTGTATCAATGATGTTTATTTTATCATCTGTTCTAATAATGAATGTTAATGAACTATTTTGTTAGCATTTCGTTTCATATTTCAGAAGTAAAAGGATATCTCATCATAAAGGACTATCCCTTTTGTGGTCAGACTACCTTATAAGCATTACCCCCAAAAGATGTGTTGCTAATGACATCTCTTGAGGTGTACATGCTTTATTCATAATCTTGCTACGCATAGTGTTTGATTCGGGTCCAATACATCAATCCTGTATTCTGTATCACGTGAATAAGTGTATGTCCGCTGGTTCGATCAGGTTCTTTTGAGACCTAAGGGAAGGCGTCTTAAGCGGTAGCCGGACCCACACCCCGGACGGGATCCCTACTCCAAACGGTTCAAGGTCTAATTGGGACTTTCTACCGGGGAGATCCCCTACTGTTGGCCGGACAAATTTTCCCGTCAACACAAGGGTCAATTGATTGAGATCAGGATTATTTTTGTCTTTTGAAGTATTGTAAGTTTTTTCAAAGCATTGGAGCAACAATAATAATCAAATGATTCACAAGATTCTTGTGGCTTAAATACTGATGATGTTTTTCTTCTGTTATTATGTTTTGTTGTTATATTTAATTGTAATCTTCTGAATTCCAATTGAAAAGAAGAAAGCGTGATGAATAGGATTTACTTCTAAGTACCTTATTATGGTTGCATTTACAATCCTAATGTTTTCCACTGAAGGCAAAACTAAAGAATTCTTAATTGCTCTTTATTTCTGTTGAATATTTTCATATTTCTGTCATAAATCCATATATAAATTCGAAATATCCAATAAATAATCCTAGCTTGCCCTGTGTTTACTCTATGAAAATTTGATACAAATATCCAGTTATATTTTGACTCAATTGCCCAAAGACATTAATCAATTGAATAAAATCAATTTTCCAAAATAAAAAACAAAACTCAAAACCCAAGTACAATCATAACTAGCCTAAAACTTATCAAAACAAAGTTAAAAAGTAAAGAGAGAGCCTTCTTTGAAATTGGCATGGATAGATTCCAGTTTCCGAAGTTGGTTTTATGTTGGCCTATGTGATTAGTTCTCACAATCTCTAGTACATTACAGAACACTAACATGAACAATGCTTTGAACTTTTAATAGATGTAAATATTAAGTATTTATGAGAAAATAGAAGGGTTGATTCTTTGTCCCTAACATAATTAATTTTCAAATTGATTTGAAAGGAAGTGCTTAAGAATATATAAAATTTAATAAACATTCATAATGAGCATTTAATTCATCATATATAGAGAAGATGTGTGTATAAAACTTCTACAACCAAACAAAACACATTCAAAAGATGACATAAGGAAATAATTAAAAGATGTAGAGGAGCTATCTCAAAGAAACCGTTCAATAATATAATATATTTAAATGTGTAATATTCCCAAATGGGAAAAACAAGAATATAGTGAAAAATACTGGAAAAATAATGTAAATTATCATATAAAAGAAAGAGGCCAATATGGAGACCTTCCATATGTTATGGTAGCAACAAAATATGCATAAGAAATGGGCCATAAGATGTACAATAAGAAAGAACAAGCCTCTAATGGACAAAATCCCTCAAAAAGAGGTGCTGCTACTATATATAAAGACTGGAAGACTGTTATAGTGTTATTTTAAAGGCAATGCTACAACAAATGTGTTGAACACATAATCCTCTATGGGTAGGTGTGGAAGACGAAGAGTCACAAAGGAGTCCAAGTGACCTTGGAAGATGAATCCAAGAGTCACACCATTGTATTATAAATGTACATTTATGGTGAATAATATGAGTATCTCATGCTTATCTTTCTATGTGTGTGTTTAGTTTCTCATACACCATGTGTGTGTTTAACATGGTATCAGAGCTAATACGTTCATAACTAGCTCAATCTTGTGTGAGCCATTTGTTTTTGTGGCATGCGTAATGCTGCAAAAATCCAATGTATTTTTGCAGCGTTCAGAAATCATTTTTGTAGCATTCAAAAATCTTTTGTAGCATTCAGAAATGATTTTTGCAGCATTCAGAAATAATTTTTGCAGCATTCAAAAATCCTTTGCAGCATTTATAGATCATTTTTGTAGCATTCATAAATTATTTTTTGTGGAGAGTAGCGTTGTGCATTTTAAAATCTGCAGGTTTTCTCACTGCTCCCTGTTTCATTCAGTTTTTACTACTCCTGGTATTTTGTTTACTGATCCTACCATTTAGCATTCTAGAAAATTCTGAGTTTTTTTTTACTATAAATTCTGCAATTTTCCCTGCAATTTCTGCCTACTTTTATTTCTGCACATTGCTGTGCAATCTACCATATTCCTCTACTCTATATACTGCAATTCTGCAATTGTACAGTTAAATTTTATATTTAGAAATTATATGCAATCAAAGCCATAATATTCTGTGTTGTGTTGAACTGTTGTGTCTCTGAATTTTGGAAAGGATTGAATTGGAGGGCTACTGGAAAAATATTTTCTGGAGATATTTTAGCATTCCTGCTACTGTGCGGTTTTTGAACCCATCGCTCCCCCATCCCCTCACTTCCCTCAGCCCTCAGCCTTCCTCATAACCCTCACCCCTCCCCCTAACCCCCCCCCTTCTCTCAGCCTTCCTCACGACCCCAACCTATTCCCCATCCCTTGGGCCCCAACCCGCTCCCCATCGCTCGGGCCCCCACTCCCAACCTGCCCCCTCACCTCTCATCTCACACACAACCCTCCCTCCCCATCCCCCTCGACCCTCACCACCCTCCAATAACTGCTCGTAGATCCCTCAACCCGCTCACCTCCAATGCTCCCCAACCCCTCACGACCCCCTTTCCCCAACCCACCCGCCCCCTTACTCACCCACCCGCACTCACATCGCTCCCCAACCCCCCTTCTCCACCTCATGGTCGTCCCTCTCCCCACCCACACCCCCTCCTTGCACTCCGCTCACCATTCCCCCTCCGTCTCCTTAATCCCCCACCCCTAACCAATGCTCCCTCGGCCCTTCCCTCTTATGATCCCCGCCTCTTCACCAACACTCCCTCGACCCTCCCCTCTCTCGGACGCTTGGCCCTCCCTCCCATCCCACGCAGGTGGACTCTGTTTTTTTTTTAATTCGGCCAATGTTATAAGTTTAATTTTTTTTTTTATAGTTTGGCCTCCCCTATATTTCACCTCCCCCAGTATTCGCCTCCCCCAGAAATCACCTCCCCTAGTTTCACCTCCCCCAGAAATCACCTCCCCTAGATAATACCTCTATTTTTTCCCAAAATATTTTTTTTTCCTTGAAAAAAAAAAACAGAAGAAGAAGAAGAGAGAGAGGAGATGGTATATGAGTAAATGGATATATGGATTTTCTATATAGTGAAAATTGAAGTTTGTGTTTTCTCTATTATAAAACATGACCAATATTTGTGGCATGTATAGAAGGGTGAGTCTCTGAAAGGGATTGACAATGTGAAGGTAAATGTTGAAAATTGGTCATCATTTTCAAAATTGGTGGCATCATAAAAATTACTCATAGGTTTTGTAATTTTCCTTCGTCTTTATTGTGAGTGCAATAGGAAAATTGATGAGTTCCCACAAATTCTCGAGGCAGGATCTAGTTGAGAAATTGTTGAATACTTCTATGATGTGAGTCATTGTTGCTTGTTGGTCAGACGACCAAGTCTACACCTTGAGGCCCTCCATAATTTGAGTAGCAGAGTTTGTTCTTTGGGAATTCCATAATTGGAAGTTAAAAAAAAAGGGTCTTTGAAGTCATTTGTAGTAAGTTGAATCACATTATAAATGGGTGCATTATTGGTTGAAGCCGACACCCTTTATTTATTGAGCCTGAGTTATTGAGAAAAATGGCTAAAATCAATGATGCATTAGAGTTGTTGCATAAACTCATTCATTCCACTGTTCATGATATGGTAAAAATGAGCAAGAACGCTCTTTTTAATATTCAAACTTGATTGCAAGATGCACAAGACACGATTAAGTTTTTGCAGTTGGAGTCTCAGCTTCAGAAAGATGAGATTCAACAAAAGAGTCATCATTCTAAACCTTTTTTTTTCAGAAAATTGAGAAGGACTCTTATCAGCAAAAATAATATAAAGTTGCAGTCGATTCACATTCAGTTCCTTGTACAAGAGCAGATTTGCAAGTAGATGCAGCAGCTTAGCCTACACCTCCCAAGCCCATCATCAGACCTTTGGAAGAGCTTGTCCACAACAAGCATAGAATTGGTCTTGGATATGAAAAAGAGTTGTCCTTTCATATTTCGGACTACTCCAAGCCCATTGAATTTTAGAGTGCCAGATTTCTTTATGACAGTTCACCTGCAGCTGTTCCAGATCCTGCTCCACTTCCACAACAACAACAACATATTGTAAAATTCCAACACTGTGATCAAGTTGGCCATATGAAAGATCACTTTTTCGATCTTCACCCATGAAAGCACTGTGGTTGGCACACCCATTCTTCACACAGATGCTTCAGAAACAAGCCTCCTGCAAGAACAAAGATTCATCTTCGATGGATCGCTTCTTGGTAATGGGCATCAACAACGAAGAATATGTTTAAGTCAAATGTCAAAACTTGTTCTCAAATATTGAACAAACTTGTAGTTTAGTTTTCGCCATCATCTCACCTTGTACCTGACAGGGGGGAAAATGGTGGTCATATACAAGCTTCGAAGCCACATCAAGTGAGCCTGAGCCACAATCTCTCATTCCAGATTCTGAGTTTTAGCCAGAGACACAATAGTTCAAGCGTGCCTGAGCCACAACCTGTCATTCCAGATTCAGAGTTGTCGCCAGAGACATGGATTCCCATGAGCATACCTTTGGTTGATGGACAACCTTAAACCATCCATGTGAGGTTGATATTCTTCCTCTTTCAGAACACTTCCTCTAGCAAAGGACTTTAGCTTCTTGCCAGCTTTGGAAGAGTTATACTATATGCATTAAGCATTCTAGTGTTGGTGGTCATCCTTAAACCATCACAGGTTGTAGACCTCCCTTCTTCTAGGTTGAATGTCTCCCTCTTCAAATATGAGGGACACTTCCTCTAGCAGAAGCCCTTAGCTTCTTGCCAGTTTTGGAAGAGTTCTGGGAACTTCAATAAGCATTCCATTCTAGTGTTGGTGGTCATCCTTAAAACACCTCTTTATGCCAACATTTCAGAGAGTTGATTCAGCCTAAGTGATGCCATGCATACTTTGCAGATTTGTATTACAATTCCCTTCTTGGACTCACACATACCCCTTCGGATTAAGGGGGGGAATGTTGAACACCTAATCCTCTATGGGTAGGTGTGGAAGACGAAGAGTCACAAAGGATTCTAAGTGACCTTGGAAGATGAATCCAAGAGTCACACCATTGTATTGTAAATGTACATTTATGGTGAATAATATGAGTATCTCATGCTTATCTTTCTATGTGTGTGTTTAGTTTCTCATACACCATGTGTGTCTTTAACAAAATGATTACATAGTATATCTAAGGCTGATATGTGCCTCAAAATATAGATCTAATACAGATTTGAACACTATACAACCTCCTTTGAAGAACCCCTTAAGGGTTTTCAGAAAAACACCATGTACAAGATGGGGATCTAAGCCCTAGGGCTGAAGATCCACTGCAAAATAAAAATCTGGAAAGTGTGACTGATCTGATATGATCAATAGAATAGCCTCCTCCAATAGGTCCTTTCAATGAAAGGAAACTCCCTTTCACTAGAAAACCAACTCTCCAAATGGTGTGTCAATCCACCCTGCAACTGCTCCTACAGAAATAATGCAGATCTGGAAATAAACTACACTATAGGGATAGATAAATGGTTGGCCTTGTTGTGGATCATTTGCAATATCCTTTTATTTCAATTTTGAAAAAAAAATAGAAAATTGTTAAAGCATGTTAAAGTATTAAAGTTTTTATACTTTAGCATAAAAATATTTCTGTTCGTTCCATTAGAGTTAAAAGTTAAATACTTTTGACTTTATGAAAGTGGGTCCTGACTTGAGGATTAAAAGTCAATTAGTTTATTAAGTGGGATGCGATGATTTCTTGAACTCTGACCAAAGGACTCAACCCGTGGGAACACTAGCGCACGAATTAAAATGAAGGGTGCCTCCGCAGTTGACTGGGTTGAATGCAGAAATAACACAGATGAGTGGTGGAGATTGAATGCAGGGGCACAAGCCAAATTAATTTTCCATACTCTGAGACACCCTGCAGTGACTTAAGGCGCTGAGTTGTTCACAGTTGTCTTCCATGTCAGGTGAAATTAACGGCTCGTTGGTGCATCATGTCAGAATTTAATATTAAAGCCAAACTACTTATTTAAACGAAATTCACATTCTTTTTGAAGCCATTTGTGATTAAGTTGATTTTTTTTTGCGCTGGATACTGTTCAGTTTTCTGTCACCTTATCAAAAATTGGGCACCCTGTGAGTTGTCCCTTGTCGTAATTTTGAACATGGCTTAACGCTCATCTCTGTCGGGTTCCGCTAGTCATATTCCTCTCATGGATACCGAGAGGGATATCCAAGACACCAATTGTTCCTTGGTTCATCTTCCGTTTTACCAGCAAGTTCTCCTAAATGATAAAGCTTCCCCGGTTTATATTCCCATGGCCAAGTCTTGTGTGTTGTCTTCATGTATCCCTAAAACCCATATTTTTCCTAAATTTATATATTGGTTTGTATCAGTTATGTATCCCGGGAAATGTTTTGTGATGAACTGTCAAGGAGAGAATGTTTTGCAAGTGTCTGCCCAGCTAATCCTCCAAGCCCTTTGTTACCTAGAGTCAGAGTCATGTGTTCAATTCTCCGATTATTCTTTGATAACATATTATGACAACATTTCAGGTCAAGATTTCAATCATTTTATTCATTTTATGAAGCCTAACACACAACGATTTCAGCCGAACAACAAAGATTTTCCTATGGAAATTTTTGATACTGAGGTTCAACCAGTACTAAGTAGCATTGCAAAGATTCTAGGAAAATATGATGACATTATAATGGATAAATCAATGTTGGGGATTTTTTCCATGATGATGAAGCCATGAATGGTGCTGGATATGCCATCCTATTGGAAGGAAGCCGTCAATTCAGAACTCATGATTTTATCATTAACAGGTTCTTTCAAATTTCCTTCATTAATTATTTACTTGTTCTTATATCAAAATGTAGAGGAATTCATGCATCTGGGTTTGAATATTATGGACATGAATAAGAAAAGGCAATCAGTAGTGTTCTGGATAGATATAGTAAGAAGAGAAAAAATGAAACTGGACTGTTTGATTTTTCAGTTTATTTCATGCCAATTGCATATAAAGTTTTGAATGGAGTTCCTCCCCCTTGTTTCTTACCAAAAGCTCAGGAATTCTTGCATTTAGGGGAAAACTGCAAATCTAGAGATTGGTTTGTTTTTTAGGATTACTCTGAAATTAGGTTGTATGGAGCAAGTGTTGAGCCTTATAGACTTCCAGTGTTTGTACCTATGAGGCTATTTGCTTTGGAGTTTGTTCGACAAAGTCTAAATGTTGATTAGGTTCACTTTGTGCCCATGAAAAAGGGGCATATGTTCAAGCTGCCCATGACCATAGTTCCTTTCATAGTTAATATGAGACAAGCATTTGAAGAGATTACTAGAATGCTAGATGAGACGCATTTTCTGTTAGGGGAAATATGGGCTTATGACCCTTACAATGTAATTTCCAATAGAAGAATTGAGAATGGGTATTCAACTTTCATTCATGAAAGAAGGCTAAATTTAGATAAGATAGCAAGTAAAGGTGTAATGAGTTCAACAGTTTCAAATATTCAGACTCCTATCATATCAGAAAAATTTAATAAAAGAGGTAAAGAGACAGTAGTTGATTTAGAGGATGAGGAGCAGGGAGCTGAGAAAAGGACAAAGTTTAGTGAAGAACCTGCATATAATCAACCTGATTTTTATTTACAGTTGGGAGAGGAACAAAACCTTCCTACTTCACCCAGAAGACATGAGACCTCTCATGAACAAGTACCTCTAATCAAACAAATGTTTTCTCAAATTGCAGAAAGAAACCAGAAGATGAAGGCCAACATGGAGGCCCAAGCTGACTATCAAATTACTCCAGACCAAACAAGATTTTTAACAGCAATGGATCTTGAGAAAGATCAATTCAGAATTTCCCTGTCACATCCTTTAGACATGTCAATTGGCTCTTATAGAAATTTCAATACTGTAAATGTGATTGTATATGTGAAGAAAACCCCATTGTTGTATAAAGTGAACTTACATATGCAAACATGCAGTTGATTTTAAATGACCTGACAAAGACTAATGCATTGGCATTGAAATTAGAAAATATGCTTGGAAAAGTAATCAAGCAGTTAAATTTAGAGAAAGCCAACTCTAGAGCTTTAACAATTCAGAACGAGGAATTAAAGAAAATCATAGTATAGATTGGAGTGGACCATAATGATAGGACTGATGTGCAGAAACTTCTACAAATTGCTGATGTAGAGATATCTAAATTGAAGAAAAAGTTAAAATTTCCTACAGGAGAGCATTCAATGGCTATAGAGGTTGCAGAGGTAGAGAACGAGAAAGAAAAGCTTCTACAACAGCTGATGAAAAAAGAAGAAGAAATCTCAAAAATAAACCAAATTGCAATATCATTGCAAAATCATATTGATAATCATTTTTGTACTTTTTTTTTTCCTTCAGGTAATGAAGATCCACAAGAAAAGATTTCTCACTTGAATACTGAACTGCAGATAGCAGAAATAGATCGGAAAAAGGCTCAAGCAGATTTTGAGACTGCATCAAAGATTATTCAAGTAGCAGAAAATGAAGCCAGTAAATATAAAATGGATAGTCAGAATGCTAATGCTGAGATCAAAAGTCTCAAAGAAAAACTGAAAGGGAAAATATCTTTAATACAGGTAAAAGATATCATTTGGAACGATATAATTTCAGAAATGAAATCAATTTGGAGCTTTTTGATGGTGGTTGCAGAAGAGAAAAATCTCATCAAGGAATTTGAAGAACAAGTTATGACAGATAGGTAGAAGATAATCAATAGGGCCATTTGGGAAAAAAGGTTCATTGACTTCATTAATTCTAAAACAGATCAAGAATTAGAAGAAAATGAGATTAAAGATAGAATCCTATATGCAGTGGATATTAATAAGATGATTGTCAAGAATGATCACAAAAAGGCTACAGAAAAGATGCTGATGGAAATTAAAGAAGTTGTAAATCATTTTGATAAGTTGTTTGACAAAAGAACAAGAGAAGGTCTACCTTCATGTTGGGGACTTGGAGGAAGTCTGTTTTCATGGTATTCTTATGAAAATTTACTAGTATTGACAAAAAGTAAAGTTGATAATACACATGAAAAGACTTAGGTACTCAAGGGAGCAACAATGATCAACTTTCTTTAGAGGAATTTTCAGCTGCTGTGGTTGGTAAAAACTATATTTTTAGAAAAGGCCATCCTACAACTGAATCATTGCTTTCAGATTGGAGTATCACAATCTAATACATTTACCTAGGACAAGAGTAGAAATATGGAAGAAGTGCAGAGCTTGGAAAATAGACTTTCCAAAAGATGATTTAACTTGAAAGAAAGATAAATCAGTTGATCCAGGAAATGTAGCAACATCATCGTCCATTCATATAGATTAGGGTGTTAATTTTTATGTAATTTTACTCTTCCCGAGATAATGTAATTGTAATAAGATATTTTGATACCATGTTGTAGAGAGTTTACGTAGTCTTAAGAAGTTGGGGTAGTTAGGATCAGTTATAGCAGTTCCCAACTGTTTTGTACTGCATTTAATGTAAGAGTTAAGGAGAAGAAAGGTTTCGAGTTTTGGAACTTCAGACTATAATTTTGTACTCAGAGATTTCAAAGATTAATGAATGAGAAACAAGTTTCTAGCATCTGTTTATTTTGATATGTATTCAAGTTTACATTCTATGTTTTCTATCTTTGAATAAAACGAAGTAATGAGCAGCAGGTCTCTTTTTACTTATCTAAGCAAGAGTTGAAACCCTTAATTAGAGCTCCTTCATTTTAACTATTTCCTTCATATAATTCTTCTAAAGTTTGAGATGATATATTCTATGTAATAGCATATCAGTTTGGGCTTCTTTCTTTCATTCTCTTCTAGTCATTTCATTGAACATCAACAAATGATAGCATTGTGAGAAATTCATTATATTTGATATTTGAGGGTTTAATAATAAATACTTGAGGGTGATTAAACAAAGACAAATAATTCTGTGACATAATCATATAAATTTCTTAAGCACTGATTCCTTATCACAGCTAAGGGATTGTCTCTTAAGGTACAACATTTTTTGGCGCCGTTGCTGGGGACGAAGAAGTGAAGTTTTTCCCTGGGTTTTGTTTATATTTCCTTTGGTTGTTAAAAAAGGAGGAAATATTAAAAGCTGTGTTTTCATTTTCTAATTCTGGCTTATAAGAGGCCACATATGAGGTCAGATACCTCTCAGCAGAAAGTTCCTACCCTTTCAAATCTAGAAAAGTTGGTTTCTAAAAGGGGCCCAAAACTAAAAACACTTTCTACACCTAATGCCACACTGCCTGCACCTGGCAGCAGTTCTCATACTCTTTCATCCAAGGATTTTTCCTGAAAACTCATTTTCTCGGAACAAGAATCCTTGTCTCCAAACATTCATTTCCAAGAACCAAGGTTAGAAGAGCAGTCTTTTGAATCAATATCATTCACATTTACAAAAAATCATCCTAATATAGTTTCTATTTCTTCTTCTTTAGTTTATAGACCACTTCCTTTATCATTTGTTTCAACCCATTCATCCACACCTACAACTGGTACATAGATTCCCACTACTCAAGGAGCAGTCAATTAGGGCATAACACATGGTAGCCCCTACTTTCTTGATGAACATATATGCACCATTAAATCTTCCTCAACCAATGAATGCAATGTCTCAATAGTATCTTAAGTTGCTTCCTAGATTTATTGGTGAAGATGAAATAACTACAGAACAACACTTGCCTTTTTTTTGCACTTATGCTGAAAATTTTAATGATGAAAATCTAGATGTAGTAATGAGACTTTTTGTGCAATCTCTAAGTGGAGAGGCAAGAAAATGGTTTAAAGGATTCAAAAATGGCTCAATTAATGATTGGGATGAGTTATAAAGACAATTAATACAAATATGGGGTGAAAAGAGAGACCATGGTTATTCTTTGACAGAATTTAATACTATTAAAAAAAAACTAGATGAAAATATGAGTGATTTCATTAAAAGATTCAATAAATTGTACAATAGTTTTCCTATAGAGATGAAACCTCCTCCTATTGGAGAAAGAGTTTTTTTTACTGGAGAATTTGTATCAAACTTTAGTTTACTTTGAGAGAAATAAGGTCCCCTACTCTTGAACAAATCCAAATGGTTGCTTTAGAGATTGAAGCAAACATGACTGCTACTGGGAAAGCTCAAAAAAACCAGTCAGTTCAAGATAAAGGTAAAGCTAAGGAAGAGTCAATACAAGATCAAAGGATTGATGACTTGACTAAGGTCATTAAAAAATTTTCAAACAAATTATTAAAGATGGAATCGGATAACAAGAAACCTACACAGCAAAACAAAGGGGTTTTTAATCCTTGATTCAGAAAGAAACCCTTGCAGATTTTTCAGAGTGAGAGAAGAGACCAGGATCAAGTTCAAGCACCCTTATATATAGAAGAAATACCTTCTCAGTCTGTTGATGATGATCAGAAAGAAGATGAAGAAAAAATTTCTGCCATATATATGGAAGATGGTGCAGAAGAAGAATGTAAAGAAGTTGATATTTCATTTGATCAGGAAGAGATGGAGGATTACTGAAAACAATTTACTGAATTTATGCAAGCAAAATTGCATAAAAAGTATGAATTGAGATCAAAAAAGAGGTTTAGAACTCAGGATGATGAAGAGAAATAATCAGAGTCAGTCCCTTCTCCAATGGCGACTCCACAACAGAAAAATCTAGTGAAACAAGCAGACAAGGGGATGCAACCCATGAATTTGGTAAAAGAAAAAGAGAAGTAGCAAGCTGAAGCTTACCAAAACAAGTCTAATGACTCTAACATCTTGGAGGAGATTGTTACTGTTCCTAAACAACATGAAAATCCAAGCAAAAATCAAGAAGAATCTGAGAAGTTGACTAAACAAAACCAAACTTTCAGTTTGTTCAAAGAGTTAGAAAAAGTTAAAATTCAAGTACCTCTTCTTGAGTTGGCTAAAACACCTGGGTATAAGAAAGAAATTGCAGAGTTTATTATTTTATCTCAGTCTGATGAAGTGGGTGATATTGTGAATTTGCAAGAAGAGAAACCAGCGGTTACTTTCGGGCCTCATGTTGAAGAGGTAGATTCTTCTGTTCCACCTTTTTATATATCAGTGCTTTTGCATGATTTCATTCTACATAACTGTATGCTAAATTCTAGTGCATCACATAATCTTATGCCATTATCTGTGATGAAAGAGATAAATTTAAAAATCACTAAGCCATATAGAGACCTCTATTCTTTTGATTCAAAAAGGGTGAAATGTGTAGGTCTTATCAAAGACATGGTTGTTTCCTTGGCCCAAATTCCATCCAAGAGTATCGGGCCTCATGTTGAAGAGGTAGATTCGTCCGTTCCACCTTTTTATATATCAGTACTTTTGCATGGTTTCATTCTACATAATTGTATGCCAGATTCTGGTGCATCACATAATCTTGTGCCATTATTTGTGATGAAAGAGCTAAATTTACAAATCACTAAGCCATATAGAGACCTGTATTCTTTTGATTCAAAAAGTGTGAAATGTGTAGGTCTTATCAAAGACATGGTTGTTTCCTTGGCCCAAATTCCAGCCAAGAGTATCATGATGGATTTAGTAGTTGCAGATATTCTGGCCAGATTTGGTATGCTGTTGTCTAGATATTGGGGAGAAAAGCTTGGAGGTGTCTTAAAGTTGGATTTCACATATGCCATCATCCATGTTTTCAATGGGGAAGAAAGGAGGTTATACAAAGAAACGAGATTCATGAAAACTACCACCAAGAAAGATGCAGGTAATTCCCCCATTTATGGTCAAGAGAAGGAGGATATCTCTTGTTTTATGCTGCATGAAGATGTAGAATTTGCTAAAGACTCATAGAAGAAACTCTCTTCACCAAGTGTACATAAGGAGCTGCATTCAAATAAAATTTGGAAGTGTTATTTTGATGGAGCATATTCTAAGGAAGGCACGGGAGATGGGTTCATCTTTATATCTCTTGAAGGTAATCTTTTACCTTTTTCTTTCAAACTGGAATTTGAATCAACTAATAATGTGGCTGAGTATGAAGCATTCATTTTGAGCTTCAAACAACTAAACAAATGGGAATACAATCTATTTCCATTTTTGGTGATTATGAATTAGTAATAAGACAAATTAAGAATTGGTGCCAGACTAAGCATCCCAGATTGAGATCCTATAGAAATGAGGTGCGGGATCTAATTGAAAATTATTTTGAAGCCTGTAACCTTCAGTTTATTCTAAGAGAAGAAAATAGAATGGTAGATTCATTGGCAGTTGTAGCTAGTACATTTAAGCCACCAATTAATCCAAGACTAAGACATGAAATTGAGTTGAGACACAGGCCTTCAATTCCTGATAATTTAAAGCATTGGCAGTTTTTCGAGGATGATGAGAAAATTGATCTAAAAAGTGATCAAAGTGATGTGCCTAGAAACCTGAAGCAAACAATTAGTGACCAGAAGATAATTCAGTTGAAGGATAATATATTGCCCATAGGCCTGGTTCCTCTTGAAATATTGTTTGATGCTAATGATGTAGCAGTAAATCAAAAGAAGGTATCTCAGGATGGAGAGATGGAGGATTGCAATTGAGGAACTCAGCACGAGCCTAAAATAATCAATTTTTTTAAAGGAGTTCCTAAATATTATAAGGAAAGGTATGTAGATATTTTCAAAAAGTTCATGGATGTGCTTGCATGATCATATGAAGATTTAAAGACTTATGATCTAAATATTATTAAGCATAAAATAAAACTGAAGGATGGGTTAAGCCACACAGGTAGAAGCTCAGATAGATTAATCCACTATTACTTGCCCTGATTGAAAAAGAGGTGAAGAAACTTTTACAAGCAAAAATCATAATCCCACTCAGGTACTCAGAGTGGGTTTCAAATCTAGTTCCAGTAAGGAAGAAAAATGAAGAGATAATATTTTCTGTGGATTTCAGGAACTTGAACAGAGCCTCATTGAAGTAAAATTATCCTTGCCAAATATGGACTATGTAATGTTCCCAAATTGGAACAACTACACTATTGGGAATAATATGAGTTATTACAAATGTGGAGATACAAAAATATGTCTTATACAGGCATAAAAACACTTAAAATATAGTTAAATGTGCAGCAGAAACCTTATACAACGTTTTATAGACCAAAAGGTGGGGAAAAGTGATGATTTTGGCCCTAAAATGAGTGTATTGGAAGAAATATGCGTAAAATTAAGGGAAATGGTGGGAGTTTATTTCATATTAGGTTATGAGGGACCTATGCTCCAAATTTCAACTCAAAAAAATAATTATATCTAGGTTAAACAGTTCCCCCTTCCCCAACTAGGCTTAAAAACCCTGATTCCCCATGACTTAGAGTATGCAGATTGGACTGAAGCTTCAGCAGCATGATTTTCTGAAGGGTTAAATTAATTTATACAGGAATAATAGTATGGTAAGTTTAGAATATGATCCAAGAGTTTTACATGAGAAAATACAACTCTATACATGAATAAATGCCTCAAAAACCAGCATTATAATCCAAGGAATTGCAGGATGAAAAAGAAAACGTAATTTATAGGAATTTGAAGTAGTGTTGTATTATGTTTCAGATCTATAATAGATCAGAGTACAAAAATATAGATCTAAGTGGGATCTATCTGCAAAATTAACTTTTAAGTACATTCCCCTTGGGGATCTTAGCAGAACATGAAGAACATTGAATAGATCTGAGATCTACACCATGGATCTACAAAAAAATTTAGAAATTTATGAATAATATGTCACACAGCAGATCGGATCTGAAATAGAACATGGATTGGTTGGCCAATCCACATATCACCTAAGTGAAGGAAAAACTTCCTTTCACGAGAGATCTCTCCTCCAAACTACTAACAAATGGACATTGCAACTCTGCCTGCAAAATAACACAGTTTTTGAAGCTAACTATGCAGATTAAGTATAATACACTTTGGCCTCATGCCAAGATGGAATTCTGAAGCTCTAAGCAGCTATTGCACTCCTGCCAATGGTTCAGATGACTTCTCACTAAAAATATGCAATAGAACTCTTCAGATCTGAATATATCTGAATCCACTTGCTGAAACTCTCTAAACAGTGAATCCCTAATCAAGATTTACGTTTTCAAGGGAGGTGAAGCTTGGCCAAAATTCCAGATAGTGGATCAATGCAGCACAATCTCCTCCAAGAAAACCTCAAAAAAGGAAGAGGAATTCCTAAACAGGAAATTCCTCACTCTTAGCTAAACAACCAAGAGAGTTTGAGTTGCTCAAGAAATCTCAAAATCAAATTAACATCAACAACCTTTCCTTGAGTCTTTCCCTTCCTTATATAATTTTAGGGTTTGCAAAACCCTAAAACATCTTCATTCATTTGTCCCCTTTCACATGGAGGACCTCCTCATAGGACTGCATTGATCATCTAGGAGGTTCATTGTATCTAGACTGCTTTATGATTTGGTCATGTTGACCCAGTCAAATAGCTTGAACATATTTCACATACAAGTGGATTTTATTGAGCAAGCCCTGATTTGACTCTGTTCACATTGGGCATTGATTTATTCTCATGTTTAGGAGTTTTTATTTCTTCTCCTTAAATTTTATTCATAAAACATAGAAATAAAATGACATTGAATATTCCTAATAGCTTTGGCTAGTTAGGAACATTACAGTCCCCCCCCTTCAAAATGTCTCTTGTCCTCAAGCAAATGCAGGGTAGAACAAAAATTATCCTTCCCTCTTCTTTTGGCCTCATCAATGGACCCCACTATGGCTGAAAATGATAAGCAATGAATCTATCCTCCAATGATTTCCTCCAAGTGTAAGATAGCAAGTGTACATCATGAGAAAATAGAAGGTGCAAGTGGTCATATTCTTATTGCTCAATGGCCTCATTAAGGTAGGAGGGATGAAGAGCATGGAAAATTTCTCCCAATGAGTGTCTCCCACACCCATGCTATCATCCATAAGAATCTAGTTACCTCCAGATAAGGCAACTTCTGAAAATCCTCTTCCACCTCGAGCTCCAGCAAAGAAGGTGGGATGAAAATCTGCAAATGGTAAGCATCATAGCCTACCCGATGCTGTTCACCTCTCCACTTATGGAAAGTGTAGAGTGAAGGATAATCTTGGGCTGCAACAAGGTGGCCCTCAAGTGGCAAGATGAAGTCAAGTAGACCATGTAGCCTCAAGTAGACCATGTAGCATCATAGCCTACCTGATGCTGTTCACCTCTCCACTTATGGAAAGTGTAGAGTGAAGGATAATCTTGGGCTGCAACAAGGTGGCCCTCAAGTGGCAAGATGAAGTTTAGATCTCATGGCCTCAAGTAGACCATGTAGCCTCAAAGTAAGAATGCTCCTCCTTGGAGCAACATCATGCACATATTGGTTAAGGAATCAATATGTAAATCAGTAAGTAAACAAACAATGTCCTTACCATAGCTTTTTCTCATGCAAAAGGAGCAGCTCATAGATGAGTCTCCTTCCATCCCCAAGGATAAAGGAGGTGACTGAGTTAACTCTCCCAAAGAGTTAGGTGCATAGACAACTCCCATGCCAAATGTATAAGTGGGAAGGTTGCTACCATTCCCTTGCTTCTCCTGCCACAATGTAGAAACTAGAATGATAGTGGGTGTGGATGGTGTTGAGAGACTGCTTCTCTCCTCCTTGAGTATACCCCAGACTCTCAACGCTATATCAAGACCTTCTAAGGACTCCACTCTTCTGAAATCAATGATTTGTGCCTCAACAGGTGAAGCACTCATCCTCCTTTGCTGATCCAGTGGTATCCTTGGTGCAATGTCTCCATGCAATGAGACATTATCAACAGGAGGTGACTGAACATATGAATGGAGAAAACCCTCCATGCTTCCACTACGCAATCCAATCACCTTCTTAGGTGCATCAACCTCCTGCAATGGATAGGAATGAGATTGGCTCTCTTCCCTATCTTAACCTTGTGTCTCCATGGCTCTACATCTTCTCATCGATGGCACATGTAGATCATGAATTATGCCATGATATCCATACATGAGATCTTGGGGATTTTCTTTCCATGCCACAAGAATCCCTCTTGTAGGAGCAAAAGCTCCTTCTTCCTCTACATGAGGCACTAGAATAATTCTAGATCTAACAGCGTCGTTGCCCTTTATCTCTGAAACAAAATGGGGCATCCTCCCAATGGAATGATCCACCTTTGAAGAAGAGACATCTCTATTCTTTTGTTCAAAGGTGTGGGAAGGTAGTACTTCCTCTAGAAAGGCATGATGCAAGTTTTCAACCCTTTCCATGTGTTTCTGAGATGGATCTGCCTTTTTATGCAGGGCTCCCATTTGAGTTCTCTGGTTTGACTTCACCATATTTTTTTCATGACCTATCTTATCAAACCTCTTCACTAATGATTTAGTGAAACTTATGTATGATGAATTTTTTACATTTCTGCAAAAGAGAAACTCAAATTTCAACCAATCATAGGCCTTACCTCCCAAATCTAAGGCTGCAATTATGATGGCTTCTTCTTTAGGAATTTGGTGCAGCTATAGGAAGGTGTCCAGCTCTTTCACCCATTCTTTGGCTGAACATGTAGGTGACCCTTCAAAGGTTGATAGAGTGAATCTATCACTCTGATTTTAGCTCTTCACCTTGGCCTTGCAATGCTCTGAAAAACAGAACCGATTTCTAAGTTTCAGGGCTTGAGACTCATCTTCCTTCAGGAAGTCACTAAGAGCTTCCCTCTTAGTCACTTCTTCTTCTTCTTCTATCTATCTTTGGGCAGATATGAGCTTAAGACTACGTTGTATATCACATTGTGTGGCTGCATGCTCACACTCGTTGTGTGAAGATCTAGAGTTTGACTGAGGTTCAAACCATTTTGGAGATTCTTCAGACATCTCCCTTCTGATTTGCTTAAGATCTTCAGGAATGCTCTGAATGGATTTAGGAAGAATATTTGTGAGCCTGTCTTCCTTCTTTCCTCCAAAAGTTGGAGTCTTCTTCCTGTTTCTTTCCTTGTCTTCTTGATTAGAATAGGAAGTGTAGGGTACTTCCTCTTCTGTTTGCTCATCCTCTTTGGGGAGGTTCTTCATGGATATGAAAACTGATGAGAGTAATCTCATCCTCTCCATAATTATAATCTCTGTTCTTCTCTTCTCACTTGCTGACAGCTTGATCTCACAGGTTGTGCCAGAGATCATGCTCTCACACCACTGTAATGTTCCCAAATTGGAATAGCTACACTATTGGGAATAATATGAATTATTACCAATGTGGAGCTACATAAATATGTCTTATATAGGTTTAAAAACACTTAAAATTCAGTTACATGTGTAGTAGAAACCTTATATAGTGTTTTATAGACCAAAAGGTGGGGAAAAGTGATGATTTTAGCCCTAAAATGAGTGTATTAAGAAATTTGCATAAAATTAAGGGAAATGGCGGGAATTTATTTTATATTAGGTTATGAGGGACCTATGCTCCAAATTTCAGCTCAAAAAAATAATTATAGCTATGTTAAACAGTTCCCCCTTCCCCAACTAGGCTTAAAAACCCTGATTCCCCATGACTTAGAGTATGCAGATTGGAATGAAGCTTCAGCAGCATGATTTTCTAAAGTTTTAAATGAATTTATACAAGAATAATAGTATGGAAATTTTAGAATATGATCCAAGAGTTTTACATGAGAAAATACAACTCTATACATGAAGAAATGCCTCAAAACCCAACATTATAACCCAAGGAATTGCAGGATGAACCAGAAAACGTAATTTATAGGAATTTGAAGTAGTGTTGTATTATGTTTCAGATCAATAACATATCAGAGTACAAAAATATAGATCTAAGTGGGATCTATATGCAAAATTAACTTTTAAGTACATTCCCCTTGGGGATCTCAGCAGAACATGAAGAACACTGAATATATCTGAGATCTACACCACGGATCTGCAGTAAAATTCAGAAATTTCTGAAGAATATGTCACACAATATATCAGATCTGAAATATAACATGGATTGGTTGGCCAATCCACGGATCACCTCAGTGAAAGAAAGGAGTCCTTTCACTAGAGATCTCTCCTCCAAACTGCTAACAAATGGACATTGCAAATCTGCCTACAAAATAATGCAGTTTCTAAATCTAACTATGCAGATGAAGTATGATACACTTTGGCCTCATGCCAAGATGGAATTCTGAAGTAAGCAGCTATTGCACTCCTGCCAATGGTTTAGATGACTTTCCCACTGAAAAGATGCAATAGAAATCTTCAGATCTGAATAGATCTGAAGCCACTTGTTGTAGCTCTCTAAACAGTGAATCCATAATCAAGATTTATGTTGTCAATGGAGGTGAAGCTTGGCCAAAATTCCAGATAGTGGATCAATGCAGCACAATCTCCTCCAAGAGACCCTCAAGGAAGGAAGAAGAATTCCTAAACAGGAAATTCCTCCCTCTTAGCTAAACAACCAAGAGAGTTTGATTTGCTCAAGAAATCTCAAAATCGAATTAACATCAACAACCTTTTCTTGAGTCTTTCCCTTCCTTATATAAGATTAGGGTTTGCAAAACCCTAAACCATCTTCATTCATTTGTCCCCTTTCACATGGAGGACCTCCTCATAGGATTGTGCTGATCATCTAGGAGGTTCATTGTATCTGGAATGCTTTAAGATTTGGTCCTATTGACTCGGTCAAATAGCTTGAACCTGTTTCACATACAAGTGGATTTTATTGAGCAAGCCCTAATTTGACTATGTTCACATTGGGCATTGATTTATTCTCATGTTTAGGAGTTTTGATTTGTTCTCCTTTACATTTTATTCATAAAACATAGAAATAAAATGACATTGAATATTCCTACTAGCTTGGGCTAGTTAGGAACATTACAGACTATGTCCTGCAGAAAGTGACTAGAGCTTATAGGTTATCCATGGTTGATGATTTCTCTGGGTACAACCAAGTAGTTGTTGAAAAAGGAGATCAGAAGACAACATCCTTCACTACACCCTGGGGAACATTCATGTATGCCAGGATGTTATTTGGCCTCATGAATGTAGGAGCTACTTTCCAGAGGGCAATGGATATAGCTTTTGTGGGTGACAAATTTGTAGTCATATATTTGGATGATGTGACTATTTTTTCAGGTTCTAATGATGAACACTTAGAGCACCTGCAGAAGGCTTTCCTGAAATGCAAAAAATTTGGGTTATCATTGAATCCTAAGAAGTCATTGTTTTCTGTAGAGGAAGGTATGTTGCTGGGACATATAGTTTCAAACCAAGGTGTGAAAATTGATCCAGCAAGAGTTGAGGCTATATAAACAATTCCATTTCCTAGAAGTAAAAAATATATCCAAAGATTTCTACGGAAAATAAATTTTCTAAGAAGGTTTGTTCCAAATTATGTTGAGATTGTCAGAAGAATAAAAAATATGTTAAAAAAGAATGATGAAGTAAAATGGGACAAAGATGCAAGAGAATCCTTTTCCAGAATTAAAGAGGCCCTCCAAGAAGCTCCATTTTTTATTAGTCCAGACTACCTGAAACCTTTCCAAATTTTTTCATTTGCATTACCTTCCACTATTGTTGATGTGTTGTTACAGAAGAAAGAAGAAGGAAAAGAGAAACCGGTAGCATTTTTCAGTAAAGTCCTCAGAGATGTAGAGCTCAAATATAATATCCTGGAGAAGCAGGTATATGCTTTAGTTAAATAATTGAAAGCTTTCAGTACCTATGTACTTCATTCTCAAATAGTAGCATATGTACCTAATTATGGTGTAAAAGATGTGTTGTTTTAGAATGATGTAGAGGGAAAAATAGGAAAATGGATTGCCAAAATCCAAGAATATTATTTGGACATTAAGCCTACTAAGTTAGTCAAAGGACAGGGATTAGCTAAATTGCTAACATAATCTAATTTCCAAAATCTGGGAATTAATTTGCTTGCACCATTAGATGAAGTGGTTGAGGAGACTAATCAGATTAAAACAAGGTCAATATTCGAGTACAAATTTCTCTGCTCAGACTGGTATAAGGATATTATTCATTATTTGCTTTTTTTCTCTTGCCCTCCCTCAATCAATAGAGCAACGTATAGAGCCCTAAAACTTAAATTCCAACTTTATGTTATAATTGATGCTAAGTTATATAGGAAATATCCTGCTGGTGTCTTGTTACTATGTTTGACAGAAGGAGAATCAATGGAAGTGATCAAGGAGTACCATGAATGTTTGTGTGAAGGTCATTACAGTTGGAAAGTAACTTCTCATAATATTTTTAAATCAGGTTTCTACTAGCCTTCTTTATTTTTTGATGTGTTCAAAGTTGTTAGAAGTTGTCAGAAATGCCAATTGTTTGTAGAAAAGAAAAGGTTAGCTCCTTTACCTCTTGTCCCTGTTTTTATTGAAGAACCCTTCAGACAATGGGGATTGGATTTTATTGGAGAAATTAATCCACCATCAAGTGGGCAGTTTAAGTGGATTTTGACTGCCATTGATTACTTTACAAAATGGGTGGAGGCAATTCCTACCAGAAAAGCGAATGATTTGGTAGTAATGAAGTTTTTGGAAGAGAATATTTTCAGTAGGTTTGGATGTCCAGTGAAAATTTTCACAGATAATGCTCAGATATTCAACTCAGTCACGTTTATAAATTTTTGTCAAACTTATAATGTGATATTGTCTCATTCCACAACATATCATCATCAAGGGAATGGATTAGCAAGAACATCTAACAAGACATTGGTCAAGTTCGTGAAGAAAAAAATTAATGAGAACCAGAAGAATTGGGACTCAAAGATGATATTTTCTCTCTGGGCAGTGAGAATGACTACGAGAAGATGTACTGGTAAGTTACCTTATGAGTTATTATATGGTACTCAAGCTTTGTTTCCCACTCAGTTAGAAAAACCAGTAATTTCTTTTCTTCAAGAATCACAAGAGGAACCTAATGCATTGATAAGAAGGCTAAATAAGGTAATAGAATTGAGTGAAAGCAGAAACAAATTCAAAGACAATTTGGTCACATATCAGGAGAAAATGAAGTCCATTTTTGACAGAAAGGCAAAGGAGATGATGTTCCAAACTGGAGATCTGGTGTTGAGATGGGATACCAGGAGAGAGGCGAAGGGAAAACATGGTAAGTTTGATCCTCTATGGTATGGTCCTTACAAAATCACTGAAGTTAGATTAAATAACACTTTTATGATGGAAAATTTTGATGGAGAAGCAGTAGGACTGCCTGTTAATGGGAAATATCTAAAACATTATTTCCAGCACTAAAAATAGCATGTTCATCATTGTACATATTTGGTTTTCCTCATTGTATATTTTACATCAAGCAACATTTGATTCCATGGCTGAAGTGAAGGCATTGATCTGTAGGTTTTTAATATTTCATGGAAAAAAACACTATCCCTAGGTGGAGCCAAATGCTGTGGATTATTTGCAATATCATTTTATTTCAATTTTGAAAAAAAAAATAGAAAATTGTTAAAGCATGTTAAAGTATTACATTTTTTATACTTTAGCATAAAAATACTTCTGTTCGCTACATTACAGTTAAAATTTAAACACTTTTTACTTTATGAAAGTGGGTCTTGACTTGAGGATTAAAAGTCGACTATTTTATTAAGAGTGATGCGATGATTTCTTGAACTCTGATCAAAGGACTCAAGCCGCGGACACAACTAGCGCACAAATTAAAATTAAGGGTGCCTCCGTAGTTGACTGGGTTGACTGTGGGAATAACACAGATGAGCAGTGGAGATTGAATGTGGGGGCACAAGCCAAAATAATTTTCCGTACTCTGAGATCACCCACAGTGACGTAAGGTGCTAAGTTGTTCACAATTCTCTTCGACGTCAAGTGAACTTAATGGCTCATTGGTGCGTCATGTCAAAATTTAAGATTAAAGTCGCTCTGCTTATTTAAATGAAATTCGCATTCTTTCCGAGGCCATTTGTGATTAGGTTGATTTTTGTAATTAGTTTGCGCTGCGTCCTGTTCAGTTTTCCATCACCCTATCAAAAATTGGCAACCCTGTGAGTCATCCCTTGTCATAATTTTGGACCTTGGCTAAACACTCATCTTTTTCGGGTTACGCTAGTCATATTCCTCTCATGGATACTGAGAGGGATATCCAAGACACCAATTTTTCCTTGGTTCATCTTCCATTTTACCAGCAAGTTCTCCTGAATGATAAAGCTTCCCCGGTTTACACTGCCATGGCCAAGTCTGGTGTGCTGTCTGCATGTATCCCTAAAACGGATATTTTTCTGGAATTTATATATTGGTTGGTATCAGTTATGTATCTTGGGAAATGTTTTGTAATGAACTGTCAGGGAGAGAATGTTTTGCAAGTGTCTACCTAGCTAATCTGCCAAGCCCTTTATTACTCAGAGTCAGAGTCATGTGTTTAGTTCTCTAATGATTCTTTGATAGCATATTATGACAACATTGTAGGTCAAGATTTCAATCAGTTTATTCATTTTCTGAAGCCTAACACACAACAATTTCAACTAGACAGCAAAAATTTTCCTATGGAAATTTTTGATACTTAGGTTCAACCAGTACTAAGCAGCATTGCAAAGATTCTAGGCAAAGATGATGAAAGTACAGTGGATAAATCAATCTTGGGGAAGTTTGCCATGATGATGAAGCCAAGAATGGTGCTGGATATTCCATCCTATTGGCAGGAAGCAGTCAATTCACAACTCATGAGTTTATCATTAACAGGTTCTTTCAGATCTCTTTCATTAACTATTTACTTGTTCTTATATCAAAATGTGGAGGAATTCATGCATCTGGGTTTGAATATTATGGACATGAATAAGAAAAGGAAATCAATAGTGTTCTGGAAAAATGTAGGAAGAAGAGAATAAAATGAAACTAGACTGTTTGATTTTTCTAGTTATTTCATGCCAATTGCATATAAAGTTTTGAATGAAGTTCATCCCCCTTGTTTCTTACCCAAAGCTTAGGAATTCTTGCATTTAGGGGCAAACTGAAAATTTGGAGATTGGTTTTTTTTTTTTGGATTACTCTGAAATTAGGTTGTATGGAGCAAGTGTTGAGCCTTATAGACATCCAGTGTTTGTACCTATGAGGCTATTTTCATTGGAGTTTGTTCGAAAAATTCTAAATGTTGATCAGGTTCACTTTGTGGCCATGGAAAAGGGGCATACGTTCAAACTTCCCATGACTATAGGTCCTTTCATAATATGAGACAGGCATTTGAAGAGGTTACTAGATTGCTATATGAGATGCATTTGTTGTTAGGGGAAAGCTGGGCTTATGACCCTCACAGTGTAATTTAAAATACAAGAATTGAGAATGGGTATTTAGTTTTCATTCATGAAAGCAGGCTAGATTTAGAGAAGATAACAAGTAAAGGTGTAATGAGTTCAACAGGTTCAAATATTCATACTCCTATCATATTAGAAAAGTCTAATAAAAGAGGTAAAGAGACAGTAGTTGATTTAGAGGATGAGGAGCAGGGATCTGAGAAAAGGACAAAGCATAGTGAAGAACCTGCATATAATCAACTTGGTTTTTCTTTACAGTTGGGAGAGGAACAAAACCTTCCTGCTTCACCCAAAAGACATGAGACCTCTCATGAACAAGTACCTTTAATCAAACAGATGTTTGCTCAAATTACAAAAAGAAACCAGAAGATGAAGGCCAACATGGAGGCCCAAGCTGAATATAAAATTGCTCCAAACCAAACAATATTTTTAACATCAATGGATCTTGAGAAAGATCAATTCAATTTGCCCTGTCACATCCTTCAGACATGTCAATTGGCTCTTCTAGCAATTTCAATACTGTAAATGTGATTGTAGATGTGAAGAAAATCCCATTGTTGGATAAAGTCAACTTACATATGAAAACACGCTAGTTTATAGTAAATGACTTGACAAAGACTAATGCATTTGCATTGAAATCAGAAAATATGCTTGGAAAAAATAATCAAGCAATTAAATTTAGAGAAAGCCAACTCTAGGTCTTTAACAATTCAGAATGAGGAACTAAAGAAAATCATAGTAAATATTGGAGTGGACCCTAATGATAGGACTGTTGTGCAGAAACTTCTACAAAGTGCTGAAGCAAAGCTATATACATTGAAGAAAAAGTTAAAATTTCCTACAGGAGAGAATTCAATGGCTACAGAGGTTATAGAGGTAGAGAACGAGAAATAAAAGCTTCTACATTAGCTGATACAAAAAGAAGAAGAAATATCCAAAATAAAGAAAACTGCAATATCATTGCAAAATCATATTGATAATCATTCTTGTACTTTTGTTTTTCCTTCAGGTAATGAAGATCCACAAGCATAGATTGCTCAGTTGAATACTGAACTGCAGATGGCAGAAAGAGATAGGAAAAATGCTCAAGCAGATTTAGAGATTGCATCAAAGATTATTCAAGCTATAGAAAATGAAGCCAGTAAATATAGAATGAATAGTCAAAATGCTAATGTTGAGATCAAAAGTCTCAAAGAAAAATTGAAAGGGAACATATCTTTAATATATGCAAAAGATATCATTTGGAACAATATCATTTTAGAAATGAAATCAATTTGGAGCTTTTTGATGGTGGTCGCAGAAGAGAAAAATCTCATCAAGGAATTTGAAGAACAAGTTATGACAGATAGGAAAAAGACAATCAATAAGGCCATTTGGGCAAAAAGGTTCATTGACTTCATTAATTCTAAAATAGATCAAGAATTAGAAGAAAATGAGATTAAACATAGAATCCTATATGTAGTGGAGATTAATAAGATGATTGTCAAGAATGATCACAGAAAGGCTACAAAAAAGAAGTTGATGGAAATTAAAGAAGCAGTAAGCCAATTTGATTAAGTTGTTTGACAAAATAACAAGAGCAAGTCTACCTTCATGTTGGGGACTTGGAGGAAGTATGTTATCATCGGATCCTTATGAAAATTTACTAGTATTGAAAAAAATTAAAGTTGATAATACACATGAAAAGACTGAGGTACTTAAGGGAGCAACGGTGATAAAATTTATTTAGAGGCATTTTCAGCTGTTGTGGTTGGTAAAAAATCTATTTGCAGAAAGGCCATCCTACAACCGAATCACTGCTTTCAGATTGGAGTATCACAATATGATACATTCACCCAGGACAAGAGTAGAAATAAGGAAGAAGTGTAGAGCTTGGACAATAGACTTGCCAAAAGATCCTTTGACTTCAAAGAAAGATAAATCAGGTGATCCAGGAAATGTAGTAGCATCATCGTCCATTCATATAGATTAGGGTGTTAATTTTTATGTAATTTTACTCTTCCCAAGATGATGTAATTGTAATAAGATATTTTGATACCATGTTGTAGAAATTTTACGTAGTATTAAGAAGTTGGGGTAGTTAGGATAAGTTATAGCAATTCACAAATGTTTTGTATTGTATTTAATGTAAGAGTTAAGGAGAAGAAAGGTTTCGAGTTTTGGAACTTCAGACTATAATTTTGTACTCAAAGATTTCAAATATTAATGAATGAGAAACAAGTTTCTGGCATCTGTTTATGTTGATATGTATTCAAGTTTACATTATGTGTTTTCTGTATTTGAATAAAAATAAGTAATGAGCATCAGGTCTCTTTTTACTTATGTAAGCAAGAGTTAAAACCCTTAGTTAGTGCTCCATTTTAACTATTTCCTTCATATAATTCTTCTGAAGTTTGAGATGATATATTCTGTGTAACAACATATCAATTTGGGCGTCTTTCCTTCATTCTCTTATGGTCATTTCATTAAACATCAAAAAATTATAACATTGTGAGACATTCATTATATTTGATATTTTAGGGTTTAATAATAAATACTTTAGGGTGATTAAATAGAGACAAATAATTCTATGAAATAATTATATAAATGTCTTAAGCACTGATTCCTTAGCATAGCTAAGGGATTGTCTCTTAAGGTACAATAGGCTTGATGCCAAGATCTGAAAATAAGCACAAGATCCTTCGTTACTATCCTCCCAATGGAAAGGAAGCCTTCTCCACAGAAAATGAGCAATGAAATGACCCAGATCTAGTCTCCACTGCTGTAATCTACAAAGCAACTCAACCCTCAACAGGATCTACGCTGTAAATGAAAGATGAAGCTTAACCTTAAGCGTAATAGTGGACAATTTAGTACAAGACTCCTCCAAGAGCTTCTCAATGGAAGAGGTGGGATTATCGATTAGGAACAATCAGTGCTAAACAACACTCAATCTCAGCTAAAGAACAAGAGAAAGATATATTTCTAAACAGAACATATATTCAGAAAATTCATATACATCAACACCTATGAATAATGGCTTCCATCCTCTTCCTTAAATAAGATATGAGCTTGCAAACCCTAAGCCCCATCCAATAATAGCACTACTTCCATGAAAAGCATCTCCATCTAAAACTACACTGTCTTTCATTGATGACCACTCCTCCATGACAACGCTATTGATTTGCTCAAAGTTGAGCTAGTGAAGGTGTTTTAGCCACTTTTCACACCTAAGGGTGCTCAATTGAGCTTCCAATATCTATCCTTTTCACATTGGAATTGATTTATTCATTATTAAGGAGAATTATGGACCTCAATTGTCCTCTTATTCATAAAACAAAGCAGAAAAACAAAATTTAATATTCCAACTATCTCATGGCTAACTATGAATATTACAGTCCTCCCTTCCCAAATGTTTCTTGTCCTCAAGAAATTGACAAGGTGAGTGCTGAAAATATTCTCCTCCTCCATTGGTGACACCAAAATGTGATAAGCTTCCCTCATAATCTAAGTTTCTACCAATCCATCCATCCTTGAAATGCTCCTCCAAAGTTCTTATGAGATGCAAATATTTCATCCCACAAGGAGAAAATTGTTCTAATGAAAAAAACATGGTTTGCCCAATGTTCTCCCTAAAACATGTAGAATAGTGAAAATGGATAATTTCCCTCCCATAGGGCACATACATTCCTCCCATCCTCCCTGCAAACATTCCCATAAAAAGTATAAGTACATCATCAATGTATGGGATCAAAACTAAGTACATACAAATAGAAATTTTTACAAATGGAGGTGGGTCATAGTCCCACATGTGGAACCAACATTGTAAATCTCCTTAATGCCTTAGATAATGGTATGGTAAGTGGTTTCCCCACCACTTAATTTCTTCCCAAGTCTTCTCACCATGGCTGAAAGTGTGAGATATGTTTGGTGCTTTTGGAGTGCACCCACGATGATACAAAATATCCCTATATCCTCCAAGGGAGTGGCCATGTTTAAAAATGTTTATGGCCCAAAGTTGGCAATGAATTTTACATGGAATAATCCTCCTCGTTGGAGCTATGGCCTACATATACATGGTAAATGAATGCATATATTCATCAAATAAAACATTATGTACATAAGTATATTCCTCACCAAAATTTCTGCTCATACAAATGGAGTGGTGCATAGTTAGATCCCCTCTCATTCCAAAAGAGGAAAGAGGTGGTTGAATTAACTCCTTTATTGAGTTATGTCTCTATTCCAACTCCACATGGTTCAAGAATCTTTGAAAATGTTAATATATTTCCTCTTCAAAGCCTTCCCAAGTGTAGGTCTCCATGATAGTGTTGTAGGACCTCATGCAATAAGTATGGCTGAAAAAGAACTCTTAATAATCCCTTTGTAGAAAATTATCCTTGAGCTTAGAGGCTATAGATAAGAAGATCCTACCATGATAGTAGATGAATTCTTCTTGGACTGAATATCCCTCTTCATGTAGCTGGTCATCAAGTGTCATGCACGTGAAAATATCCTTGGAATAATCCACCAACAGCTGGGATTTCCAATATGGATCAATCTGCCATAGTGACAAAGTTGATGATCTATCACAAAGAACATCTGTCATATGGTTTCTCTCCCCCTTGAAATCTCCCATGCCAAAGGTATATGTTGGAAGGTTTCTATTCCTCCCATGCTTCTCCTCTCACAACGGAGAATCTGAAATGAGAGTGTGTACTGATGATGTTGGAAGAATGTTTCCCTCCTCCTTGAGTCTACCCAAGACTCTCAGCACTATATCATGTCCTTCTAATGCTCCCTTCCCTCTTGGATCTATTATGGGAGAATCATGTTGTGGGACATCTCTCACCAAATCCAAATAAGGTGGCCTCCCAGGTGGGTTTCCACAAAATAATAATGTCCCATGAGGTAATCTCATAAGCATAATAGATGGGACTATTAGGTCCTTTCTTCCACTGTGCAAATCCATCTCTTATTCTTGTGTGGAAGTTTTATGATAGTTGGGTACCACTCTTAACGATGCAAGAGTGCCTCTAATTGGAGAAATTTCTCCATCCTCACCTCCAGGTGGTGGTGGATCATCTCCTGCTATTCCAGTGTCGTGACCCCTTTCTTGTTCTTCTCCTTCTTCCTCCTCATCATCTAAGAAGACCTCTATGTAGTGTGCCTTTCCTGCTGCACATCTATGTCTGGGTGCCCAAGATTCTTGGCATGTGAAGCAAAGCTTCCTCCTCCTCAAATCTCTTCGGAAATCATCATCAAGAGGTTTTTTATTTTGGTTCTTTTTTGAAAGAGGAGCCTTCTCTTCTTTTCCCTTTGATGGAAAAGAGGGCTTATGCTGAAATGTTGCCTTTGATTTTGGCAAGGCATCTTGAAGATCTCTAGCCCTTTCAATGGCATCTTGAAGGGTAGTGGGCTTGGTAGACTTAACCAACCCATGAAGAGGTTCATCTAACCCATCAATGAACATATACACCCTTCTTGCTACAAATAAATCAGGAACCATAACAGAAAGTCTAAAAAATTCAGAAATGTAAGTTTCTGGATTACCTGATTGTTTTAGCTTTGCAAGCCCCATTAATGGTGCTTCAGGATATCTTCTATCAAACCTCTCCACCAACCTCCTTGTGAACTCTGAATATGCAGTCACATTGCCATGACCCAATGTATACAAGCCATGGACCTACCAATCATGTGCTTCACCCTCAAGGTGCAACACTGCTATCTTAATGGCCTCCATTTCTGGAACCCTGTTCAACTAGAAGTAGATGTCAAGCTTCTCTACCCATGATTTGGCAGTGCATTTAGATGACCCATCAAAGTTCGGTAAGAACATAGTGTGGTGTAGATCATGATTTTGAATGAATCCACCACTTCTATTGTGATGCCTAGGTCTCCTATTGTCCTTGATTTGACAAAATTCTTGAAAAATCAAGTGGTCCTTGAATCTCTGAGTTCGAGACTCATACTCCATAAAATATTCTTCAAGGGATTCATGCTCTTTAAACCCTTCATTTCCCACAACCAAGAAGGTACGCATTGTAGAGCATTGGGAAACTTGTTGTTGCTGCACTGGTTGATCATTCCAGTGATGAGAAATTCCAGAGCCTTCACCATGATGAAATCATTTATGGGATTCCTTATATCTATTCATCCTCATCTCCTTGATTTCTCTATCAATGTCTTTCATGGCTCGAATAAGGATTTTGGGAAACTCCTCTTCATCTTCTCCTCTAGATAAAGGGGTTTTACCCTTTTCTTCTTTGTCATTTATATAATCAAACTTCCGGTGTCTTCTTATTTGATACCTCTTCTCTCTATCAGTAAGAGGATCTCATTCTTCAGATGACATATTGGCTTGTCAAGATGCACAGGCTATGCCAAGATTATGCTCTGATACCACTGTAATATTCCGAAATGGGAAAAGAAGGAATATAGTGGAAAATGCTGGAACAATAATGTAAATAATCATATAAATAAAGCAGATCTAGAAGTAAACTGCACTGTAGGGATAAATAATTGGTTGGCCTAATCCCAAGATTTGAAAATAAGCACAAGGGCCTTCCTTGATTTCCTCCCAATGGAAAGGAAACCTTCTCCATTGAAAATGAGCAATGAAATGACCTAGATCTAGTCTCCACTACTACAACCTGCAAAACAACTCAACTCTAAACAGGATCTGCATTGTAAATGAAAGATGAAGCTTGGCCTTAAGCCTAATAGTGGACAATGTAGTACAAGACTCCTCCAAGAGCTTCTCAATGGAAGAGGTGAGATTCCTGATCGGGAATACTCGGTTCTAAACATCACTTAATCTCAGCTAAACAACAAGATAAATATATATGTCTAAACAGACCATATATTCAGAAAATTCATATACATCAACACATATGAATAATGGCTACCATCCTCTTCCTTAAATAAGATATGAGCTTGCAAACCCTAAGCCCCATTAAATAATAGCAATACTTCCATGCAAATCATCTCCATCTAAAACTGCTTTGTCTTTCATTGATGACCACTCCTCCATGACAACACTATTGATTTGGTCAAAGTTGACCCAGTCAAGGTGTTTCAACCCCTTTTCACACCTAAGGGTGCTCAATTAAGATGCCAAGATCTATCCTTTTGACATTGGCATTGATTTATTCATTATTAAGGATAATTATGGACCTCCATTGTCCTCTTATTCATAAAAAAAAAGTAGCAAAACAAAATTTAATATTCCAACTAGCTCATGGCTAATTGGGAATATTACAAAATGATTATAACTTTGCAGGGGATTTCAAAGAGATTGATACTCATTCTATTCTTATCCATATCTCTTATGTTACTTTAAACATGTGTAGGAAAACAAAATTGAATAATTGGAATAACTCACAGAGATACACAAGCTACTTCAAAACAAATCATGAATCCTTCTATTATCTATAGAAATAGCGTAAAATTTTACAGTCATATCAAGGCCCACCACAAGGGCTCAAACCTTTGTCCTTGAATTTGAAAAATACTTATAGATGTCCAGTCAAAATATCTAGACTTGAATCCAACATTTATTACAAAATATATCATCCAAATTGATTTGGATTTTTACAAAAATAGAACTGAAAATCTAGAAATCTGAATTTATTGACATTTTTCATATATTTCGAGGATTGATGTTTATGATTGTAGCTAGAAATATTCTTTTCTATTTGTTTCTCCTATTAATATGTTTTTTGCTCCTAAAATTTGGATTTTTGTTTTATTATATGATCTCACATACTTTATCCCATCTTTTTTCATCAGGGATAGAAAACTTTAACAATTTTTTGTATGACTCATCGACTTCAGTGTATTTCTCAAAAGTGGGCCTAGTTTAGAAATTGATAATTAATTTCAAGCAGAATCAACAAATAATAACTTAAACCTTCAATGAAATCATTTCCAGTTATAAATCCTTTGATTTTGGTAAATTTAATCTTTTCCACTGTTATCTCATGTAACCTGTGCTGATAATCTTTCATTGGAATCAATTTGTCACCTATACCCTGCAAACCTGGGAGTCCTTTTTAATGTACAACATTGAATTTCCTGTGAAATTTTTTGATATGAACCTCTAAATTCTGCCACTTATTCTCAATCTATAACATCAAATTCCTCTTGGTAAAAACTTTTCTTACCTCTAAGACAACTTCAATTCTATATTCAATGAAAAATTCTTCAATTTCCTATTTTGTCTCAAAATTTAAAACTTTGATTATCGTTGTGGCATTTCCTGATTTGTGGTCCATGTCTTCTTTTATTTCTGCTACTACTACTTTTGATATCTGTAATAAATCTTCTTGTTCAAAAAGTATTTTCTTCGGCATAAGCAATAGTTCGTGCTATTAATGATTCATTTTCATAAACTTCTAATTGCTTGGTTAAATTAAAATTATTTTGAATTTCAGCTAAGTATGCATTATCAGTTTTTATTTGATGTTCTTGAACCTTTTGCAGCTGCATCTTAAGTTTTTCAATTTCTTGATCCTTTAAAGACAAGTCTCCCATGGCCTTTGACAATTGTTCAACTACATCAATATACTGTGTCTTTACTATGATTTGTGTTGTTGTATATGTCCATGCTGCTAAAGTAACTGCTCTAAAAGGTGTCCCTATGGGAATGGAAGTTGAAATACTAAGTTTCTGCTCTTTTTATTTCAATAGTATTTCCATTTCATCTTCCATATTTTGAATATGAAGATTTTGTTCAACTATCATTTTGAACATATTCTCCTTTTATTTTTCTAATTTACCAACTTCCTTAGCTTGTGGATGTTATGTAGTAGGAAGTTTAAGTTGCTTCATCAATGCTTGAATATCAACATTTTTATTCTTTATCATCTCTTCTGCTACTTTGACCTCACTAGGATCATATCCTAATTTGATCACCAAATCTTCAAGTTCTTTGATTCTAGTATCTTTGTCTAAGGATGATTATTTCTTCCATTTTTAACTGTGTGTGAATACTGTTCAAGGAAGCTTGTAATTTAGAGGCTGCCATAGCTGAACCGGTCAATGTAGCATATATCATTTCACCTGCCTGCTTATGAATGTAAATTTTATCAATTGCATGAATTTTCTTAGGGTCAAAACCAAAAATGGATGTTTTATATAATTTTTCACTTTTAGGGACTGGAACTTTTGTTTCTAAGAAATCTAATTTAAATTGTCCCTTTTCAGTATCAAGTGAAAAAAAAAATCTATGTTGGGTAGTTGAATATTGTTTCCAAAATTTAGAATAAGCGGTCACCTTTAATGTTTCATTATTTTCTATTAATTTCTCTATATGTAGAAAAAATATTTTGTTGTGTTGTATCTTGAGAAACATATGACATAGAAGAATCTCTTGTGATCTCTTCAATTCAAGGAAAGGAAGTAGTATGAAAAACTGATAGGACCACTGTAGCCTTCTCTTGTGAACTCTCTCCTTCTAATGGCTCTTCATGAGTGTTTGTATTCTTTCTCCTTTTGAAAACTATAAAATATGCAGTTTGAACTTCTGAGTCTGTAGGACATAGAATTTATCTTGATATTTCGGTTTATTTTTCTTGAGGAACTTGAGTCTGTGAAGTTGCATGACTAACAATTTGTTCCTCAAATTCCTATAATGTATTTTCCTTCCATTCTTCTTGATTTGCATACTGTTCTATATATGGCCTAGTTGTATGTGCATATGGTGTTGCTTTGATTTCAAATATCAACCTTGAAATAATTCCAAAGGGATCATAGGACCAAGTAAAAATTAACTTGAAATTCATTTGATTTAACAAATTATCTCCCTCCTTTCATGCTTCTCTATTATTAACAATAAAAGGGTCAATCTGTGTCTTCATCTTGAATTATGATTTTTGTTTTCTGGATAAAAAATGAAAATCATCCATATTCATCATTTTCCTTGTGTATTCTAAGGAAAATATCCTTATTGGTACAAATACTGCTAAACTGTAGGGAGGAATTTCACAACCATATATCATGGTCTCTATATAATTCTAGTAAAGGTACCGTTGAAGGCTAGAGAGTGACCTCCTCAACATTAGGGATTCCACTCGGTCGGGAGGTTAGTGTAACTCCTTGCTACTCCTTTTCCATTGAAATGGTGGGTCTGACTGGGGATATAGGGACCAGTTTCCCATATAAAAATGATTTTCTAAAAAAATGGAATAAAATGAACACAAGTGGAGTGAACTATTCTACTGATAACATAAATAAAAATAATTCTAACTACTTCCCGGGATGGACTGATTTATATGATTAGAGAGTAATATTTCATAAGTATGAAACAATATAGATCATTTTCATACTAAAAGGAATGTAATCACATTAAAGAAACTAAATAAATATAATTGATTTAGTTTATGAAGAACATTAAACATATAACATCTCTCAAAGTCACTTGTCTAACACCATATATGTAATATTCCCAGTTAGCCATGAGCTAGTTGGAATATTAATTTTTGTTTCTACTTTCCTGTTTAATGAATAAGAGGATAATGGAGATCCATAATTCTCCTTAATATGAATAAAATAAATTCCAATGTGAAAGGAGGACATCTTGGCAACTTAATTGAGCACCCTTAGTTATGAAAAGGGGCTGGAACACCTTGACTAGGTCAAATTTGACCAAATCAACAACACTGTCATGGAGTAGTGACATTCAATGAGGGACAACACATTTTTAGATGGAGAATATTTGCGTGGAAGTATTTTCATTAATGGATGGGTCTTAGGGTTAGAAAGCTCATTTCCTATATAAGGAAGAGGATGGCAGCCATACTATGGATATTATGATATGTTTATGTTTTGATATATGGTCTGTTTAGACATATAACTTTCTTTGGATCTTTACCTAACATTGCAATGATGTTTAGCATAGGGTGTTCCTAATCAGGAATCCCACCTCTTTCCTTGAGATGCCTCCTAGAAGAGCATTGTACTTACTTTCACATTCAGGCTTTATGCCAAGCTTCATCTTTCATCTACAGCGCAGATCCTGTTGAGGGTTGAGTTGTGTTGCAGGTTGCAGCAGTGGAGAACATATTTGTGTCAATTCAGTGCTTATTTTTAGTGGAGAAGGGTTCCTTTCCATTGGAAGGACAGTAAGGAAGGCCCTTGAGCCTTATTGCAGCATTTAGCACCATGCCATTTATTTATTTGCCCCTAAAACACAGTTTCTGTCTTGGACTGCATCATTTTGAGGGAGGAATTACAGGATGGTTTCAGTACACCATTTGGGGATGA